>CM076576.1:657081530-657463597 GCA_034641835.2 Pinus albicaulis | reverse complement strand
AATTAATTGTAATTTTTCTCATTGGCCTTGATGCCATCCTGTACAGCTCCATTCTTATTTTAATACCCAAGAGGTGATTTTTGAAATACTTTCATATCTAGTTTTCATATCTGGATTTCACATTTCAAGTTGACAATATAACAGATAAGTTGACAATTTTTTCAAATGCAAATCTAGATAAAAGCATGGCTGTCTTTGTCAATGATTTTTGGAATACCTCTTATCGTCTAAATTATTAAAATATGAGTTCTGATTTGTTGCATTGTTTGTCAAACCACCTTTTTTGTTGCAGTATTTGTAAAAACCAAAGTTTGATAATATAAGTTTATTAATGTCCAGCAAATGATCAAAGGAGTATGTCAATGGGAAGACCAAGGGTTAGCTCAACTGGTTTTTTTTCATGTTGTTGGGCATCTGCCTAGTTCAACCCTCCTGGTTAGGCACACTAGTCTATGACTTTAGCGAACAGGGTTACTAGGGATGCCATCCACAAACATGAGGAAGCATCTCTTGGGTTTCCCCACAAGGTTTTCCTTGGGGAAAATGTTAGGTCAATGGGATTATAAGAGTACATCACTAGCCAAAATACAATGTGGAAGTGTGGAAGTGTGGACTATAAAGATGCTAAAAATCATATCAAAACAGATTTTTAATTGTGCTAGAAGCAGAACAACAAGAGAAGATAAGAAAGTACATGACTCGGAGTGGAGATAAAGTAATTACAAGAAAAAGATAATATGTATGATATCTGAGGACCAAAGGAACTTTAGTTTGAACTAGTCATGGTATGCTAGTGCTGACAGGTGAGGACGAGCAATTAGATCAAGGGGGGTCTCCCTGCTAGAGTCCTCAATGACCGCAAAATTTTTTTTGGACTAGTGGATGATGTCCTTTGGAGTGTGTCTGGGACTGATAGGGCTCTACAGTATGATCCTTGTGGGAAGCCCAAATTTGAGCAAGCTCTCCTAACATCCAGGCATGGAAAAATTCTCCTGATGGATGGTTGGCTGTGTGGATTTGGGGGCACCCAGCTCCAAGGCCTTGTCGAGTTGTCTACTAAATTGTCTTGTTGGTAAAATGGTGTGCACGTGTGGCCTGGAACAACAACTCCATAAGGACCTTGTGAGGTAAGTGACTAGTCCACTCCTTTCCCATATGGGAAGGGGATATTGAGAAATATATGCACAGATCGACAAAATAATTGTATTAGCGCTGAGAACTCTATTATCACAGTGGTTTGTGAAGCTTTCCAATGAATGAACAAAATGTATTTCATTCTGAAAGTACCCTATAATATATTCTACTATCCTATTATCAACTATATAATTTAGTTTAACTAATTATATAAATGGATGCAAATTAATGCTTATTTAGAGTCTTGTTGATCAAAATAATAGTTTATTGCACCTATATTTTATAGTATTATAGTATTTTGGTATTAAAAATAATATCTTCTAAAATTTGGGTTTCGAAAATTGTTGATAACTTCTTGACTGAAGTGCTTGAGTCTCTCCAAGGAGATGCAATGAGTCACAAATCAATCAAAGTAAGGCAGCAAGCTTCACATTAACAAATCAGCCATATCTTCATCTTCTACTAGCTTCTTAACAAACCCTCAGATCTATACTAGATCTGGAACTATCTCCTCAGATCTACAGCCTCTAGGGCTAGATCTAGTGTTATTCCTTCAGATCTGGGCTAGATCTATCAATATCTCCTCAGATCTGTCACTCCTCCAGCTGGATCTAGTACTAAACCTCCAGATCTGCAACATACAATACTAGATCTGCAACATACAAGACTAGATCTGCAAGATACAAGACTAGATCTGCAAGATCTATCCTTCCCACAACTGGATCTAGCAATAAACCTTCAGATCAGCAACCCTTACCTCCAGAAATGGACAGCGTCCTCACTCTAGGGCTAGACAGCGTCCTTCTGCCTCCCAAACAGCGTTTTCTTTGCCAGACTGGAACTGCGTCCTCCTTGGACAGCGTCCTCCCCTCCTGATAGGCACAGCGTCCTCCTTCCAGATGAGACAGCGTCCTTCTCCTTCCAGAAACAGCGTCCTTCCTCCTCTTCCTCTGCGCAGCCACAAGAGGGCTTCCTCCTCCTCAGATATACTTCAGAAATTGCTGCTGCTTCACTGCTGGAACTGAAAAGTGTACTCAGAACAAACCTCACTAGGGCGGCTACTCGAAGTCCCCCGAAGCTAAGGGTGAAACCAGAAAAACCTTACCAGGGCAGGCACTCGAAGTCCCCCGAGGCTAAGGGTGAGATCTCCGACCGGAGACACTCGTGCACTAAGCAGTGCTGCAGACCGACTAAACAACCGACGTGCTGAAGCAG
Organism: Pinus albicaulis; assembly: GCA_034641835.2. NCBI lineage: Eukaryota > Viridiplantae > Streptophyta > Pinopsida > Pinales > Pinaceae > Pinus > Pinus albicaulis. The sequence continues at coordinate 657,461,248 of CM076576.1, read as the reverse complement.
ACAAAGTCTAGCTATCAATAAAAATATCAAAATCATCCCCCCTCAAATGAGGTGAGAGCCTCTCCTTTTATAGCACCAATCTCCCTCCAAACTCACTCATCCTGGATCTGCGCAGTTTACCTTGGGTTAACTTTATGTCTCCTCCATCACCCACGTGGACCCCCAAGGCCCCCTCTCTAAGTTACAACGTCAAGCTACTAGGAAAAAGAACACTTGATTATAAAGTGAGGTGGCTAAAGTGAGGTGACCCCTCTTATTTCTCACTTTATTTATTATTCCTATCTAAAGCAGCAAAATAACACAAAAATGCAATATTCCAATTAGCAAAGCTAATTGGGAATATTACAGCCTCCCCCGGCAAAACGTTGCTTGTCCTCAAGCAACTGAAGTGAGGGATGCTGCAAGATCTTCTCATCCTCCCAAGTGGCATCCTCATCTGGCAGATTCTTCCATCTCACCAGGAACTCTCTGATCTTCCTGCTACGCAACTGTCTATCCCTGGTGTCAATAATGGCCTCTGGCTGTAATACCAAGTGCCCCTCATCATCTGTCGGAGGTAGCTCCCCGGTGACTGTCACATGCTGGCCCAGTGCCTTCTTCAGGCATGATACATGGAAAATGTTATGAATCCGGCTGCCTTGGGGCAACTCCAACTCATATGCAACTTGTCCGATCCTACGAATCACCCTGTATGGTCCATAAAAATGAGGCTTAAGCTTCTCTGCCCCCTTCTGTTTGAGTGAAGACTGGCGGTATGGCTGTAACCGCAAGTAGACCAAATCCCCTACCTCAAAGTGTCTCTCCACTCGGCCCCTGTCTGCATATAACTTCTGCTGATTTTGGGCGGTGGCTATGTTGTCCTTGAGAGTCCAAAGGATGTCTTGGCTCTCTTGGATCCATAGTTTGGCTCGTGGAGCCCTGCTAACCCCAAACATCACATCCACAAAAGACAAGGAATGATATCCATACAACGCATAAAACGGTGTCATGCCGATAGACATATGATGGGTTGTATTGTAGCAGTACTCGCCCAGATGTAGCCATTTCAGCCACGCTCGCTGCTGCCCACTGACGTAGTTACGCAAGTAGCCCTCCAGCCACTTGTTAACTATCTCTGTCTGCCCGTCCGTCTGGGGATGATAGCTGGTGCTCGGTGTCAACTCAGACCCTACTAGTCGAAAGAGCTCCTGCCAAAATCCACCCATAAAGCGGCTGTCCCTGTCACTAACAATGGTCTTGGGTAGACCATGCAATCTGAAAACCTCCCGGAAAAACAATTCTGCCACCTGTGCTGCTGTGTAGTGTGCCGAAATGGCAAAGAAGTGAGCATACTTCGTTAGCCGGTCAACTACTACGGAGATGCAGTCCTTGCCCTGCACTGTGGGCAAACCCGTGATGAAGTCCATCGAGACACTCTCCCACTTCCCCTCAGGAATGGGAAGCGGCTGTAACAACCCTGCTGGATGGTTCATCTCCCCTTTGTTCCGCTGGCACACCTCGCACTCCCTGACATGCCGGAGTACGTCCTCCTTGAGGCCCTTCCATGCAAATCTCTCTCGGACGGCCCTGTACATCTTGGTGAACCCCTGATGGCCCGCCAATGGTGAATCATGAGAGGCATGGAGTATCTTCTCCTTGAGCTGAGATCCCTCAGTCAAGAAGATCCTATCCCTGTAATAGATGACCTCATCGGCCACCCTGTATCTGCTATCTGCTACCTGTCCATGCAGCACCTCACATGCAAATCTATCCTTGGAATACTCAACCAGCAGTCGAGCCTTCCAATCAGCGTCCAAGCTCATGAGGGATAACGTGGCTGGTCTACGGGAAAGGGCATCTGCTACCACGTTGTTCTTCCCTTTGACATACTCTATGTCAAAGTCGTCAGCCTGGATCTTGCTGATCCACTTCTGCTGCCTCTCCTGTAACTGCTTCTGCTCCAGAAAGTACTTCAGGCTGTTATGATCTGTCCTGACTCGGAATCTGCCGCCTACCAAGTACTGCCGGAATTTGGCCAATGCATGCATGATGGCCAACATCTCCTTATCATAGATAGGATAAAGTCTCTCATGTGGAAGGAGCTTCCGGCTCTCGAATGCAATCGGATGACCCTCCTGCATCAAAACTGCTCCAATCCCTTCCCCCGATGCATCGCACTCTAGGATAAAGGGCTGAGTAAAATCGGGCAATGCCAGCACCGGACAACTACTCATCACCTCCTTGAGCTTATCAAAAGCTCGCTGGGCGGTATCTGTCCAACTGAATGCCCCCTTCCTCGTCAGCTCTGTGAGGGGTGCAACAAGCTGTGAGAAGCCCTTGACGAACTTCCTGTAGTAAGTACAGATACCAATGAACCCTCTACACTCTGTCACATTCCGCGGCTCTGGCCAGTCCCTGATAGCCCGGATCTTCTCGTCATGGACTCGCACTCCGTCCACTCCTATGATGTGTCCCAAATACAACATCTCTGTCAACCCAAACTCACACTTGGAGAGTTTGGCAAAGAACTGCTGCTCCTCCAGAATGCGCAAAACCGTCTCAATGTGCTGGAGGTGCTCCTACCAGGTCCTGCTATATATGAGGATATCATCAAAGAAAACTAGCACGAACTTCCTCAGATGATCCCTGAAGATATGGTTCATGCAAGACTGAAAAGTGGCAGGTGCGTTGGTCAGTCCAAATGGCATAACCAGAAACTCAAAGTGCCCATAATGACAACTGAAAGCAGTCTTGGGAATGTCCTGTTCCCTCATGCGTATCTGATGGTACCCGGACCTCAAATCAATCTTTGAGAAGAATCGTGCTCCTCTCAACTCGTCCATCAACTCATAGATCCTGGGAATGGGGTACCTGTTTTTCAAAGTCTTCTTGTTCAGAGCTCTGTAATCAATGCACATGCGTAATGTGCCATCCTTCTTCTTCACCAGCACTACTGAAGAAGCGAAAGGACTGGTGCTGGGTCGAATGTGTCCAAGGGCCAGCAACTCCTGAATGGCCCGCTCTATCTCATCCCGATAGGCCTTGGGATGCCTGTACGGTGTGGTGATCACTGCCTGTATCCCCTGCTCCAACTCGATCGTGTGCTCAAACCCCCAATCTGGTGGCTGTCCTGGTGGAATGTCTCCAAAAACTACTGCATACCTGTCGAGAAGAGTCTGTAGATCAGGGTGCACCGCCTTTCCCGTATCTACTATCTCTGAAGCCCGCAACTCGACTGCCCACTCTATATCTCCCCTGCGGAATGTCGCATCCATGCTGTGTGCCGATACTGTCTGGGGCGGATATGTGTTCTGTCCTCGGATCTTCTCATGCCTCCCCGTCTTGGGATCATCCCACTCCATTTCCAAGGCTTTCCAATCTGTTGTGACCTTCCCCAGAGTGATAAGCCACTGCACTCCCAATATCACATTGGTGTCCGGAATGTCCACCACAAAGAAGTGATCAGTCAGAGTATAGGTGCCCATCGTCACTGATAACTCTGGTACATATCGAGCACAAGCCATGGTCTGGTCTCCTGGGACCAAAACAGAAAATCCATCAAAGCTCTCCGTGGGTATGCCTCTCCGTGCTACCATCTGGGCATCGATGAAATTGTGGGTGGCCCCACTGTCAACTAGAACTGAGACACGCTGTCCCCGCACTGTCCCACGTACGCGCAATGTCAGATACTTGGGGACTCCTCGTAATGTTGCTAGAGCTCCCCCAGTAGGTGCAAATGATGCCTCTCCTGCATCGGGTGGCGGAGGTGGTAAAGCACTCTGCGCTGCATAACACTCTCCAGCCTCCTCATCATCCAACTCATCCTCTTCTCCGCTGCCCTCGAAGAAGACCTCTATGAAATGTGCCTTCCCTGCTGTGCACTTGTGTCCTGGTGCCCATGGCTCCTGGCAGGTGAAGCACAATCGCTTCCGTCTCAGCTCTCTCCTAGCCTCATCATCATACTGTCCTCGTCCGGGATTCGCCTTGGGAGGCGGAACCCTTGTGTCCTTACCCTTAGGCTGGAAGGCCTGTCTCTGGGGATAAGGTGGCCGAGTCCTAGGCAAGACATCTTGTAGGTCACGGGCCCTACTGATAGCATCCTGAAGGGTAGCCGGTTTGTTCGACCGGACTAGACCCCGAAGTGGTTCTGACAGCCCATCTACGAACATCGTGATCAACCGAGCTGCTGATATGTCAGGTACCATCACTGAAACTCTCAAAAAGTCTGAGATGTATGCCTCTGCACTACCTGTCTGTTTGAGCTTGGTCAGCTCGAGGAAAGGCTGATCCGGGTCCTTCTGATCAAAACGTTTCACCACCCTCCTGGTGAACTCAGCATATGTAGTCACCGTGGAATGCCCCAGTGTTGTCAACCCATGAAACCACCAGTTCTGGGCCTCACCCTCTAGATGTAATGCAGCCATCTTAATGGCCTCCTTCTCTGGCATCTGGTTAAGCTGAGAATAGAGGTCTAGTTTCTCCACCCAAGACCTGGCTGTGGTCTTTGGTGACCCATCAAACATCGGCAAATGAAATTTGCTGGCTGCACGGTTACTATCACGGTGGGAACCCCGTCCCTTATTTCGATCCTGAGGCTTACTGCCGCTTCGGAACTGCAGATATCGATCGAAAGGGAGAGCATCCATGAATTCCTGTCCCAAGCTTCGCCAATCTGCAAACCAAACTGCATGAAGATCGGGACCCTCATCTCTTGATGCCGTTTGCTCTACTTCTTCTACCGGAAAAGTAGGCATGGTAGGTCGCGTGTCCATGGAATCGGCCTTCTGCGCTGTCACAATGGGAATAGCATCTGGTATGCAACTAGACGTTCCCGATCCTTCCCCTACCTGAAAGGTCCTAAGGGGCTCTTTCTGCGTCCCTTCTGCAACCTTCTTAGTTACCTCCTGCATGAATGCATCCATCTTTGCATCCATCTTCTCAGTCAACTTCTCCGTCCACTTTGCCAATATGGCCTCCATTGGATTCTCCGTTTCCTCAGCTTCGAATCGAATCGTCTCCAGGAGAAGGGGGCTACCCTAGGTGCCATAGGATTGCTAGCACCACAGCCGAGCCGTATCTAAGCTTCGATACCATCGTAATATCCCAGAGGGGGAATAACCAAGAATATAACAAATATGCCGATGTATATAGAAAAGGTAATGCCGAATCGTATCACCGAATCATGGACATGTACGTACCGTAAACCGCAGAACCTTATTGACCAGTACATAGAGTAGTACAAATAAATCGGGACCGTTGCACCTATCCTTGCCCTAGGCAAGTGATGACCCTCCCATACAAGAAATGGCTGCAAATAATGACAGCGTCCAAGCTGCCCTGGAGACTGGTGATGATCTGCGCAGAAACTGGGCTGGTCCCAAGCTGAAAACCCCCTCTGCTGGAAAACGCTGTCCCTGCTAGTAACAGCGCAGAAACAGGTGCAGCACAAGCCCTCAATCCTCTAGACAAATGGATCTGCTACAGGATGCTGGAAAACGCTGATGAGCCCTTCTCACACTAGCCTGCTCCTCAGATCTGCGTCCCATTTGATGGAACTGAAGCCTCCAATCAGATCTGCGTCCTTCCCTCTCTGAACTGCGTCCTCCAATATCAGATCTGATATCAAACCCTCAGATCTACACTAGATCCGGAACTATCTCTTCAGATCTACAGCCCCTAGGGCTAGATCTGGTGTTACCCTTTCAGATCTGGACTAGATCTATCAATATCTCCTCAGATCTGTCACTCCTTCAGCTGGATCTGGTGCCAAACCTTCAGATCTGCAATATACCACAGGCTGAGCCAGATCTAAGCTCTGATACCACTGTAATATCCCCAAAGGGGAATTGCCAGTAATATAACAGAAATATGCCAGACAGATATAAAAAAATGCAATGCTGAACCAGATCACTGAATCATGACACATGTAATACCAGAAACTGAGCCATTTTATTAATCATAAAGTACATAGAGAGAAGTACAAATAAATCAGAATCAGTGCACCTATCCTTGCCCTAGGCAAGTGATGACCCTCCCATACAAGAAAATGGCTGCAATAAGGACAGCGTCCTAGCAGCTCTGGAGATGAACTGCGCTGGTACTGGGGCTGATCTCTAACTGCAAACCCTCTCTACTGGAAAACGCTGTCTCTGCTAGTGACAGCGCAGAAACAGGTGAAGCACAAGGCCCTCAATCCTCCAGACAGATGAACCTGCTACAGAATGCTGGAAACGCCGATGAGCCCCTCTCACAATAGCCTCGCTCCTCGAATCGCGTTTTCCCGATGGACTGGAGCCTCCAATCGCATCTCAAGGCCCTCCTTCCCTCGATCCGCGCCCTCCAATATCGTGATTCGATGCGAAACCCTCGATCTATACTAGATCTCAACTATCTCCTCGATCTACCGCCTCTAGGGCTAGATCTCAAGGTTATTCCTTCCGTATTTTCAGATCTGGGCTAGATCTATCAATATCTCCTCAGATCTGTCACTCCTCCAGCTGGATCTAGTGCTAAACCTCCTGATCTGCAACATACAATACTAGATCTGCAACATACAAGACTAGATCTGCAAGATCTATCCTTCCCACAACTGGCTCTAGCAATAAACCTTCAGATCTGCAACCCTTACCTAAATGGGACGTCCGTCCCTCACTTCTAGGCTGGGACAGTCCTTCCGCCTCCCAAATGATGCCGACCGAACTCGCGTCCTCCTCGACACCGTCCCTCCCCTCCCTATGTACGTCTCCTTCCGTGATGAGACAGTCATTCTTCTCCTTCCAAGGAATCGGGCCCTTCCTCCTCTTCCTCCCGCGTGCCCACAAGAGGGCTTCCTATATCGCGCCGCATATACTTTAAATTCCCCGTCGCTTTTTACCGTCGAACGAAAAGTGTACCGTAACAAACCACTAGGCGGCACTCAAGTCCCCCGGCCAGGTGAAACGTAAAACTCTTACTGTGGCAAACCCAAGTCCCCCGAGGCTAAGGGTGAGATCTCCGACCGGAGACACTCGTGCACTAAACAGTGCTGCAGACCGACTAAACAACCGGCGTGCTGAAGCAGACAAGAGTCCAGCTATCAATAAGAAAATCAAATCATGAATGATCAAATGAGGTGAGAGCCTCTCCTTTTATAACACCAATCTCCCTCCAAAACTCAACTCATCCTGGATCTGCGCAGTTTACCTTGGGTTAACCTTATGTCTCCTTCATCATATCCACGTGGACCCCCAAGGCCCCCTCTCTAAGTTACAACGTCAAGCTACTAGGAAAAAGAGCACTTTATTATAAAGTGAGTTGACTAAAGTGAGGTGACCCCTCTTATTTCTCACTTTATTTATTATTCCTATCTAAAGCAGCAAAATAACACAAAAATGCAATATTCCAATTAGCAAAGCTAATTGGGAATATTACATTGTTGTTGGCCCGAGGTACAAAGCCCCTACCTTTGCAGAGTTGAGAGGGCCTTTTCTTCAAAATGAGAAGGCAGAATTCACTATTAGATTGGAGGAGTTTAGGGCATCATGTGAATGCACTGGATGCACAATCATGTCAAATGGTTGGACTAACCAAAAGGGTAGGATATGTACTTAAATTTATTTTTCCAAGGGACAATATCGAAATTTGTTGATGCATGCTGGAATTAAAGATGCTGCAGTTTAGTCGTAAAGGTTGTTGGACGTCGATGATGAAGCCAGAGTCCACAAAATTAATTCCAATTCTACATAGCAGTTAAAGAAGCAAGTGTATCATTGACAAATTGCTTATATGATGTCCGAGAGCATAAAATTGCCTATAATCATGCATTTGTGCTTCGCTTGATGAGAAGATTCACCAACAACAAAGAGTTGGTGTGTCCTACCATTACACGATCTGCCACTACTTTCATATCTCTTCATTCTTTGTTGAATTCTATGTGGGGTGTGAAGAGCATGTTTCTTTCACAAGATTGGCATGCTTTATCTATTAGCCACAAACTGGAGGGAGAGAGAATACACAGACTAGTTTCATATGATCAGAACTTTTCGGCAAGAGTGGAGGAGCTGTGTGCCATTTTGGAACCTTTGGTAAGGGTTCTTCGGTTGGTTGATGGAGACAAGCCCACAATGGGATACTTGTATGAGGCCATGGATAGGGTCAAAGAAGCCATTCGTGTCTATTATGAAGATAAGGGGGATGAGGGGTTTGAGAAACAACAGTTGGCATAGAGAGTGATTGATGAGTGATGGAACAATACCATCCATCGCCCCATTCATGCTGCAGGTATCTCCCTCAACCCCGCATTTTCTTACTCTTGTAGTTTCAGATTTGACGTCGAGGTGATGGATGGATTCCTCACTTGTGTTGAGAGGATGGTATCATCTGAGCAACAACATGAAGAAATTTCTAAAGAAATGGAGATATATAGGATGGTATGGCACATTTGGCTCTACCGTGGATTTTAAGAATAGGATGACTAGAATGCTAAATAAGCTTCAATTTGTTTCAACTTTCAAATTTCATAATTCATTGTCTCTCCATAGTTTGCTTCAAGTTTAGAATTTCAATGTTTTAACTTTTTTTTTGTTTCTCATTTTTATTTTAACTTTTAGATGCTTGGTGGACAAGCTATGGTGGTAGAGTACCCCATCTCCAAAAGTTTGTCATTCGCGTGCTCAGCCAAACATGTAGTTCCTCTAGGTGTGAGCGCAACTGGAGTGTATTTGACAAATACACTGAAATAAACGCAACATGTAAAAAATATCGAATTAAGTTTTTGAATTCATTATAAATTATAATTTATTATTTTTAATATTTAAATTTTCTAAGTACTAATTTACAATCTATAACCCTAATACAGGTTGGAGTCCCAATGCCTCAATGACATGGTCTATGTCTACTACAATCTCCGATTGTGGGTGAGACAACTTTAGAAAACCCCTGATGTGGAAGCCATCTCATTGGACAATATTGACACCACTACTGCATGGAGGGTTGAAGCTGAGAGGCATGTCATGGACTCTATCCCTGATTGGTTAGACGTGGATCCGGAGGCACTAGAGGCAGAGGAAGTAGCAGCTATAGGGAAGGGAGAGCCAGAGGAAGAGGAGGAGGAGGAGGAGGGTTAGGAGGTAGAGCAGGAGGAGGAGAAGGAGGAGGTGACACCATCTAGGATGGGAAGCAGCAGAGGACAGAGGCCACCTCCTTTTTTTTGCTTCTAGAGGACGACAGAGTCCATCTGTAGCCCCATGGGGTAGGGCCTTCTTCCTCTAAAGGAAAAGGTAAAGCCATTCCTTATTCCCGTAAAAGGGGCAGAGGATCTCAGTGACTAATTACTTTATGACATGTAGATGACTCATGATGATGAACCATGATATACATTTATCATATTTTTTGTTAATATTTTGACTCTTGAGAGTTGAGACTGAGTTAGGACTCAGGATTCAGGACTTGATTCACTATTTTAATATGTGATGTAGCACTAGACTTCTTATACATATTATATATTAGCTTTATTTTATGTGGAAATGCATTTATTTGATGTTTTGGATACTTTAGATGCTAAAAAAAATTTTAAAAATGAATATTTTTGTATTTTTTAAAATTTCGCTGAGTTTTTGCCGATTTTGTCAAAAACCTCCCGACTTTAACGACTTCTTCAATTTTCAGACCCTTGTTGATTTAATCCCGAGGTCGAATTTTTCCAAATTGGAAAATAACACGCTTTTTGGTCTTCAATCAGAGACCCGCTCTAATACCATGTTAGCTTTCTAATACTCAATTGCTAATTTAATAAAAATTATGAAATGAGGAAACTGAAAACTGAACTCCAAACTCTTTTACTAAATATGTTGAGTATTCTAACAAATAATAGTAGCGGAAAATAAAATCAGGAAGACATAAGTACACAATAAATAATACACCAGAATTTACCCAGGAAACCCCAAAGTGGTGAAAACCTACCAACTTGTGTGTTTTATTATTATTCTGCTGAGCAAAAATCTCAGAAAATTGATTACAAACACTAGGAAAAATTCCTCTTCAATTCATTGTCCCTCAACACATTGTTCTACTTCTTTCTAACCAACTCGGCCTCTACATACGCAGCTATATAGACTCCTACAAGCTATTCGGCCCTCTTGCGTAGGCTGACTCAACCTTGGAAAGTGAGCACGCTGCTAAAGAAAACCGTAAGGCTATTCGGCCTCTGTCTCTCTGCCCTAGCACACTGAACTAGAATCTCTTCTTGCTGAGCTAAAACACACAAGTCTCTAGTGCATAATGATTGATAGAAATCTCTGCACGCATTCCATTTTATAAAATCAAATTGGCCCATCAAATCAAGTCACTAACTCAAATTGAACTGCACCTTAGCTTCACTTGTGGGTTCCACTGCCAAATTTAGCGCACTTTTAAATTTAGAAGAACCCTTCCATCTCTAACTTCAATTAGCAATACATAAGAAAATATTCATACCTAGGAAATGCATAGAAAAACAAAGCAAAGAGACCATAAATGTATCATGGGTTTGAACTTTGATTTGAAAAGTATAATGGCTATGGTTATAAGAAATATTTTTTTCCACCAATGATACAACTAACCAACAGAAATGAAATAAGATGTATTAACTTTCTTCACAAATTTGCAAAAAGAGGCCATTATTTTATCAACTTAGAAGTTTTTTATTTTCTCAAAAAAAAAAAAAAAAATACAAAGTAATTTACCATGAGAAACCACAGGCATGGATAATCCATTGGAAAATGACGTACAGTGCAGTCCACAGCATAAAATATGCACCTCGGAACCAAGGGAAGTGCTGTCATCAAAATCAGCTCCACCACATAAGATTTTAAAAGGTGCTACTTCTTAGAAAGGGAACTTCTAATCTAATCACTTAGCCAAAACCCATACTTTTATCGAAAACAGACTCAGTTAATGGATACATTATACATACCAAACTATTGAGAGCAGAGTCAACAATAAGAAAGAAGGCGTTAACTGAATGCATACTTCCCATCAACTGCCAAGAAAAGTTTAGAAAGAATTTACATCAAGATGCTTATCAAAACTTATACTGTATATGCTATAAACTAATAACAAATGGATATAATAGACATGCGTATGGATCAAGGATTATATGGAAATATAGAACAGAGAAAACTATGAGAAAACCACACCAGTGACCATTTCAGGTTTCAGGTGCGTACTTAAGATATGCTTATACATAATACAACTAAAGCCTTTTCATAAGCAAAATAACCGTTGGACTGATGAGATACAGAAAGAGGTGCTTTCTTGGGATCAAAGTTACATCAAGGCATTATCTTCATGAGTGTGCTAGAAGAATACATACCATCGGCAGAATTACTGTTGTTTATAATGTTTATTAGCAAAAAAGGTGGTAGGAAATGGTGTTTGTGTGCTCTTCAATTAAGCGTGAACTTTAACAGGGCAGTCCAACAAATTATGTAGGTGCAAATAAAGAATAAAAACTCTCAAACATGTCAAGTTCCTTGTATCTTATGCCAAACACAACTCCTGACAAATATCTGAATGCAAATTCTCTTCCAATTCATAGTTTATCATTGTAACAACTTATTTGGGGAAAATTATTTTCAATGAAAGCATATTTACTTCATTCCTTCAGCTAGGTAGCATGCTTCTATACTGTGCCAAAGGCCACCTTCACCAGGTTGTCGAACTGTGCTGGTGTTGGAGATATCACATTCATGGGGATTATATCTTCACTATATGGTCCACATTCAACATTAAGGGGGAAGTTGTGTTGTAATGCCTCTTCTCGAATGCCTCCTTTTCAAATTAAGTGGGGATGTTGCGAATAGGGATGACCCTTGTTAATCCTTCCTAACCCCAGCTACTGGCAAATTTCTAACTAGTAATTACCTTGCAGTTAAATAAATTAAATTGCAAATTACTGAATAAAATGCACTGCTGAGATTTTAACTGGTAAATCAAATATAAAACAGCAGAAGCAAAAATTAGCCAATCTCATATGCATGCACACAGAGAAATTTGGCCTTAAAATCTGATGTCCATTAACTTCAGTTCTATAGCATACAAGGGATTCCCTACCTGGGAAATTAAATGCCCACAGAGGGAAATTACGAAAACCTGACTTTTATCGGCTGAGAAAAAACTTTCTCAGCTCAGTTTCTGCAGTTATATGGTCCAGTGTTGCAACTTGCAAGAACCGCTGCCCCCTACCCCCCCGTCCCCCGGCCCATGCATGGGTGACGGGACCCCGGAGCCGTGCACAATGTAGAACTGTGGTAGAATTGTCTCCGGAACCACGCTCCCAAAAAACAGAACCACACATCAGGCTCAATTTGCATGACTCTTGCAAATTCAGAACTGCCACGTGTTGAACCATTCTCTCATGTGCTGATCTTTGTTCCTGTCATGCTTCCTGGATGCTCCCTAGGTGCTCCCTGGATGCTTCCTAGATGCTCCCTAATGGTAATGTTAAATTCTTAAAGTGACAATTGACTCAGGATGTTTGAGAGTGGTTCTGACCTCAATAAATTTCATATGGAGAAAGTACAATTTTAGATCCCACTCAAAATCCAACAGACTTTAACAGTTTTCAGGATTTCATGATCAATGGAATTCCTATATTTCATTTGATTCCATCACGTATGAGGGTATGTTATAGGCATTTGATCAAGAGCACCAGGCCATATATGTATCCCCGTGTTGGTGGTGTTGATTTTTGAACTCCTTTGTCATGGCCTTAGCAAAATGTCCCCTTCACTCAAACCAAAATCATTGATCAGGCATGTTAAGGTTTTTCTACTATATTTTAAGGATTGGATTAGGCAGTTTGATCAAAATTGGGTGGTGTTGATTGATGTCCCTAGAGAATCGAGGTAGAGAAAAAGGCTAGACAAAAGGAGAAGAATGAAGGGTGATACTAGTGATGAGGATCCCAATAGTGATGGTAGAGCATTGTTTGTCAAGGAGTGGTTGAACATGCATGACAGTGCTACCCCATAGCTACAATATTTGGCAACACGGGTGCTTTCACAATTGGTGAACATTTCTATACAGAAGTGTTCAGCAACTAGCTCAATTTATTGTTTTGGACCTTTTGGTCTTCATATTTTGGCATGTAGGCCTATTTTGTAATATAACTATTTGGTCATGGTATTGTTGACAATTGCTAAATAACCAATTTCATTATATATATATATATAATAAACGCTTCCAAGATGCTTCGCTTCTGAGGATTTTCAGAAAATGACACTTTCAACACTTTGCTTCTCAAAAATGCACTTGCTTCGTGCAACATTGGTACTGTCCCTACCCCTGATCTCTCTTTCTCTACTTACGTATATGTGACCGTCTGCGATTTGTACGACCTTTGCAGGTAGCATGTTTGCATTGTGTGGCCCCTACTACATTGCTTGTGACTTCAAAAGAATTTCCCGAGCCTCTTCCAATCCCTGCCCGCACACATGTGAAGTTGTTGGGCACTATACAGTTTCTTCCCACCAAACTTGCGTATTGTATGGACTCAAATCTGCTACAGATCACTCAAGATCTGTCCTTTGATCTTGTTGGCTGCTAGATATTTCTCGAGATCTGTCCTTTGATCTTGTTGGCTGCTAGATATTTCTCTCTCACTATCCCTTGCTTTCTTCCTTTGAAATCTACACTTTTGGATGAATGTGTTTTTCCACCCAATCACTGAGATCCTCACTATCTCATTATCTTGTGCTCACTTGATATGTCTTCTCCCTTCACCTTGTTAGCTTTTGCAGCATCCGATGGTGTTATAGTCTGAAACTTTGTGGAGAGGCTAAAACATGTGATTTCTCCAAAACCCAAAAATCACGTCTAGAAATTCCACCTAGAAACAACTCAATTAAATTAATTGATCGATAATTAAAAATGCCTAACTCTAACTTAAGGAAATAGATTAATTAATAGCAATTAATTGAGAAATGTGAGAATTCTCTAGAAACTCACACGGATCGACTTGGAGATGATCTTAGCCATTGATTAAGTTTTAATATTGGTCGTTGAAGTCTCAACTGGAGATTATAAGAAGAGGACGATGGGTAGATGGAAAATACACCAGTGGCAGATACTCAATGATCTAGACAGTTCGATTTTCCAGTGCAAGTGATTCAGCAAGAGAGGTTGAGTCAGAGATCGAGTAGCAGGTGGCAAAGGGGAAAAATAGCAAAAATCCAGAGGAGGTCGTATTATTTCTCCAGGAGGTTGCGCAGTGCCTCAAGAGGGGGAGTTCGATTCAGCCAGCAAAGAGGTCGATTCAACTTCCTGTGTCCAGGAAAATTTCCAGGAGGCCAGGAGAATCACTTCCAAAGGCAGCTTCAAGCTAGACATCATCATCAGAGGCAGTTTTGGGTAGCACGAGCAGGGTTGACAAAGAGGCAGCGCAGAAACCTGCGCAGAAGTGTTCTATAGCCAGTTTTGAGGCTCAATTTGTTGCAGGATTGTTTGGAGAGGAGGCTAATTTCCCTCAGTTGATTTTTTCAGTTTTTCTCTCAGATAGAAATGTGAGTTTGGCATCATTTTATTATACTCATAATTTTTATTGATGCATAATAATAAAACCCTCATTGTTGCGCAAGTTTTACCACATTACGTTTTTCCAGGGACAATTGTCCAAAAACAACGATGTCATATTTTATGTGTGCTAGCATTTCTCAGTTTCCAACATTTTTATTTCTGCGACGTAATTTTTATTTTGAAGAAATTGCAATGTGAATAATTCATTATTTTTTCGTAAACAAAATATTTTGCATAATTAATTTATCAGTTAGAAGAATTATTTCCAGTTGATGCATTTCAAGGAATTTTCAAATGGTGATTAGAGCAAGTTTGACAGACAAGAGGCTCAAAGACAAACAGGGAGAATTTTGTGGCTCAGAAGGAGCAGCAGCACGAATTTTCCAGGGGTTGCACAGTGCCTAGCCAGGCAATGCGAATTGTTGGACAGGACTTTGATTTTCCAATTGCAAGTGGCAGGAAGGGTCGATTTGTCCGGGAAGTGATTCCAACAGGCAGAGGTGAGCAGCTCAGTACTTTCGCAGAGCATATTTCTTGAATGGGCTAAGTAGGGATTTGCAGCAATTTGCTAGAGCAAATTCAGGGTTGGGTGGAAGAGAAAATGCACACACTAAGGAAGATTTCTCTCATAGGTTTTCCAGTTTCAGAAATCCAAATTTCCAGTTGCATTAGGTAGTAGTAGCAAGCAGAGTTTCTCACTCCAGGAAGGAGTGCGAACAACAGATCTAGTAGTCAAGCAGGTGAAAGAGGGGGATTTCCACTCCAAGTCGAGTTTTTGCCGAGATGGCTTTAGAATATGGTCTAAAGATGTACCCAGAACTAGTTGGAGCCATGCCTACAGATGCAGCCCAGCTAGCTAATTACAATAAGGAGATGGCCAAGGCAAAGCAGTTGATTCTCAATGGAGTTCGAGATCATATTGTCTCACACGTTGCAGCCAAGAATACAGCCAAAGAAATGTGGGAGTCACGCTATTGCCTCACTATGTCAGAATCCTTCCAAACAGTGGAAGATGTTCTTGAAGGAAAAGCTGAGGAATGTTCGAATGCAGAAGGGTTAAGGCACTGAACCTTTTCTCACCATAATTCAACATATCTAGGATGAACTTGCATCCATAGGAGAAGTGCCTCAAGCTATAGAGATTTTGTGTTTGTCCCTCAATAGTGTCACCGAGGAGTGGGAGACCTTCGTCCAAGGCATTATGGGACAAAACCAATTACCTGGGTGGAAGCGGATGTGGGAATATCTAGCGCAAGAGGAGATGAGGCAAACTCTAGTAAAGAGCTCCATTAGCGGCAGTAGCAGCAAAGGGTCGAAGGGTGTGAAGGAGGAAAAAAATGTGACCCTTGCATCGAAAGGGAAAGCAAAAGATCTCAATCAGGGACAAGGCTCGCAAGTAGAGAAGAAGAAGAAGAAGGATATATCCAATATCAAGTGCTTCCAGTGTGGCGAGTTTGGCCACTACAGTACTCAGTGTCCTCGGAGGAAGAAGGACAAGAAGGAGAAGCAGGATTAGGCGGCAGCATCCCTAGAGATAGACCAGGTTTCCTCCAAATTGGAGGAACAATTAGCTTTGTATGTAGCTATACATCCAAGAGAGAGGTGGGGAGACATCGAGTTCTAGACTCTAGAGTTGCGCAGAGCTGGGCAAGGTCCATAGAGGAGCAACAATTGTAGTTTAATCCTCACATGGATCATTACCCTTGCTACAGGGGCCCACAGTATTCAGTAGCAGGAGGATCAATATCAGTTATTGCAGTCAATTCCAAAGTGACAGTTGCATACTAGTTGCAATTAGATGCTAAGGGGCGCCAAGCAGTGTTGATAGCAGTGTCAGAGGCACAGTGCATAGTCAACAACAACGCAGATATCCTAGTAGGTAGTGCAGAGGCTAGTAGCTATCAAAGACTCAGGAACTAGTTGCAGCTCAGAGACACAGTTGATTCAATATTTTGATGCTTCTTAACTGCAGCAGCAGTAGCAACAATTAGAGGGAGTGTTTTTGGGTTGCAATGCAAATGCAAAGATGACAACAGTATAGGATGTACAGTGCAATGTCAGCTGCAACATAGATGCAGCATGGTTCAGCTACAGTCAGTGGCAGATGAACTAGAGTTAGCGTAATGATTGATGGACAGTGGCAAGTAGCTAAGTTGTCAAACATCAGCAATGTGTATGGAGGATGATGCAAGACAGGGAGTTGTAGCAATGCAACGCTAGAGAGAACATGTTCCTTGCTAAGAGGGAGTGTTAGTTTTTGTAGCATCGAATGATGTTTTAGTCTCAAACTTTGTGGAGAGGCTAAAACACATGGGTTCTCCAAAACCCAAAAATTGTTTCTGGAAATTCCACCTAGAGATAGCTCAATTAAATTAATTGATTGATAATTAAAAAATGCCTTAGTCTAACTTAGGGGAATCGATTAATTAATAGCAATTAACTGAGAAATGTGAGAATTCTCTAGAAACTCACACGAATCGACTTGGATATGATCTCAGCCATCAATTAAGTTTTAATCTTGGTCGTTCAAGTCTCAACTAGAGATTATAAGAAGAGGTTGATGGGTAGATGGAGAACACACCAGTGGCAGATACTTAGTGATCTAAACAAATCGATTTTCCAATGCAGGTGATTCAACAGGAGAGATCGAGTATGATTCGGATCTTGGCGGAAATGGACCTTTTGCTGCAAATTTGTTGATAACTTCTGCTATAGGTGATGAAATCAAATTTCGTCAAAGACCCCTTTGAGGTATTGAATAGATCTCTCCAGTGATATAAGACATTTGAAATTTGATGACCTGTGGAGTAAGAAACTGATTCCACAAACTCATAGGAGGCGTGGTGCCGTAGTGTTCCAGATAGGCATAACTTCAATTGCTCATATCTCTCAAACCGAGAAACGAAATCAAATTCCGTAAAAAACCCATTTGAGCTAATAAAAAATACTTTCAAATGAGATATTTTGCACTCTCTAATCCAATATGTGGAGACCGTGGCACTTGCATGAAATTTACTGAAGATTACTGCAAAACATTGAAACTAAATATGTTTCAAACCCTCATGGAGTTGTAACCTGAACCTAGATTTATGCAGGAATGAAATAAAATACAGAAATAAACATAAACACAAAGATGTAGTAGAAATAAAACTTCATTTCATTAATCTCAAATAATTGAAATATGCTTATAGACAGAATGGACATAAACTAGCTAGGGTGATGGTAGCTTAACTCTAAGAAGAGATGCGGTGGCTACATGCCTCTGAACTGTGTTACAATGAGGCTCAACGGCCTTTTTATTATTGAAAAATAAGAGAAAACCCTAAACAATCAAAACCCTAACCCGAGGGGATGTAACACCAAGAGTTAATGGGCCTCATTGGGGTTAGTTGGGCAGCCAACTTCCCGGGGTCGTAACTTGGTCATAATATCTCAGTTTGGTGCATATGATACCCCGTTGGAAAGATATCTCCGAGGACTACGCCGTATAGTGCCTCAAAACAGCTCTGGAATTTCAGGACCCAAAAAACTACTAAAAATAGTAAATAAGAAAACTGATGAAACTGAATAGGTCGAATAGGCAGGTGGCCACCAATATCCACCTAGATCATTCATCCCCCCTTAGAAAGCAATGGTCCCTATTGCGTGTAGAGCCTCCATGAGGTAAGGAAATTTCTGTTGAACTTGGTCCCTGGTGAACCACTTTTCCTGGTGAAGGAGTTGGCCTGCTTTGAAGTGGGCATAGCTTGCGGTGGGGTCAAGAGAGGCGCTCCTTCTGCAAATCTAACCAAAATTTGTCTCCCACTTGGAACTTGTGTGTCACTCGATGTTGATCCTAGCACTGCTTGTACTTGGCATTGGATTTCTCCAAGATGTCATGGACCTGTTGGTGGACATCAGATAGTACACGTGTGGATTTTGTCTATGTGGTCGCATGAGGTATGGCAACATCAAGCAGCGGTGTGCTTGGGGTCAGATCAATGGAGTGCTTGACCTGACAGTGTAGAGGAACCTCTATGGGTGAGGAGAAAATGTCCTTGTATTCCTCCACAACTTTGTCCATTTGTTGCTGCTGTGCAGGGGAGCCTTGTTTCGAGGTTGTGGCCATAATCTTCTTCTTGTCCTATGGGCGAATTGTAATGAAAACAAATTTCCTAGTTTGGGAAATAATCTTACTGCGTTGCTTTGCAATAATCAAAGAGATGGCGGGAGGTGGTAGGTACAACTTATTTCCCAAAGTAATGATAATAGAACAAGGTCTAGACTCATACACAGCATGTCGCTTCCACAAGTATGGTTGGCCCAATAATACATCAGAAACATCAAGAGGAGCAACATCACACAGTACCTCATCTGTGGAGGGTTTGATGTTGTACGGAAGGCGACACTGTTGGCTGACGCGGAGATCTCTTCCTTGGTGAAGCCATGCGATGGTATATGGTTGCGGGTGTGCTGTGGTCGGTAGGCCAAGCTGCTTCATGACCTCTGCTGAAATGAGATCCTTTTGGCTTCCACTGTCGACAAGGAATTGCAGTGGAGAACCCTTCACCCACATCTGTGAAGGGAAGAGGTGCTCCCCCTCCTCAGGATCCTCCCTCTGGAGCTTCGTGGTGGCAACAGTGGCACTGGGATCTGCATCAATGATCTTCTTCCCTTTTTCATTCCCCTTGTCCGGTTCTGACTCAGAATCAAAACATGCATCTAATTCAGATGCCTTCAATTCGGCCACCAACGACTGTTTGATCCGACACTCGCTTATGTTGTGAGTGAACTTGTTATGAAATTCACACAACTTCCCCATGTCCTTCTTTGGCTTTGTGGTTTTGTTCTGAGTCACCCTGCTTTGGCTTTTCCCCTTGTTTTGTGGTTCAGGGACGCCTTTCCCTAGCTTCGGATTCGCAGATCCAAAGTCTTGCTTCTTCTGCTTAAATTTCTGATCGATCTTGGCGGCATATCGATATGTCGCGCCAAGCGAGGTAATGTCAAGGAACTCCATTTCCTCCTGAATGTATCTTTGCAAACAGCTGCGGTACTTGAGCCCCAAATGTCTCTATGAATCTTTAATACCCAACTTTGTGCGCAGGGTATGGAACAAATTTGTCAGCTCATGCACATCTTAATCCCTTTGATGTCGTAGTGTGGTCCATTGGATGTACTAGTCCTCATAGCTCCCCACGGGGTAATATTTTTCCTTTATGCCATCTCGAAATAAATTCCAAGTGGGTGCAGCCGAGAACAGAGAGGGTTCCCTCTCGTCCTTTTTCTCACAGTAGGTTTCCCACCAGTATTTGACATGGGGAGCAGATTTGAGGAGAGCAAAAGTAATCTTTTCTTGGTCAGAGAAATCATGGATCGAAAAATACACTTCCACCAAATTAAAGCATCTATCTACGGCGCCTGCATCTATCTGGCCTTCAAATACATGAATGTCAAAGTTGATTTGTACTTTGAAAGGAGTGGTGCCTCCAGAGTGGCTGCTGGATGTAGATGCACCACTGGTGGGCAGTCGTTGAAGGATCTGGGCAAAGTTATCCATCATGGTGTTCCTTTGTTTCTCGACCACCTCCTCAAGCAATATTTTGATATGATCTCCTGCCCTCTCATCTTTCTTTTCTTCCGCCATGGGAGGTCGTCGGGGTTTGCGAGGCTGATCTTGCAAAGGTTCAACCAGATCAAGCCCCAACTGCTTATACCCCGACCTCGTTGGGGGCATGCAAAGAAAGATAGAGAAAGAGCAAACCGCTATGATACCACTGATCCAGATCTTGCAGAAATGGACCTCTTGCTGCAAATTTGTTGATAACTTCTGCTATAGGTGATGAAATCAAAATCCGTCAAACACCCATTTGAGGTATTGAATAGATCTTTCCAATGATATAAGACACTTGAAATTTGATGACCTGTGGGGTGAGAAAATGATTCCACAAACTCATAGGACGCACGGCGGCGCAGTGTTCCAGACAGGCATAACTTCAATTGCTCATATCTCTCAAACCAAGAAACGAAATCGAATTTCGTAAAAAACCCATTTGAGATAATAAAAAATACTTTCAAATGAGATATTTTGCACTCTCTAATCTGATATGTAGAGACTGTGGCACTTGCATGAAATCTACTGAAGATTACTGCAAAACATTGAAACTGAAATTTGTTTCAAACACTCATGGAGCCGTAACCTGAATCTAGCTTTATGCAGGAATGAAATAAAATACAGAAATAAACATAAACACAAAGATGTAACAGAAATATAACTTCATTTCATTAATATCAAATAATTGAAATATGCTTACAAACAGAATGGACATAAACTAGCTAGGGCGATGGTAGCTTATCTCTGAGAGGAGATGTGGCAGCTACATGCCTCTGAACTGTGTTACAATAAGGCTCAAGGGCCTTTTTATTATTGAAAAATAAGATAAAACCTTAAACAACCAAAACCCTAACCCGAGGGGATGTAACACCACGAGTTTATAACTTCCCGGGGGGATGTGGCAACTAACTTCCCGGGGTCATAACTTGGTCCTAATATCTCTGTTTGGTGTGTATGACACCCCGTTGGAAAGTTATCTCTGAGGACTACGCTGTTTAGGGCCTCAAAACGACTCTAGAATTTCAGGACCCAAAAAACTACTAAAAATAGTAAATAAGAAAACTGATGAAACTGACTAGGTGGAATAGGCAAGTGGCCACCAGTATCCACCTGGATCAGAGTAGCAAGTGGTAGAGGGGCAGAATAGCAGAATTCCAAAGGAGATTCCAATTCCAGAAGAGTCACTAGAGGAGGAAGTATTATTTCTCCAGGAGGTAGTGCAGTGCCTCAAGAGGGGCAGTTTGATTCAGCTAGTAGAGAGGTCGATTTAGCTTCCAATGGCTAGGCGAATTCCTAGGAGATCAGGAGAATCACTTCCAAAGGCAACTTCAGGCTAGACGTCATCATCAAAGGCAGTTTCTGGGTAGCACAAGTGGGGTTGACGCAAAGGCAGTGCAGAAACCTGCGTACAAGTGTTCCAAAGCCAATTTTGAGACTCATTTTGTTGCGGAATTGCTTGGAGAGGAGGGTAATTTCCCTCAGTTGATTTATTTCCAGTATTTCTCTCAGATAGAAACCGCAGTTTGGCATCATTTTATTGTACTTAGAATATTTGTTGTTGCATAATAATAAAACCCTCACTGTTGCATCATTTTTCCCTCATTGGGTTTTTCAGGGACAATTTTCCAAAAACAATGGTGTCATATTTTATGTGTGCTAGCATTTCTCAGTTTCCAAAATTTTTATTTCTGCAACGTATTTTTTATTGTGAAGAAATTGCAGTGTGAATAATTCGTTATTTTGTCGTAAACACAATAAACTGCATAATTAATTTATCAGTTAGAAGAATTGTTTCCAGTTGTTGCATTTCAAGGAATTTTCACACACCTAGCCTTGCTTTTATAAGTTTGATTTATTTCGCAAATCCACAACCCTAATCTCCAAAGTGATCAACGGTTGAAATTAAATCTCAACTTCACTTGAGATGAATAATTGATATTCATCTCATTCACTAATGCAAATAACCTTTGCATTTCATTAAATTAACTTACTTTTGCTTATAAAAAGCAATTACTTAAATAAACCCTTTAATTAAAGTAATTTGCTAAGGTTAAAGGCCCTTAGATGACTTCCAACATCTAGACACTTAAACATATGCAGAAGTACTTATCTGATACACCTATCATCAACACTCCCTCTTAGCAAGGGAGGTACTTCTCGAAGAGCCACCTGGAGCTGAATTTCCCTCTACTCTTGGCACGATATCCAATGCATCATCCTCGACCATGGATTTTCTCCAAAGCTCATGGTCAGTTGCCTCTTCTATGACGCTACTCATTAATGCTATATAGTTCGGAAACTTCTTTGGAGCCCTATTCTCCCTAAATGTGCTTTGAGGAGCTTCAACATGCACTTGAGCATTCCTTTAATATTTGCTTAAACCACCTGGGTCTCCAAATAGAATTGGAAGGAGCTACTCACTCCTCCCCACCTGAAGGTTGACTCCCTGAACTGAAGTCTCTAAATGTTATTCTCCATTCAAAGCCTCCAGCTCCTCATCATTTGTCACTGCTAGTGGCAACTCATGAGACTTCCTAGATTCCAAGTTCTCCTCAAACTTAACATCTCTACTTACAATTGTCTTCCCCAACACTGATATGACGATCCTGTAAATATTTGTGGTCTCATTGTATCCAAAAAATATGTCCTTCTTTCTTGAAGGCTCTAGCTCTGTCCTCTTCTCCACAGGCACATGGATGTATATTGAAAAACCAAAGATCCTCAAGTGTCCTATCTCTGGCTTCACCTCTATGAACGCCTCCTCAGGAGTCTTCTCCCCCAATATCCTCTAACGACTCCTATTCCGCACATATACGATAGTGTTACATGCCTTTGCCCAGAGAAACATAGGCAAATCCTTGTCATATATCATGGCCCTGGACGAGTTGATGATGGACCAATTCTTCGTCTCTGCAGCCCCATTCTATTGAGGGTTGTTTGAGACTACCATCTCCCTCTTGATCCCTACTTCTTCATAGAAAATACTTGAAGTCATTGGAGGTGTACTCACCCCCATTATTTGACCTCAAGACCTTGATCTTCATCTCTATCTAGTTCTCCCCCCAAAATTGACTAAAGACCTCAACTTTGGTCTTCATGAAGAAGATCCATGTTTTCCTAGAATAGTTACCAATGAATGTGACATCGTATAGCACTCCCTGATGGCACTAACATCAATCCACACACATCTAAATGAATGAGATATAGGATCCCCTTGGACCTGCTCTCGCTACTTGGAAAAGTAGCCTTGGCATTCTTTCCAAGTGCACATCCTCTACACACACCCTATTGCTCAACACTGAACTCTGGGAGACTAGTGATAATCTCCCTCCAGATTGGCAATGCCTCGTAGTGAAAGTGTCCCATATTCTTCTGCCATAACTCGAACAAGTTGTCACTGTCATGGATTAAAGCCAGAACAAGTTTACCCCTCAACCCGTATAAGTCACCCTCTCTAACCTCAATGGCCACTACTGTGTCTAAGCTAGAATCCTCTGGACAAATAAGCACCTACCCATTCCTTAACATGACTACATATCCTCTATCCTCCATAACTAATATTGAAAAGCAATTTCTCCTTCAGCCCTGATACATACAGCATACCCTTGGCCTCCAATCTTCCTCCTGACTCGAGTTGGAACTTAATGGTTCTGTTGACCACACTTTGTCAACGACTCCATAGCAGTACACCCCCTTTTTTTCAAATGGGATTCATCATGTTCAACATGTTCACGCCATTCAGATTCCATCATCAGTCGGCAGTTTTATAAACAATGTAAACCCATTCTGCATGTTTATGATGTAAATGATCTAAGTAAAACCACCATGTATGTAACAACCTAGGTAAGCCTAGTATGTTGGTGACGATTTCTATCCTAGGAGGTTTTTTGTCTCACTGATTTGCTTGTGTTTTTCGACACAAGTGATCGGCAGAGTTTTCCCCTCCAGCCTCACCCCAAAGCTAGGGTGGATTTTGTTATCAAGATGCTAAGTGAGTCCTAGTGTTTTCTATCGAGTCTTTGTAAAAGTAGTTTGAGAATAATCCTAGCTAATTGGCTAGATTATTTTATTACAAGCTACTTGGTCTACTAGATCATCTTTTGAGTCGCAGAATTGGGTAGCTTTTTTAAGGTCTATACGAATGGGTATTCCCCCTTCATGTGTCTAAATGTATTTATCTTATGTAAAGAGGGTTGGAAAAAATAATTAAATCCCCTCTCAGTCAATTAATTAAATTTTCTGACCAAATTAATTAAAAATCCTAAGCTAGAAATTTAATTAATTTTAGGTCCTAGGTGAGTTAAAATTCTTCAAAGGCAAAATTCGTGGGTCCTTAAAAAATAAATTTTTAAAGGTTCCAGGCCAAAGAAATATTGAGAATTTCAAGAAATTTTGGACCCTTGGGCCTTGGTGGTTAAATCAAAGTCAAAATTTTGAGATAATTAACTCAAAAATATTATTTAATTAAAATGGAATTAAATGATAAATTCGAATTTCCTTAAAATTATAATTTCGACGGTCCAGATTAAAAGATGATTAAATCTTTTCGACAGTCGAGATTATTTTGACATGGATCAACTGAACTAGTCGTTGGAGATTTTATCTTATAGATTAGAGGTCTTTTTTAGTCTTTCAGTCATCCGATCTTTGAATCGTGCACTTGTTCTTGGAAGCTCTTGTGATTTTTTTATGAATAAAGTATAAAGACTTTGGGGTTACAAACTTTGGTGTTCCTTTTCCAAATCTATGTGGTGATATTGTCTCTAAACTCTGCTACTTCTATTGGCTTTTGATGGTTGATGGCCTCTATGGATTAATCTGCATACAGGTATCTTGTGCAGTTTTCTGGGTTTCTAAAATAGCATTTTGATTTAACGAAAAGATTAGTTATCTATTTTTCTGAAAGGTCTCGTGTTTATTTTTTTAATCTCTATCAATCTTAAATTCAGATCTAAGTGTGCAGAGATCGTTTTTTAAAGTTTGAGCGTTTGGGGAAGTCTTCAGTTAAACCAGCCGACTCTCAGATTTCATAAATCTGAAAAAGCCCATTGTTTCCTAATTTCTAAGGTTATCTTACGGAATATTTTTTGCAGGGTCTTTCTAGAGCTTGTGCCTAAATAAAAAAAATTATCTTAATTTTTTTTTTTTTAAAATTTAAAGTTAGATCTGGCTAGTAAGAGATTAGATCTTCAGATCTGGGAGTGAAGTCGGACTTATACTCCTCAAATCTGATAGATCTGCAACTCTTGTGCATAGATCTGTAAATATATTGTATAGATCTGTAATTTACATGTGTAGATCTGAAGTTTTGTAACATAATTTTGAATTCTAGCATTTGGGTTTTTAGGATTTTTGCTAATTTTGTACATATTGGGTATTGGGTTTCTTTTTTTCACTTGTGCAGGATTAAATCTGAAAAATCAACTAAGGAAATCTTCAGATCTGAAAAATCAGCCAAGGAAATCTTCAAATCTAAAAAATCAGACAAGGAAATTTTCAGATCTAAGCCAGATCTGGACCCTGGATGGCAAAATCTGGGCTCAATATTTGTTTGCAGGAATAGATCTGAAAAAATCAGCCAAGGAAAACTTCAGATCTGAGCCAGATCTAGACCCTTGAGGACGTATAGGCTTTTGAGACTATTTTTACAGGATTTTGGTCTCCAAATTTCTAATTTTCAAGCAGCAACATTATCCCAAAATTTCAAGAATTTTCAACGGTGGGATCTTCAAAGCCTTGGGCTAAGGGTTTGATCTCTAAACCCTTATTTTCTGCAGATTTTACTACAGCAAGCAAATCACAAATAATTAGGCCCTAAAAACACATTTTATATGGTCAAAATTGTTTAGAATTGCAAAATTTTAATTTTCAGAATTTTTGACCATTTGGGCATCTTTAAATTTGCCTAGATCTGATTTTGAAACTTGTTGGAAATTTTGCATAACTGTGTAAAATCAGATCTGAACATTTCTTATGCATATTCTAAATAAAGTCTAAAAAGTTTGAATTTTCAGTGTTTTGGCAAAACTTACTATTTTTAGTCATTTTGGGCAGTGGTGCTGGCATCGTTTGTTTGGTGATCTATGGTTTAAATCAATACAGCAATTTATATTTCAGATCTGAAATCTTGCTGAAGAATATATTCTAAGTTTGACTATAGGTTTCTAAATTGGAATTATTTGGAATATTATAAATTCGGAAATATTGGAAATATCTGACATTTAAATTTGATGGTACTCTCATGATAACATTTTTGTTTCAAATTTAAATGGTTGGTGATTAACTGTGGTTGGTGATCATTGAGCTATCTTTAATTCTGATTTTAAATTTACTTGAAATCGGTAGTTAATTGTTTAAATCAAATTTGAGAATATTTCAGTGATGATAAATTACATGTCTTTATCAAACATTGTTAGTGCGTAATTGTGAGGGTGTTTTATTGAATATCATTGTGGTTGATTGATTTTCATAGCAGCAGTTACATATCAATTACTTGATCTTAAATTTATAACGGGATATTTTGACTCCATAAGACACTAGTTTTAAAGTTTTGAATCTAATTGGATCTGTAAAATCTCGTAAATCTTAACAAGTATTTGATTATCTAGCTGTGTCTCCTGAATTGGTTGGTCTCCAACCAGTTCTCCTTCTTCATCTTCGTTAGGGTCTACCTCCCTTAGCTTGCAAGGAGACAGATTAGATAGAGAGATTGGGGATCAGGGTGACAGCCCCCAATCTGAGCCGTTCTCGCAGTGCCTAGACATTCTGTGCGACAACAGGTTCCATCTCCCTTCACTGCATGCTTGGCATACTCACCAAGCTCCACATGAATCCCTAATTATTTCTCCATCAAAATGCTAAATAGCTCCCATGATTCTATCATATACAATGATGCACCATTGTCCAAGGTACCAAGCATTCTTTGTGATGGTGTTGATAGACAGATAGAAGACCAATGAGAATCCCTTCTTGAATTTTGTTGCAAACTCATCAAGTTGTACCTCTATTGATGTTGTTGTCTATTATGACTTCCCCTTCCCCTTCTTCTTCTCCAGACACTATGATGCACAGTACCCATTCTTCTGGCAAAAGAAACACTTTAACTTACTCAAGTCTTTCTTCCTCCCTGACTATAACCCCTCATCGTTAGCATTGAAACCCTTCCCTTTTCCCTTCTTGTCCTAATTGACCAGCGCCAAGTTCTCCTCTTTGTCTCCTTGCTTGTTGGCCTTAGACTCCTCTTGAGCCTGTTCCTGGATGCAATCATCCCAAAGCCTCTCCCAATTGGGAAGTTTCTCCCAAGCGCAAACTCCATTCACAAATGGTTCCCATGGTTTGGTGAACCCATTCAATTCCACATTAAAGAGTTCTCTCTCATCCACATTCTCCCCAATGGCTGCAAGTTGATCCTGTATCTGGGTGATCTTCATGAAGTAGTTGGTAACATTATCAAACCTCAACATCTAGATGCATATGAGCTTGTTCCTCAAGATCATCTTCCTATTCATGTTATCACTCTAGAACAAGTCCACCAGAGCCTTAAACATCTTTCTAGCTGAATGCTTTTTTTCCAAGTGCGTGATCAAATGGATCCTTTATGGCATCTATGATCACTCTTTAGGCTCTGATGTCCTTCTTCTCATGAGTCGGCCTGAGTGTTGCATCTATTGGTAGAAGAAAAACCTTTTATGTAATCTCCCAAAGGTCATGTTCCTTTAAAAGCTTATCCTCACCTTCCAAGACAGGAAGTTATATGCTCCATCCAACCAGTCTTCAAATCTGAGAATGGTTGTTGCCAGACTTAGATTTGATAAAAATATGTTGTGTTATAAGTCATTCTAGCACTCACAAAAATAAAATGCAATTGGCTTATAGATTTTCTGCAAGTCTCTACGAATCTGTGTTTTGATCCATTAAAACACCCATAAAAATTTAATTTATGCCTAATCCTTGACTAGTATGACCTCCCTCTTTCCCTCTAAAGAATGACCACCACCAATTCATTGTTGATTTATCTATGAAAAACCTAGAAATTGGCCTTCCTCTTAAAGTGTAAGATTTGATACCATGTTAAACTTTCCTAACCCTAGCTACTGTAAAATTACTACCTAGTACTTTTCTAGCAGTTAAATAAATTAAATTGCAGATTACTAAAAAAAATACACTGTCCAGATTTTAACAGGAAAATACAAGATAAAACAACAGAAGCAAAAATCGGCCAATCCCATACACATGCATACAGAAAAATTTTCCCTTCAAATTTTTTGTCCATTAACTTGAGTTTTACAGCATCCAAGGGCTTCCCTTCTTGGGAAATTAAATGCCCGCTAAGGAAAATTACAAACATCAAAACCTGACTTTAATTAGCTAAGAAAAACCCTTCCCTACTCAGTTTTTGCAGTTGTACAGTCCCTGCCCATGGTCCATCCTTCTCTGTCCACAAACATGTGACAATCTGAAGCTTGTATAGCCCCTGCCCATGGTGCATGTGGCCTGTGTAGCCCCTGTTGTGTTGCATGGGACTTCTACAAACTTGCCTGCAACTTCTCTAGACCTATCCAAGCCTCTTCCTGTCCTTGCCCGTGCACATGTGAAGTTCCTGGACATTATACAATTTCTGCTTGTTAGACCAGCATGTTGTGTGTACTCAAATCTGCTACAGATCACTCAAGATTTGTCCTTCGATCTTTTTGGTTGTTAGATATTTCTGTCTTGTTGTCCCTTGTCTTCTTCCTCTAAATTCTGCAGACTTGGATGAATATCCTTTTCCACCCAATCACTGAGAACCTCACTAGCTCACTATCTTGTGCTTACTTGATGTATCTTCTCCCTTCACCTAGCCTTGCTTTTATAAGTTTGAGTTATTGATTGAATCCAAAACCCTAATCTCCAAAGTGATTGACAGTTGAGATTAGATCTCAAAATGCCCATTGAGGAAAATTGCAAACAGCAAAACCTAACTTTAATTAGCTGAGAAAAACCCTTCGCTACTCAGTTTTGCAATTGTAGAATCCCTGCCCACGATCTGTCCTTCTCTATCTGTGCACGTGTGACAATCTACGGTGTGTACAGCCTCTGCCCATGGTGCATGTGACCTCTGTGGCCCCTACTGTGTTGCATGCAACTTCTGCAAACTTGCTTGTGCCTTCTGTAGACCTGCCCAAGCCTTTACCTATCCCTGTCGTTGCACATGTGAAGTTTATGGGCATTATACAGCTTCTGCTCACCATACCTGCATGTTGTGTGGACTCAAATCTACTACAGATCACTCAAGGTTTGTCCTTTGGTCTTGTTGGCTGCTAGATCTTTCTCTATTGTTGTCCCTTGCTCTCTTCCTCTGAAATCCACACACATGGATGAATAATCTTTTCCACCCAATCATTGAGATCCTCATTATCTCACTGTCTTGTGCTTACTTGATGTGTCTTCTCCCTTCACCTAGCCTTGCTTTTATAAGTTTGAGTTATTGATTGAATCCACAACCCTAGTCTCCAAAGTGATTGGCAGTTGAGAGTAGATCTCAAAATGCCCGAGGAAAATTACAAACAACAAAACCTAACTTTAATTAGTCGAGAAAAACCCTTCCCTACTCAATTTTTGCAGTTGTATGGCCCCTGCCAACAGTCCATCCTTCTCTATCCACGCACGAGTGACAATCTACAGCTTGTACAACCTCTTCCCATGGTGCATGTGGCCTGTGAGGCCCTTGTTGTGTTGCATGCGACTTCTGCAAACTTGTCTGCGGCTTCTGTGGACCTGCCCAGGCCTCTTCTAATCCCTTCCCATGCACATGTGAAGTTCTTGGGCATTATACAGCTTCTGCTCATCAGACCTGCATGTTGTGTGGACTCAAATTTGCTACAAATCACTCAAGATCTATCCTTCAATCTTGTTGGCTGCTAGATCTTTCTCTCTTATTGTCCCTTTCTCTCTTCCTCTAAAATCTGCACGCTTGGATGAATATATTTTTCCACCCAATCACTGAGATCCTCACAATCTCATTGTCTTGTGCTTCCTTGATGTGTCTTCTCCCTTCACCTAGCCTTTCTTTTATAAGTTTAAGTTATTGATAGAATCCACAACCCTAATCTCCAAAGTGATTGACAGTTGAGATTAGATCTCAAATTCACTTGAGATCAACAGTTGAGATTCATCTAATACACTAATACAAATAATCATTCCATTTCATTAGATTAACTCACTTTTTCTTATAAAAAGCAATTACTTTAATAAATCCCATAATTAAAGTAATTTACTAAGGCTAAAGGTTCTTGGACAACTTTTACACATCTAGACATTTCAACCTATGCGAAAGTACTTGTCTGATGCTACTATCATCTTACCTCTTTCCACACTTGCACGCTCTTTTGTCCACACCTTGAGAGTATTTCTACCTCCTCACTAGGATCTATTCTCTAAGGTTTCGTCCCTCTCCACTTGTACACAGAAAACCGAGCATACCTCACCAAGTATCTAGGGCAAACTTTAGGGATGAGTTACGTTGACTTTCCACGTACCAAAGCAGAGCCCTAAACTAGGGCATAAAACCTCTTCCCTAAATACTTTAGAACAAACCCTTTCATCACCTAGCAATGATCAACATGAGGAAGCAATTCAACATACCTTATAACAGAGTTTAACCACCCTTACAAGGTCTTGGTTCTAGAACAAGATACTGAGGTTTTTCAGCCCTAGTTAGGGCACCTGTAATAGCATATGTCAACCCTTTTTGTTGGCCTCAAAACCTCCTATGCAACCCTCCCTTCTTTGGGTTGTTCCTTGAGTATACATGGCCCTTACTCCTACAACAAACTATGCCTCATAGCCCTCCAAACCACACATTACAGAGGTCTCGACTCTTTCCAAAAACCGGAACACCTACAACCTAAATCACAAAGGGTTTACAAACATATGTTTTCCTAGAAATACACCAAAACAACTCGGATAACAGTCCCTAATCTCAACCTCAACAAAACATAAGAGAAAGATACATAGTCGTCCTTTCCTTCACTTCAAATCAGGTCCTTAGGTCTGCAGCTGCCTCAGATAGCCTATTAGCCCATGATCAAATGATATTGGATGGATGGATGAATGAGCTCAACACTTGCCTTCTTTTAATAGTTTTATAGGTGGGTTTCGCTAGCCACCTAGGGTCACACCACTTGACCAAATCCGACCTAAAAAAATTGTTTAAACACTAATAAAACATAAAACAAAAATTCCTTTTATTCATCCAATGTCACGTCATTGATGCTTTTGGTGCCCCCTAACCCTCTAAGGGTGCCCCACATGCCTTCAATGACCAAACCATCAAAATCTCCATTTGGTTTCATGCCCACAACTTTGGGTGAAAACCCATTACTTGGGTACACTACCCACAAACCACCTGTGTCAACTTCTCCCAGACCCAGTACCCTAGGGTTGTGGGAGTACCTCCAAAGCTACACAAATCAACACTCCCTCTTAGCAAGGGAGGTACTTCCATTGCACGAAAGTATCCATCATCATCGTCGACGACACTGGCCCAATTCAGTGTTCACCACTGTAGCATGCCCTGTAGAATGAACCACACTATCTTGGTAGTGTCTCTGCCTCATCTCATCAGAACTTGAAGATTTCAAACTTCCATA
This sequence comes from Pinus albicaulis, assembly GCA_034641835.2. NCBI lineage: Eukaryota > Viridiplantae > Streptophyta > Pinopsida > Pinales > Pinaceae > Pinus > Pinus albicaulis. The sequence goes on along the minus strand of CM076576.1, from coordinate 657,429,517 downwards.
GGGCATCTCCCTCTAAAGCTAGACTCCCCCCAAGTCTACACAACCTCCACTACCTCACATTGCTATTGAACTTGTGTCCTTTCAAGGTCAATCCAAGTTGTGGTCGAACACTCGGTCTCATCACCAGCACAACTCAACTTAGTAAACAATCTCATCCTCCTGGGTCGAACACCACACGTGCACATGACTCCAATGTTATATGTGCAACTTCACAACCCAGTGAGGAAACTAGTCTATCAGTATCTCACCCATCACACAAACCAACTCATCCAATCCAAAGCAACCCTTGAGCAGTCCCAACGAACCATGACACATCATCGGGATTCGGAAGCCCATGATCAACAATCTGCCATACAACAAACTATTGTTCACCAAGTTCTCCACCAATCCACCAGAACTCCCAACCTATCGCACCACCTAGCCAGTCGAGATCACATCTCCACATCTTCAGCTGAACCTTCTGCTCCATGCTCTAGACAATCTTAGTTTCCTCTGAGTTGGTTCGTTGTGCACACTCTAATCCACTAGCCCTTTAAAGTAGCTCTAATACCATGTTGATTTTTCCACAACACTTAAGAATTAGGTTTGAATCTAAGATCATAATCACAAACACGCTCAAATGCCACAACACAAGCACTTTGCACAGCGGAAAACAATATAGCAATGAATCAATCTCGTGCACATGATGATTTTTTTTTAACTTTTAACCCACAACTTGTTATATTACAAACATTAATACAACAATCTTAAGGCTCCCATACCAGGGATCATGGCCCTTACATTCAGCCCTCATACAAGGACAAAACTAGGGCTTGGTGTCAACAACGATGACCACCAATCTTTCCCTAAACAAAGTACACTTGATGTACTTGCTGAATGAGCACTCTACTCAATCCTTTTAATCTACGTACCTTGAACACATATGGCAGGTACTTTGCCTCCCCATATGCTGATCACTGCAACTTTTGCAACTTCAGAATGCTTGCATCTCCAACTACCCAATCTACCACAATCAGCTCTCCTAGCTGCTCCAAGAGTGACTAAACATAGGAAACCACAATTCACCCACTAGCTGCTCTCCTGCTCCACCAAGAATGCCAACTCTTAGGGTATTCACAACTGCCCACTTCTTGCCTCTTTGTTGCTCCAAAGAAGCGCAGACTTAGGGATCAACAAGCTGCCCTATTATCCTTGTAGGCCATGTAATGAGTATGTATTATGGTATCCTAGACATATTGTGGTCAACCATGCCTAGCTCCCTCTTGTACCCAGTCTCAAGTTTCAACTACTTTCATCCTAGATAGTATTGCAAGACTTGGGGTGGATCTCTTAGGATACATGGTTTAGGGGAGCCATTGGTTTTGTAGGGGTGATCACATTATGTGGGGCCAATCTAGCTTATGTCTTGAGCACCTATTTCTTTTCCGCATGGTCACATATAATATAGTTTGTATGCATTTCTTTGGCCTTGGTTCAATATTATTTTATAATTCTCAACATGGCAGTCACATAGTTCACAACATTTCATGTTTACAAAGGCAATTCATGGACCCCAATTCACAAGGTCCTAGTTACAAACATCAACAAGGACTCAAAATGTTCAGAATAATGTGTACTTGACATGCTAGGTACAAGTAAATGCCAGGTATAAATTTTGGAAAAAGGTGAAGGCATCAAGCAAATATTCCAATTTAAAGGTGGATGTATCCTTATTTTGGCACATGTGGGTAAAACAAGGCAAATCAAGGTCCACACTTGACATGCAAGGACAAATGTTACATCAAAAATTATGTAAATTTTCTTTCAAATAAAACCCATGTGTCAGATTCCTCAAATCAGCAAGGGCATTGGAGATCTAGGAAATCACCTATCCATGCAAGGTGATGTCCCATCCAAGCCACAGTTGGTGGAATCTAGTTGTTGGAAGGTCAAATCTAGCCATTGGTGGTCAAGTGAACATTGAAGATGGTCAAGAAGTCAAAGAACGTTGAGTCTTCAAGTTGATTTGGTGAGGGAAATTGGAGATCAAGTCAACAAAAGCATGTTTCCCTCCTCAACTAGCCATTTTCTCTCCTAAAGGGAAGATTGAGGTGGATAGGGTCAATCAAGTTGAATGTTGTACTTTGTGGAGGCAAACTAGCGATTGCAAGAAAATCGTACCACAAGTCAAGCAAATCGATGCCTTGTCAAGTCAATTTGGCCCTCTCTACTAGTTGTTTCCCTCCTCAACTAGCCATTTTCTCTCCTAAGGGAAAGATTGAGGTGGATAGGGTCAATCAAGTTGAATGTTGTACTTTGCAGATGCAAACTAGCTATTGCAAGAAAATCGTACCACAAGTCAAGCAAATCGATGCCTCGGCAAGTCAATTGGGCCCTCTCTAATGACAAAAAAATTATTCTCTCTTGAAGTGACTTCATCTGTGGTTTGGTGATTTTTCAAATGCAATATAGACTAGCACTTATTTATGAACACTGATAACTGCTTTTGATGATTACATATCTTCTTTTAGCATTTACAACTTCTTCATCAAGCAATTATACTCCAGAAATTCAATCATACAAGAATGAGAAAAAGTAGAGATCACAATGCACAGAACCAACACAATGTTTACCCTAGGAAAACCCACTTTGGGTAGAAACCCAGCAATTCTTTCCTTAGAGAATCAATTCAACAAGAGATATCGAAGTCATAGACAAACTAACCAAGATGATAGTCCAACAAGTGCCAAGTCGACGCTCCACAAAATTCCAAATCAGAACATCCACAAGTTGTCCACTAAATACTCTTGATCAAGGTTTGCTTTGGGTCTGAACTAGGGCCTCTTTCTCTACCACAAGGAGCTCGCACTTCACCTCAAAAATGGTCTGCTACAGGAATGTACTAGGGTCGAAATTCGACCGCTTTTTGTGCCACAGGAAGCTCGTACTTCACCACAAATTCTACCACAGATAAAAGTTTGGATCTCAGAAATATACCACAGAAGCTCTTGACTGATCCCGACCTCCTATAAACAATTTGAGCGAGGATAGATAGATAATTCGTTCTTCTTCTTTTCGGCCTCCTTTCTTTGTTGTCTTCCATCGTTTATTACAGAGATATATTTTGTGAATGCAGTGATGTGAAGTGACTTGAGGGAGGATGAGTTACTCCAATATATAGTATTCATAATCATTGAATGGGTGTCTCCTCGGGTACGCCGACATGATCATAGGAGGGACGACTTGGACACTTGTTGAAGCCATAAATTATCAACGATAAATTTAAATTTTCTTTTCATAAATTCATGAAAAATCATGCCACCTTTTACATTTGACAAATACATGAGCTTGAAGAACATTCTAGACAGATAATAATTTTTATACATCAATGATAAAAATATAATTTATGAAGACCAGCCATAGCTACAAACTTCAACACTCCCTCTTAGCTAGGGAGGTATTCATAACGACTATCGAAATGACCTCAAGTTGAAAAATTCTCTAAGGAAAGATCAAGATTAAGCTAAGCTTCATCATCAACATCCAGCATCAACCATACATAATCACGGTTCACCATCAAACAACTATAGACATAGTCTAGGTGAAACACCAGAGGCCTCATTAATGATAAACAAGCTCACTCTAGGAAGAGATTCAAGCATGATGTTGGGAGACTCCTGCTCACTCTAGAAAGAGATCTGAGCGGCCTCTAGGACTGTTCTCCAACCAAGGTCTAACCGACACAGGGAGAATATCCTTTGTCGAACCATTCTTCAAACTAGTGTCAAAGTGACAAAGGTAGAATGTCTTCTACGAGATCATTCTCCAACCAAGGTCATAATGACACAGGAAGAATGTCAGTCTGTCGGACCATTCTTCAACCAAGGTCATAAGGACACAGGAAGAATGTCAATCCATGATCTTATCTAATCTATCAAACCATTCTCCAACCAAGGACATAATGACATAGGGAAAATTTCTCCAACCAAGGTCATAATGACACAGGGAGAATATCGGACCATTCTCCAACCAAGGTCGTGAAGACACAAGGAGAATGTACATTTGTAACAGTGTCTCATCAGCTCTCCTTCAATGAGAGAGGCAATCTCCACAAGCCCAAGCTTGTCTTGGAACTACACAAACTTCCCTCTAGAAAGAGGCATCGTAAGAATATCAGTTATCTACTCATCGGTGGAGATGTACTGGAGCTTCACAACTCCCTTCAACACCATGTCTCAAATGAAGTGGTATTTGATCCCTAATGTCCTTCGACCTGTCATCATGGTCATCACCAGCACTTGATCAAGATAATCCTGCATGTAATCATACCGCTTCTCACCTTTCCAATCCAGCCACAATATGCTCATCCTGCGACAGTTTTAGTTTTTGTAACATCGGAGGTGTTCTACTCTCAAAACTTTGTGGAGAGGCTAAAACACAAGAGTTCTCCATAACCCAAAAATCGTTTCTAGAAATTCCACCTAGAAGTGTCTCAATTAGATTATTAACCTATTTGTAAATATTTCCGAAGTCTAAACATAGGAAAAGGGGCTAATTAATCAAAATTAATTGAGATAAGGTGTGAATCATCTAGAAACTCACACGAATCGACTGGGAGATAATCTTAGCCATCAATTAAGATTTAATCTAGGTCGGTGGATTCCCAATAGAAGATTATAAGAAGAAGTTGATGGGTAGATGGAGAACACATTACTTGAGATCGATTTCCTTGGAGAATTTGATTTTCCAAAGGTAGCAGTCGGAAGAGTTCGAGCCAGAGAAGGAAGCAAAGTCAGAGAGGGGCAAGGGCAGTGAGGTCGGAGGAAGATTTTCCAGATCCGACGAGTGCATTAGAGAGAGACAGAGATAGCCATAGAGAGGTTGTGCAAGGGTTGCGCAGAAGCCTCTAATAGGCAATTCAATTTGCTGGGGAGAAACTGAGTTCCAGTTCTAGAGGCCGGAAAGACATTCAAGAGGCCAAGAGAGAGGTTTTTCCAGTCAGCAGAAGGGTAGATGGCTTGAGGAGCAGTTGATTCAGGTTGAGCGTGGAAGGCACTACGCTAGGGCGATGCAGACCTGCGTAGAGGTAGTTTGGATGGCTAGTTTGTAGCTACAGTCAAAGCCTGGATTTGCTTATGGGATGAGGAAAATTCCTCACTAGATTTTCGCCAGTATTTCTCTGTAGGATAGCCAGTATTCGGCATCCAGAGTGTACTCAGAATTTCTAATTGTTGCTTAATAATAAAAACCCTCAACTGCTGCACCGATTTTCCCAAGTTCGTTTTTTCCTGGGACTTTTGTCCAGAAATAATTGTGTCAATTTTTATGTGTGTGCTAAAATTTTCTCAGTTTCCAGCATTATTTTCTTCTGCAGTTTTGTTTGAGAAGCTTGTAGTGTAATTTATTCAATATTTGACGTATCTAATAAATTGTTAAATTAATTAACAATTAGAAGAATTTATTCCAACTGCTGCAATAGGATTTCAGTTTTTGAATTTTCACATGGTATCAGAGTGTGATTGACCAGACAGGGAAGCTCAGAAGCGAAGACAAAAATTCGTTTTTCAAAAGGAGTAGCAGGATGAGTTTCTAGAGGTTGCGTAGAGCCTAAGCCAGGAAGATCAAATTGCTTGGCGAAGTTATATTTTTCAGTGTAGGTTGGCGGAAAAATTCGGCTTTCCAGTTAAGTCATTCCAACAAGGAGAGGAAGCAGCAACAACTCAGATTTTCGCTGAGCAGATTTTTTGTCTAGGCACAGAGGGTTTTGCAGCAGTGGCTAGAGCATAATCCATGTCGGGTGGAAAAGAAAAGCACACACAGCAGAGGGAAAATTTCTCTCAGGGGATCTCGAGTTTTAGAGATCTAATTTTCCATTTGCAAATAGGCAGTAGTTGTGAGCAAATTTTCTCACTCCAGAAGGGAGTGTGAATAGCAGATTCAACAGCCAAGTAGAGGGAAAGGGAGATCTTTTACTAGATTCGAGACGACCACATTTGGGCTCAGAGATCAAGATAGATTGGACAGTGCCTCTAACTATGTCATCTGGAAGGCTAGAATGTCCTTTCTCCTTTATGAGCATGGTCTGAAGACCTATGCAAAGAATGTGGTAGCAGTACCCAGGATGAGGATCAACTGAAGGAGTATAAAAAGAAATGGAGAAGGCAAAGCAGATTATCTTGGATGGAGTTCGAGATCTTGTAGTCTCACATGTAGCTGGAAAAGGGATGTCAAAGGAGATGTGGGATGCTCTCCCCATGCTATATCAGAGTTCTTTCGAGTAGCGGAAGATGTTTCTCCATGAGAAGCTGAGAAGCATACGAATGCAAAAAGGTGAAGGCATAGATCCCTTCCTTACTAGGATTCAAGTGTTCCGAGATTAGCTAGCAGTCGTTGGGGAGGCCCCCCAACCCACAAAGCTTGTACAATTGGCACTGAACAGTGTCTCGGAGGATTGGCAGTTGTTTGTCCAAAGTCTTTTGGGCAGAGACACTTTGCCTATTTAAGAAAGGATGTGGGCTGATCTGCAATAGGAGGCAAGCTCTAGTAAAGAGCACCATCAGCTACGGCAGCAGCAAGGGCATGAAGAGTGAGAAGGAAGAGGAGAATGTGGCCCTAGCTTCCAAGGGTCCTATTTAGGGGTAGGGGAAAAAACGAAGAAGAAGGACCTATCAAAGGTCAAGTGCTTCAGATGTGGTGAGCTTGGACACTACAGCGTGCAGTGTCCTCTCAGGAAGAAGGGCAAGCAAGAGAAGCAAGACCAAGCGACAACATCTACTGAGATAGACAAGTTGTCCTCTAGGTTTGAGGAAGAGTTTGCAATGTTTACAACCATACCTCCAGAGAGAGGTGGGGCGATATGGAGTTATAGTCACAGAGAGTTGCAGACATGGGCAGGGTCCATTGAGGTATCCACCTCATGGATCATTACCTTTCTATGCGGGCCCACAGTATTCAGTAACAGGATGGATCATTGTCAGTGATGCAATCAAATTCCCAAGTGATAGTTGCAGACTAGTAGCAGTGAGGTACTGAGGAACGAAGTGCAACGTTGACAACAGTGCAAAGTGGCACAATGCAGAGTCAGCAGCAATGCATATTCTTCAGTAGACAGTGCAAGTTCTAGTAGCAGTCTGGACTCAGGAGACAGATGCAACTGACACAGTTGATTTAGTATTTTGGATGCTTCTTATTTGCATTTGTTGCAGTTGCAACAGCAATAGATGAGAGGGAATTGCACTGCAAACTCAGAGTTGGCAACAGTATAGTAGTGTTAGCAACAACAACACATCAGCAGTGTGACAGAGGGGTGGTACAAAGACAAGGTGTTGTGACAGAGTATGCAACACTAGAGAGAACAACTTCCTCGCTAACAGGGAGTGTTAGTTTTTGTAGCATCGGAGGTGTTCTAGTCTCAAAACTTTGTGGAGAAGCTAAAACACAGGAGTTCTCCATAACCAATAAATCGTTTCTGGAAATTCCACCTAGAAGTGTCTCAATTAAATTATTAACATATTTTTAAATATTTCCTTAGTATAAACTTAGGAAAAGGGGTTAAATAATCATAATTAATTGAGATAAGGTGTGAATCATCTAGAAACTCACACGGATCGATTGGGAAATAATCTTATCCATCGATTAAGATTTAATCTTGGTTGTTGGAGTCCCAACAGAAGATTATAAGAAGAAGTCGATGGGTAGATGGAGAACACATTACTTGAGATCGATTTCCGTTGAGAGTTCGATTTTCCAAAGGCAGTAGCCGGAAGAGTTCGATACAGAGAAGGAAGCAGAGTCAGAGAGGGGCAGGGACACTGCGGTCGGAGGAAGATTTTCCAGATCTGACGAGTGCATTGCAGAGAGGCATAGATAGCCACAAAGAGGTTGTGCAAGGGCTTGTGGGGTGAGGAAAATTCCTCACTAGATTTTTGCCAGTATTTTCTCTGCAAGATAGCTAGTATTTTTGCCAGTGTTTTCTCATTGTTGCTTAATAATAAAAATCCTTGATTGTTGCACCGGTTTTCCCAGGTTGGGTTTTTCCAAGGACATTTATCCAAAAATAATTGTGTCAATTATTGCGTGTTTGCTAGAATTTTCTCAGTTTTCATCGTTATTTTCTTCTGCAATTTTAGTTGTGAAGGTTGCAATGCGATTTATTTGATATTTGTCGTAGCAAATAAATTGTTAAATTAATTAACAATTAGAAGAATGTATTCCAGTTGCTGCAACAGGATTTCAGTTTTGGAATTTTCACATGGTATCAGAGCGTGATTGATCAAACGAGAAGCTTAGAAGCGAAGACAGAAATTCGTTGTTCAGAGGGAGCAGCAGCACAAGTTTCTAGAGGCTACGTAGAGCCTATGCCAGGAAGATCAAATTGCTTAGGGAAGTTACAATTTTCAGAGCAGGTTGGCAAAAAAATTCAGCTTTCCAGTTAAGTGATTCCAGCTGGCAGAGGAAGCAACATCAGCTCAAATTTTCGCTAAGCAAATTTCTTGTCTAGGCACAAAGGGTTTTGCAGCAATTGCTAGAGCAGAATTTGTGTTGGGTGGAAGAGAAAAGCACACACAACAGAGGGAAAATTTCTCTTAAGGGATCTCGAGTTTTAGAGGTCTAATTTTCCAGTTGCAGATTGGCAGTAGCTTTGAGCAGATTTTCTCACTCCATAAGGGAGTGCGAGTACCAGATTCAGTGACCGAGCAGAGGGAAAGAGGGAGATTTTCGACTAGATTCGAGATGGCCACAACTAGGCTCAGAGATCAAGACAAATTGGATGATGCCTCCTGTTGACCACACTTTGTCAACAACCCCATAATAGTACACCCCCATTTTTTAAATGGGACTTATCATGTTCGAGGTTCACGCCATTCAGATTTCATCGACAGCCGACATTTTTATAAATGACGTAAACCCATTCTGCATGTTTATGATGTAAATGATCTAAGTAAGACCGTCATGTATGTAACAACCTAGGTAAGCCTAGTATGTTGATGACGATTTCTATCCTAGGAGGTTTTTTGTCTCACCGATTTACTTGTGTTTTTCGACACAAGTTATCGGCAAAGTTTTCCCCTCCAACCTCACCCCAAAGCTAGAGTGGATTTTGTCATCAAGATGCTAAGTGAGTCCTAGTGTTTTCTATCGAGTCTTTGTAAAAGTAGTTTGGGGATAATCTTAGCTAGTTGGTTAGATTATTTTATTACAAGCTACTTGGTCTACTAGATCATGTTTTGAGTCGCAAAATTGGATATCTATTTGAGGGTCTATACGAATGGGTATTCCCCCTTCATGTGTCTAAATGTATTTATCTTATGTAAAGAGAGTTGAAAAAAATAATTAAATCCCCTCTCAGTCAATTAATTAAATTTTCTGGCCAAATTGACTAAAAATCTTAAGCCAGAAATTTAATTAATTTTAGGTCCTAGGTGAGTAAAAAATTCTTCAAAGGCAAAATTCGTTGGTCCTTAAAAAATGAATTTTTAAAGGCCCTAGGCCAAGGGAATATTGAGAATTTCAAGAAATTTTGGACCCTTGGGCCTAGGTGGTTAAGTTAAAGTTAAAATTTTGAGGTAATTAACTCAAAAATATTAATTTTTGAGTTGATTAAAATGGAATTAAATGATAAATTCGTTTTTTCCTCAAATTTATAATTTCGACGGTCCAGATTAAAAGATGATCAAATCTTTTCGACAGTCGAGATTATTTTGACATGGATCAACCGAACTAGCCGTTGGATATTTTGTCTTATAAATTAGAGGTCTTGATGTGACATTTGCATCCGATTTTTGAATCGTGCACATGTTCTTGGAAGCTCTTGTGATTTCTTTTGATGAATAAAGCATAAAAACTTTGGGGTTAAAAACTTTGGTGTTCCTTTTCTGAATCTATGTGGTTATTTGTCTCTAAACTCTGCTACTTTATTTGGCATTTTAATGGTTGATGGCCTTCATGGATTAATCTGCATACAAGTATCTTGTGCAGTTTTTTTGGTTCATAAAATGACATTTTTTATTTGACGGACAGACTAGTTATCTATTTTTCTGAAGGGTCTCATGTTTATTTTCTTAAATCTCTATCAATCTAAATTTCAGATCTAAGTGTGCAGGGAATTTTTTTTAAAAAGGTTTGAGCGTTTGGAGAAGTCTTCAGTTAGACCAGCCGACTCTCAGATTTCGTAAATCTGAAAAAGCTCATTGTTTCTTAATTCTCAAAGTTATCTTACGAAATTGTGTTTTTACAGGGTCTTCTAGAGCTTGTGCCTCTCTTAAAATTTTCTATCTTCTAAATCATGCTTAAATGGGTTTAAATCTGGCCATGAGGGCCTCCGATCTGTAAATTAGCTTGTAAATTTGTATATTTTCTATAGGGTGTAAGGCTTTATAAATTTTTGTGCATAGTTTTGGATGTGTTCTGGTTTTTTGCAAGGTTGCAGGGTTTTCTCAGAATTTTTTTTAAGATCTGAGCCAGATCTAACCCCCAGAGGGCAAGATCTGGCCTCAGGATCGTTTTGCTGGCAGATCTAAGTGCAAAAAAGAAGATTTCAAGTCAGCATTCTGAAAATCTAAGTAGTATTGGAAAATTTTAATTTTGTTGGACGACTTTGAATGTACTAGGTTTGTTTGAGGTAATCTTGGCCTCATATGCTACATAAAACGCTGCCTTTCGACCCCTTGTCTTGCCTCTGCCCTCGCTGTCTTTTTCTCCTCATGCCCTCCGCAGCCCTCATCTGTCAGCCCACTTTCCTTGTCGTCCTACATTAACCCTCCTCTCCAGCCTTCACGAAGCCACCATCCATCTCCATCCCTCTCCACCGTCGACCTGCATACAAATAAACAAAAAAAAAAGCATACCATAAAAAATGAAACCCTCACGTATATGCGTTATTTTTTTTTATCAAATTCATTTTTGTGTAGGAAGGTTTAGTGTTAGGTTTTAAATCATTTTCGATTTTTTGTTGTTTAATTTTTAGTTTTAATTTCGTTAGTCGTAGTTTTAGATTCTATTTTTTGTTAGATTTTAAATTGTAAAGTTGGGTTAGCGTTAGTTTTAGGTGTATTTTTTTAGTTCGATATTTTTTACTTTTAGTTTTAATGTTTAGTTTTTAGTTTTTAGATTTTAATTAATGTTAGTTTTAATTTTGTTTTAACTTGTTTTTAGAATTTCTTTTTTTTAGATTTAGATAAAGTCAAAAACAAAAAATAAAAAATCTTCTTTTAAATTTTTGTTAGATTTTTAGATTTTAATTAACTCTAGCTTTAGTTTAGTTTTAAAATTTTTTAGTTTTAGATTTTAAATTTAGATTTTAATCCATAGTCTTTGTTTTTATATTTTGTTTGAAAAATAATATAAAATATAAAATATAAAAATTCTCAAAAAAAAAAAAAAAATTTATAGTCAAATGAGCTTTTAAATTTCTATCCTAAGTTTGACTATACAATTTTTTTTTAATTTCTGGATTGGGTTATTTAGAACATCATAAATTCGGAAATATTGAAAAGATATGGTATTTCAATTTAATGGTCATCTCATGATCTATTGTTGTGGGTTCAAAGTAGTTTAATGCATAGTTGTGGTGCTTTTTATCGAATATCATTGTGGTGAACCTATTTTTCATAGCAGCAGTTGTATATCAGATAATTGACTTTAATTTTATAACGTGATATTTTGACTCCATAAGGCACTGGTTTTAAAGTTTTGAATTTAATTGGATTTATAAAATCTCATGAATCTTTACAAGTATTTGATTATCTAGCTGTGTCTCCTGAATTGGTTGATTCTCAACCAGTTCTTTTCCTTCATTTTGTTAGGGTCTACCTCCCTTAGCTTGCAAGGAGACAGCTTAGATAGAGAGATTGGGGATCAGGGTGACAGCCTCCGATCTGAACCATTGTCGAGGTGGCTAGACATTTTGTGCGACAACATTTTTTGGCGCCGTTGTCGGGGACCAATTTATTGGACTTTGGCTTTACGACATTCATCTCTTTATTCATCTTTCATCTCAGGTATTTGGGTTAGCTTCCTGTCCTAGTGGCGACTCCATTGACTTCATCTTCCACAAGAATTTGTACTAGAAGACATCCAAGTAGCTTAATTAATCCTACTCCAGATCCTGAAAGGGTTCTGAGAGTCCGATTGCACAAGCTCTCTTCTCGTACACTTCTTGCTAATCTCGGCCAGGAAGCTCTCTCTGATATCCATTCTCTTTTTTGTGATCCACCTCAACACGATATCGTGGAATTATATAACCCGTGTAATTTTGCTAATATTCAGGGTTATCCCCATGCTTTCCCTCAAACTGGAATGGATAAATTACCTTCTTTTCAAGTAAATGATTCAGTTAGTGTCAAATCTCATTTGTTTGCTTTCGCTAATTGGTGGAATAGATTTGCAGTTGCAAATAACAATTTCGATGATGTAAAGATGAGGCTTTTTGTTCTTACTTTTAGCCAAGATGTTGCAGACTGGTTTATTGAAAAACCTGATAATTCATTCGATACCTTTGAATCAATTGTAGCTGCCTTTAAGGACAAGTATGGTGATAAAAGGAAGATAGGCATTTGGTGAAAGAGATCAATACCATAAAAAAGAAAGAAAATGAAACGATTGAAGAATTTAACAAGAGATTTAATGGTATCCTTAGAGAAATATCTCAAACTCATAAACCTCCTGATGGATCTCTTCTGAATTTTTACATTGATGCTTTTAATTCTGATATTTCATATGAGTTAAGGCGTGCTAAAACTGCAAATTATAAGGCTTGCCAATCTTTAGCTGAAGAACTTGAAAAGGATAAAAGGGCATCAGGGAAGTCTGAAACTCCTGGTTTTGATAGGGCTGCGACTAAATTAAAAGGGCCTAAAGGTAAAGAACCTCTAGAAGATGATGATGACCCTATGAAAAAGTTAATGCAAAAGCTTGAAAGCATGGAACTTAACCAAGCGAAATTAATCTCTGACCATGCTAAGGAGATAAGCAATTTACAATCTAGGTTGGTCCAAATGGAAAGGGCTCAAGCCCAAAATTCCCAACCTAGAAATCATAATAATAACAATCGAAATAATAACACTTGGCAGAAAAAAGGACAGTCAAGTGAGCAGAGACCTCCTAATCCGCTTGAATCTACTAATATGGTTGATGAAGCTGCACCTTATTGTAGAGCTTGTGATGCTTTTCATGAGGAGGTTACTTGTCCCACTGTTAAAAGAATCATGAATAATGGAATGTTTGGGGCAAGTAATCAGATAAATGTTGTTGGTAAGGAGTTCTCTTTGTCTATGGAAGATTGGATGGAAGTTAAGGAAATAGTCAAGATGTTAGTCCTTTCACATCTTCGCATAGTATCAATAATTTTGATAATGAGAGGGATTTGATGATTGAATTATTTGGTGAAAAGCCTTCTCCTGATCAAGTTTTAGAAATTGCTAAGGACAAAGGATTAACTTATCAAAGAAGGGATAAAGAGCAAGGTCATAATCAAACTCCCCCTCGAATTTTTAATCCTAGTCCTGGTTTGGATATTGATTTGGGCGCATGGTTGAATAATGTTAAGATCTTGGTACCTGTTACTGAGATTTTGAAGCTTCCTACTCAGAGAGCTAAAGTTTTAGATGTTCTTGGAGCTTCACATGTTAATGTTACTCAAGATAAGACTCCTGAAGTTTCTTATCAAGATGCCCCTATATATCTGCAAAAAATGGAGTCGGATAACAAAGATCATCAGCCATTTTTTGTTACTTTGATGGTTAATGGTTATAAATTGAATAATTGTATGCTGGATTCTGGTGCTTCAGCTTGTGTTATGACCAAGAGGGTCATGGAACAACTTAATTTAAGAGTTTCTAGACCGTACTACAACATATGTGCCATGGATTCCAAGAAAATTGAAGTTCATGGGTTAATCAAGGATTTGCAAGTTCATTTATCAATTTACCCTGACATAATGATTGTTATGGACATAGTTGTAGTTGATGTTCTGGATGCTTGGGGTATGTTGTTATCTAGAAAGTGGGCCTCTGATCTAGGAGGAAGTATTCAGATGAACTGGTCTTATGCTATGATTCCTTCCCCTAGAGGTGAAGGGTTTGTGAAGCTTAATAGAGAACCTGAAAGAAGATTCCATGTAGAAGATCCTAAAAGACCTCATAATGAAATAATTAAGGAACAACCTGACATGGAGAATTATGCTATTATGTCTAATTTCACGATTCCTTTAGATTACAAGGTCGATGAGAAGTTTGAGGACCTAAAGGATCAGGTTTGGTACATGCATTTTGATGGTGTAGCATCTAGGTATGGTAAGGGTGTTGGAATTGTTTTGAAGTCTCCCCTTGGTCGTGTTTTAAAGTTTGCCTATAGACTTGAGTTTGATGCAACCAAAAATGTGGCTGAATATGAAGCCTTGTTGTTGGGTTTTGAGTTGGAAAAAGCTTTTAGGATTAAGTTGCTTAGTATCAAGGGAGACTCTGATCTGGTTATCATGCAAGTTAAAAAAAAATTTACATGTAAAAATCAAAGGTTAAGGAATTATCGAAATGCTATGTGGAATGTTATGGAACACTTTGATGCCATTAACCTTGAAGTTGTCCCAAGAGAAAAGAATGCCTTAGCAGATGAGCTCGCTGTGGCCGCTTCTACTTTACAATTATCTGATGAATTAATTAAGGAAAAAATAAAAATGGAAATTATTTTCAGACCTTCAGTCCCGGATAATTCAGAGCATTGGCAAGTTTTTAATGATGAAAAGCAGGCTATTCGTTTTCTTAATAATTTGGATGAGTTTGAAAATTTTCGGATAAGTTCTAAGGAGGATGGATCTGAGGATCATGATGATATTATAAATCCTACTCCTTGGAATATTGTTGCTTTAGAGCAACACTTTGATCGGCATGATGCCACAAAACTGAAAGAGGAGAATAAAATGGATCTGGGTGAATTCATTGAAGTAAATCTTGGTACTTCTAAGGATCCTAAGATTGTTTAAATCGGTAAAGGTACTAATGAAGAAGAAAGGAAAAAGTTGACAAATTTACTTCATGAATATAGGGATGTTTTAGCATTTTCGTATGATGAGTTAAAAGGATATAGGGAAGATGTCATGCAACACATTATCCCTTTGAAAAATGAGAATGCTAAACCTTTTCGTCAAAAGCTTAGGCAAATAAATCCTAAGTTAGCCCCTTTGGTTCAGAAAGAGCTTTCAAAAATGCTCGTAGCTGGAATCATTGCTCAAACCAGACATTCAACATGGTGTTCCAACTTGGTGATTGTTAGGAAGAAGAATGGTACCATTAGACTTTGTGTCGATTTTAGAAACCTTAATCTAGCATGTAAAAAGGATAATTACCCTTTGCCCAACATGGAGACTATGTTGCAAAGAGTGACAAGTTCAGGAAAGATGTCATTGCTAGATGGTTTTTTTGGATACAATCAAGTTTGGGTTAAAAAAGAAGATCGCCACAAAACTACGTTCACCACACCATGGGGTACTTTCGAATACATTAGAATGCCTTTTGGGTTGACTAATGCTAGGGCTACTTTTCAAAGGGCTATGGACTATGCTTTTAAAGGTTTAATTGGAAAAATTATTGAAATTTATCAGGCTGATCTTACTGTTTTTTCTAAATATGGTATTACTCACATAGGTCATCTTAAGCAGGCCTTTGATAGATGTAGAGAATTCGAGATTTCCTTGAATCCTGCAAAATCTATTTTTGGAGTAACTGAAGGAAAATTACTTGGTCACATCATCTCCAAAGATGGGATCAATATTGATCCTGAAAGA
Source organism: Pinus albicaulis (assembly GCA_034641835.2). NCBI lineage: Eukaryota > Viridiplantae > Streptophyta > Pinopsida > Pinales > Pinaceae > Pinus > Pinus albicaulis. The sequence continues at coordinate 657,413,760 of CM076576.1, read as the reverse complement.
GTTGAGGCAATCCAAAAGATTCCTCTGCCTCATAATCTTAAATCCCTTCAGTCTTTTCTAGGAAAAACCAATTTTCTTAGAAGATTTATTCCAAATTACGCAGAAATAGCTAAGCCCATTCAAAGTCTTCTGAAAAAAGATGTAAAATTTTTGTGGAAAGAAGATGGTAAAAAGGCTTTTCAGGGGATTAAGGGTGCTATTGCTCAAGCTCCTGTTTTGGCGAGTCCTGATTATTCAAAGGATTTTATGATTTTCTCTTTCGCTTCCGAAGATACTATTGCTGGTGTCTTATTACAAAAGAATAATGAAGGTCACGAACAGCGTATTGCTTTCATGAGTAGAGCGCTTCAAAATTCTGAATTAAAGTATACTACTATGGAGAAGCAAGCCTATGCTTTGGTTAAGTCTCTTAAGCATTTTAGGACTTATGTGGGTTATTCTAAAATCATTGCTTTTGTCCCGCATTCCGCAATTAAAGATATCTTAACTCAAACTGATTGCTTAGGGACTCGTGCTAGGTGGGTTACTAAAATTCAAGAGTATGATCTAGAGATTAGACCCACTAAGTTAGTCAAAGGTCAAGGCTTGGCTGAAATGATGACCGAAGGTAACGAGAAAGCGCTTAGTTTGATCTGTCTAAATGATGCATCTTCGCCTGAGCTGCAAAGGTTAGGAGAGCATGAATGGTATAAGGACATTATTTATTATTTATTAAATCTTACATGTCCTAACCATTTGCTTGCTCATAGAAGAAGGGCTCTTAGATTAAAAGCCACTAAGTATTGCCTCATGAAGGATGGCCTTGGATGGAGAAATCTCGAGGGGATAATACTTAGGTGTGTTGATGAGATTGAGTCTAAAAAGTTGATTTCTGAGTTTCATTCAGGATTTTGTGGTGGTCATTTTGCTGCTAGAACTACCGCCCACAAAATTCTGAGAGCTGGTTATTTTTGGCCTTCAATTTTTTCAGATGTGCATAAATTTGTCAGAAGTTGCCAAGCCTGTCAACTATTCACTGGGAAACAGAAGCTAGCTGCCCTGCCCCTACAACCTGTGGTTGTTGAGGCACCTTTCAGCATTGGGGTCTGGATTTCATCGGGAAATTCCATGAAAATTATAGCAATGGCTACTTCTGGATCTTAACTGCGACTGATTATTTTACAAAATGGGTTGAAGCCATTCCTGCTAAGAATGCCAATGAAAAGGTCATTATGGACTTTATTGAAAATCAAATCATTACTAGATTTGTCGTCCCTGCCAAGATCACCACTGATATGCCAAAGCTTTTAGTTCTCTTGAATTTTCATCTTTTTGTTTTAAGTATGGCATTACTTTATCTCATTCATCTAACTACTATCCTCAGGGTAATGGCTTAGCTAGATCAAGTAATAAAAATCTTATAACCATTATCAAGAAGATAGTAGGAGATAATAAGCGATCTTGGGATAGCAAAATCAAGTATGCTTTGTGGGCAGATAGAATTACTAAAAAGAAAGCTATTGGTAAAAATCCTTTTGAATTAGTTTATGGCTTGGATGTAACTTTGCCTGTTCACCTTAAACTACCAGCGTACCAACCCCTTCAACATTTTTCCACTGATAAAGATGTTGTTCAAAATAGAATTGATCAGATTGTGGAGTTGGATGAAACTCGTAGGAAAGCTTTAGATAATATGTGTAAGAATCAATCTAACATGAAGAAAAGCTTTGATAAATCATCTCGATCTAAATCTTTGCAGGTTGGAGACATGGTATTACTTTGGGACCGAAAAAATGAGAAGTCTGGAAAACACAAGAAATTTGACAGTTTGTGGCTGGGACCTTATATTATCAGAGGCATTGCTGGACCAAACTCATTCCACTTGAGCACGTTGGAAGGCGAACCACTACAGTTACCTGCGAATAGCCAACTGCTCAAGTTGTTCTTCAAAGATGACATCTGATACCATTGGGCATCCTTTGTATTGTATTTCTAACCCCTACTCCTTGTCCTTTCAGCATTTCATTTATGTATTTAGATTAGATTTACTTTTCATGTCAAGTAGAATAATAAATGTTAGAAGAGCTTCTATTTTTCATGTGCTTAATGTTATATGATGATATTTGGATGGACACTACTTATGTAATTTTGTGTGTTGCTTGGGTGCAGATTCTGGATTCTCACATTCCTTCAATGAAGCAACGTGTCCCCAAGTAGAGCCAGATGTTGACCACACTTTGTCAACGACCCCATAGCAGTAGACCCCCATTTTTTATATCGGACTTATCATGTTCGAGGTTCATGCCATTCAGATTTCATCGACAGCCGACATTTTATAAATGATGTAAACCCATTCTGCATGTTTATGATGTAAATGATCTAAATAAGACCGTCATGTATGTAACAACCTAGGTAAGTCTAGTATGTTGGTGACGATTTCTGTCTTAGGAGGTTTTTTGTCTCACTGATTTACTTGTGTTTTTCGACACAAGTTATCGGCAGAGTTTTTCCCTCCAGCCTCACCCCAAAGCTAGGGTGGATTTTGTCATCAAGATGCTAAGTGAGTCCTAGTGTTTTCTATCGAGTCCTTATAAAAGTAGTTTGGGGATAATCCTAGCTAGTTGGCTAGATTATTTTATTACAAGCTACTTGGTCTACTAGATCATGTTTTGAGTCGCAGAATTGGGTACCTATTTGAGGGTCTATACGAACGGGTATTCCCCCTTCATGTGTCTAAATGTATTTATCTTATGTAAAGAGGGTTGGAAAAAATAATTAAATCCCCTCTTAGTCAATTAATAAAATTTTCTGGCCAAATTAAGTAAAAATCCTAAGCCAGAAATTTAATTAATTTTAGGTCCTAGGTGAGTATAAAATTCTTCAAAGGCAAAATTCATTGGTCCTTAAAAAATGAATTTTTAAAGGCCCCAGGCCAAGAGAATATTGAGAATTTCAAGAAATTTTGGACCCTTGGGCCTAGGTGGTTAAGTCAAAGTCAAAACTTTGAAGTAATTAACTCAAAAATATTATATTTGAGTTAATTAAAATGGAATTAAATGATAAATTCGTTTTTTCCTCAAATTTATAATTTCGACGGTCCATATTAAAAGATGATCAAATCTTTTCGATGGTCGAGATTATTTTGACATGGATCAACCGAACTAGCCGTTGGAGATTTTGTCTTATAAATTAGAGGTCTTGATGTGACATTTGCATCCGATCTTTGAATCGTGCACTTGTTCTTGGAAGCTCTTCTGATTTCTTTTGATGAATAAAGCATAAAGACTTTGGGGTTAAAAACTTCGGTGTTCCTTTTCCGGATCTATGTGGTGATTTTTCTCTAAACTCTGCTACTTAATTTGGCATTTTAATGGTTGATGGCCTTCATGGATTAATCAGCATACAGATATCTTGTGCAGTTTTCTGGGTTCATATAATGACATTTTTGATTTGACGAAAAGACTAATTATCTATTTTTCTGAAGGGTCTCATGTTTATTTTCTTAAATCTCTATCAATCTAAATTTCAGATCTAAGTGCGCAGGGAATTTTTTTTAAAATGTTTGAGCGTTTGGGGAAGTCTTCAGTTAGACCAGCCGACTCTCAGATTTCGTAAATCTAAAAAAGCTCATTGTTTCTTAATTCTCAAAGTTATCTTACGAAATTGTGTTTTTACAGGGTCTTCTAGAGCTTGTGCCTCTCTTAAAATTTTCTATCTTCTAAATCGTGCTGAAATGGGTTTAAATCTGGCCATGAGGGCCTCTGATCTGTAAATTAGCTTTGTAAATTTGTATATTTGCTCTAGGGTGTAAGGGTTTATAAATTTTTGTGCATAGTTTTGGATCTGTTCTGGTTTTTTGCAGGGTTGCAGGGTTTACTCAGAATTTTTTTTAAGATCTGAGCCAGATCTAACCCCCAGAGGTCAAGATCTGGCCTCAGGATCGTTTTGCTGGCAGATCTGAGTGCAAAAAAGAAGATTTCAAGTTCAGCATTCTGAAAATCTGAGTAGTATTGGAAAAATTTAATTTTGTTGGACGACTTTGAATGCACTGGGTTTGTTTGAGGTAATCTTGGCCTCATACGCTGCATAAAACGCTGCCTTTCGACCCCTTGTCTTGCCTCTGCCCTCGCTGTCTTTTTCTCCTCATGCCCTCCGCAGCCCTCATCCGTCAGCCCATTTTCCTTGTCGTCCTACATTAACCCTCCTCTCAAGCCTTCACGAAGCCGCCATCCATCTCCATCCCTCTCCACTGTCGACCTGCATACAAATAAACAAAAAAAACGCATACCATAAAAAACAAAACCCTCACGTATATGCGTTATTTTTTTTTTATCGGATTCATTTTTCTGTAAGAAGGTTTAGTGTTAGGTTTTAAATCATTTTCGATTTTTTGTTGTTTAATTTTTAGTTTTAATTTCGTTTGTCGTAGTTTTAGATTGTATTTTTTGTTAGATTTTAAATTGTAAAGTTGGGTTAGCGTTAGTTTTAGGTGTATTTTTTTAATTCGATATTTTTTACTTTTAGTTTTAATGTTTAGTTTTTAGTTTTTAGATTTTAATTAAAGTTAGTTTTAATTTTGTTTTAATTTGTTTTTAGAATTCTTTTTTTTAGATTTAGATAAAGTCAAAAACAAAAAATAAAAAATCTTCTTTTAAATTTTTCTTATATTTTTAGATTTTAATTAACTCTAGCTTTAGTTTAGTTTTAAAATTTTTTGGTTTTAGATTTTAAATTTAGATTTTAATCCATAGTCTTAGTTATTATATTTTGTTTGAAAAATAATATATATATATATATATATCTAAATTCTCAAAAAAAAAAAAAAAAAAAAAAAATTATAGTCAAGTGAGCTTTTAAATTTTTATCCTAAGATTGACTATACATTTTTTCTTAATTTCTGGATTGGGTTATTTAGAACATCATAAATTCGGAAATATTGAAAAGATATGGCATTTCAATTTAATGGTCATCTCATGATCTATTGTTGTGGGTTCAAAGTACTTTAATGCATAGTTGTGGTGCTTTTTATCGAATATCATTGTGGTGAACCTATTTTTCATAGCTGCAGTTGTATATCAGATACTTGACTTTAATTTTATAACAGGATATTTTGACTCCATAAGGCACTAGTTTCAAAGTTTTGAATTTAACTCGATCTATAAAATCTCGTGAATCTTTACAAGTATTTGATTATCTAGTTGTGTCTCCTGAATTGGTTGATTCTCAACCAGTTCTTTTCCTTCATTTTGTTAGGGTCTACCTGCCTTAGCTTGCAAGGAGACATCTTAGATAGAGAGATTGGGGATCAGGGTCACAGCCCCCGATCTGAGCCGTTGTCGCGGTGCCTAGACATTTTGTGCGACAACACCTCCAACTATATCATTTGGAAGGCCAGAATGTCCTTTCTCCTTGATGAGCATGGCCTGAAGACCTATGCAGAGACTGTGGTAGCAATACCCTAGGATGTGGATCAACTGAAGGAGTACATAAAAGAAATGGTGAAGCTGAAGCGGATGATCTTGGATGGAGTTCGAGATCATATAATCTCAAATGTAGTTGGCAAAGGTACGGCCAAGGAGATTTTGGATGCTCTCTCCACGTTATATCAAAGTTCTTCTATGCAGCGGAAGATGTTTCTCCATGAGAAGATGAGAAGCATAAGGATGCAGAGGGTGAAGGAATAGACCCTTCCTCACTAGGATTTAGGAGGTCTGAAATCAGCTAGTAGTCGTTGGGGAGGTGCCCCAACCCACAGTTTGTACGATTGGCACTGAACAGTGTCTCATATGATTTCCAGGTGTTTGTCCAAAGTATATTGGGAAGAGACACTTTGCCTGTTTGGGACAAGATGCGGACCGATCTGCAATAGGAGGAGTTGAGACGAGCTCTATTAAAGAGCACCATCAGCGGAGGTAGTAGCAAGAGCGTGAAGAGTGAGAAGGAAGAGGAGAATGTGGTAGCTTCCAAGGTTCCTAGTTAGAGGCGGGGGGAGAAGAAGAAGAATAAGGACATGTCAAAGGTCAAGTACTTCAGATGTGGTGAGCTTGGCCACTGCAGTACGCAGTGTCCTCTCAGGAAGAAGGCAAGTTGTCCTTCAGGTTGGAGGAAGAGTTTGCGATGTTTGCAACCATACCTCTAGGAGAGAGGTGGGGCGAGATGGAGTTATAGTCCCAGAGAGTTACAGACATGGGCAAGGTCCATTTAGGTGTCCACATCATGGATCATTACCTTGCTACAGGGGCCCACAGTATTCAGTAGTAGGATGGATCAATGTCAGTGATGCAGTCAGATTCCCAAATGACAGTTGTAGACTAGTAGCAGTCAAGTGTTGAGGAACGCAATTCAATGTTGAAAACAATGCAAAGTCAGTAGTAGCGCAGATCCTTCAGTAGACAGTGGAGGTGCTAGTAGCAATAAGGACTCAGGAGACAGATGCAGTAGACTAGTTGACTCATTATTTTGGATGCTTCTCAGTTGCAGTTGTTGCAATTTCAGTAGCAACAGATGAGAGGGAATTGCAGTGCAGATGCAAAGTTGGCAGCAGCATAGCAGTGTCAACAACAACACGGATGCAACATCAGAGTTGCGCAGTGGTTGGTGGGCAGTAGCCAGACATCAGCAGCGTGACAGAGGGGTGGTACAAAGACAGGGTGTTGTGACAAAGTGTGCAGCACTATAGAAAACACCTTCCTCGCTAAGAGGGAGTGTTAGTTTTTCTAGCATCAAAGGTGTTCTAGTCTTGAAACTCTGTGGAGAAGCTAAAACACAAGAGTTCTCCATAACACAGAAATCGTTTCTGGAAATTCCACCTAGTAGTGTCTCAATTAGATTATTAACTTATTTTTTGAAATTTCCTAAGTCTAAACTTAGGAAAAGGGGTTAACTAATTAGAATTAATTGAGATAAGGTGTGAATCATCTGGAAACTCAAACAGAATCGATCAAGATTTAAACTTGGCTATTGGAGTCCCAATAGAAGTTTCTAAGAAGAAGTCGATGGGTCGATGGAGAACACATTACTTGAGATCGATTTCCTTGGAGAGTTCGATTTTCTAGAGGTAGCAGCCATAAGATTTTGAGCCAGAGAAGGAAGCAAAATCAGAGAGGGGCAGGGACAGTGAGGTTGGATGAAGATTTTCTAGATTCAACGAGTGCATTGCAAAGAAGAAGAGATAGCCGCAGAGAGGTTGCACAAGAATTATGGAGAAGCCTCTAATAGGCAGTTCGATTTTGCCAGGGAGAAACATAGTTTCGGTTCCAGAGACCAGAAAGACATTCCAGAGGCTAGGAGAGACACTTTTCCAGATAGTAGAAGGCTAGATGGCTTGAGCAGCTAATTCAAGCTGAGCGTGGAAGGCACTATCCTAGGGTGGCACAGGCCTGCGCAGAGGTAGTTTGGACGTCTCACTTGGAGCTGTAGTCAGACCCCGAATTTGCTTGTGGGGTGAGGAAAATTCCTCACTAGATTTTTTCAAATATTTTCTCTACAGGATAGCCAGTATTCGGCATCCAGATTGTATTCATAATTTCTCATTCTTGCTTAATAATAAAAACCCTTAGTTGTTGCACTAGTTTTCCCAAGTTGAGTTTTTTGAAGGACATTTGTCCAAAAATAATTGTGTCAATTTTTATGTGTGTGCTAGAATTTTCTCAGTTTCCAAGGCTATTTTCTTCCGCAATTTTATTTGTGAAGGTTGCAGTGTGATTTATTTGATATTTGTCGTAGCAAAGAAATTGTTAAATTAATTAACAATTAGAAGAATTTATTCTAATCGCTGCAATAGGATTTTAGTGTTGGAATTTTCACAAACAAATAACTGCTTCATGCTCATCCAAGAAATTATAATAGAATCCAAAATGAAGAAACATCTTGATGAATTCAATCTATCTTTAGAACTCTCCGCAAAATCTCTAGTTGTACTTCTCAAAACAACGATGACAAAATTGTTCCATGATAGCACTCCACCACATGTTGAGCAACATATTTAAGCTCAACCACAAACTGGTCTGCTCCCTTCACTGGATCACAGATGTGTTTCGGTCACCCAAACTGGGTGCTCCCTCTTAGACTAATACATATCTTGTTGTGGTAACACAGGAACTCCCTTTGCCACTCTTATCTTTCAGTATATTAGCTATTGATGACAGTTCATCATCACAAACTCAGAGGTCAGCTCCCTTTAAAGTTAAAAGAAGTATTCCTGAGAAAGTCTTGACTGCTCCCTCCAAAGCAATGAGCTCTTTTACTTTCATCAGAAAACAAATCATATAGAATCAACCTAACTTCAAAATATTCTCCTTCTTACTGAGATAATCCTTTGCTTTGTTCTTCCATTTCTTCCATCTCCTGCCAGAGCATTAGAAACCTTTAACATGTATCTGCAATCCACACTAGGAGGCCATGGAAGAAACAATTATAACCACTCAAACGCTACAAAGACAAAAGATTAAAGACTAGTAAAAACAACAATAGTAATAATCAAGGAAGAAAGATATAAAATACTTATCCTTTGAAAAACTAATGCCAGCTCCCTCTCGATCTAACACTTCTTGCAACTAGGTCCTTCTAACGTCATTCTTTCCTTTCACGAAAATATTACATGTTTCAGCAAAAATATTGAACTAAGTGATCGGGGGCTTCCACAGTTATTCATATTGTTGGAGATTTTCGAAATTCTCTTTTGTGATTTTAGTCAAATTAAAACTTAAACTATCATTCTAATTTAATCGTATAATTACTTAAATATCAATTAAGTCAAAAATAGGTTTGTTGAACAACTATTTTTACTAGTTTGTTACCATTTTGACCTGACCAAGTTTATTCTCTAACGGATACTTGGTTCTCTAACTCCTATAAAAAGGCACTTCAGCACTCGTTCACTCGCAAGCTCTTTGGTCTCTGATGATGGACGGAGTAACAATCAAAAATGCTATCTCTGTTTAACGAACCTTATATAAGCACGAACTAAATCTTACCCAGTTCTCATCTGGAAATATCCAACAATATTGAACTAGGTCAAACTTTAAGGTTTTATCCACAAACCCTAGAGTTTTCTCATCAAGAATTCTAGATTTTATAGGGTTTACTAAACAGTTATAAGAAGGGCTCGATATAACATCTCATTCTATGTGAGGGACCCCTTTAGCTCCTCCTTGATCTTAGCATACTTGCAGTAATTTTAATAAAAGAAGTCCTTATCACCAATTGCTAAAGCTTTTGAAGTATCATTCTTGGATTTCTTCTGATGAGGATGCTCATCATAATCATCATTGCCCTTCCTTTTCTTATCATGCGGTGCTTCAAGATAATTATTTCTATAATGTCCAAATTTGCGACATCCAAAACATTGGACTTTTGACAAGTCTTTCTTGTAAATTGAGTCTTCTACCTGCACTTTTATTTTGAGAGCCAAATTTCTTCTTTCCATTATTCCTTCTAGACTTTGTAGCAAAAGTTTGAGATTCTTCTTCATCAAAACTTTGGATCTTTCCTTTCGCTATAAGCCTAGATTCTTCTTGAGTGCAAGAGGTCCACAATTCTTCAAAGCTTAGAGTATCCTTTCTAGCACATAACCTAGCAGTAAATGCATCCCATAAATCCGATAGTCCATTGATTGTTGTAGTGATCAATTCAGACTCAGAAATGACTTCACCAATGCTTTGGAGTTGACCTCTTATATGAGTTATCTTCATGAAGTAGGAGGCCACAGGTTCATACTTTCACATCTTAATATCACAAATTTGATTACTTTCTTTGTTGTCTTCCATCATTTATTTCACAGATATATTTTGTGAATGTAGTGATGTGAAGTGACTTGAGGGAGGACAAGTTACTCCAATATATAGTCTTCATAATGACCGGATGGGTGTCTCCTTGGGCAGGTTGACATGATAATAGGAGGGCCGACTTGGACACTAGTTGAAGCCATAAATCATTAACGATAAATTTAATTTTTCTTTTCATAAAGTCATGAAAAATCATGCCTTTTACATTTGACAAATACAGGAGCATGAAGAACATGCTAGACAAATAATAATTTGTATACATCGATGATCAAAATATAATTTATGAAGACCAACCATAGCTACAAACTTCAACATGGTTGTGGATGGCAAGTCAAGTAATTATTTTCTTTGGGAGAGAATTTTCAACTAGTTGTTACAAGAAAAGCTACATAAGTCTAGTCCCTTCATTTTTTTGTGCTTGAACTATGATATCATAATGTCATAATAGAACTATCATTTTTGAATGCAAACATTTTCTTGTGGGTTGAATTTTCTATTCTTCTTCTTCTTAGCTATTGTTGAGATCATGCTTCATAAAATAGATACAAGTATACCAAGTTACACAAAGCTTCCTGGGTTGATCCATTGAGGGGCAATGAATCACATGGAAGGGAAGATTATGACGTTAGTCCTCATCTATTTTTTTATGGTGATTGGGTGTTATTAAATCCATTTTCTTGGACAAACCCTTGTCAGGGGTTCCTTCAATAAGGAAAATATCTCACTCAATGTCACAGTTGACTCAGTGACCAGTGACATTTCAAAGGAAATCGCTCCTACTTGGATTTGGGAACTAGTACAACTATCTTAGACTAGAGTGTGTGCAAAAGTCTTTTTGACTCGAATCTCACTTCCTAGTACAAATCACAAGGTTGATTTAGGTGGTCTTGTGATCGCAATCTTACACTAGAAAAAGGAAAATTGATAAACCAAGGTAGGCCTCACTGTGGCAACCAATATATATTAAAATCCAAAACCATTTCATATTTTTGTTCGAACAAAATAAAAATACCAAAATATTACTACTATCTTGTGTTTCAATTTCAATCTGAAGTTAGTTAGTGGATCCTTGGTGTTTGAGACTTAAATTTTATATTTTGTCTAAGGAATATTTGCCTTCTCATTTTCTGCTCGTAACACATATATTGCACGAAGCTATTTCTAGCATTTTAAAGATTTGTGGTTTGTTTACTGTGAAAATTCCTACTCCCAGAATCCTATTGCAGCAAACTGATATTACTTCTCTGACTTGATAAATTATACAAGTTATTTACGTTGTTCTACAAGTAAATACTGAAGCAAATAAACTGCAACCTTCACTAAATAAACTGCGGAAAATAAATGCGGAAACAAGATCTAAGCAAGAAAATTAAACACACATGACACCGTTATTTTTGGACTAAGTCCCCAGAAAAAACCCAATCCCGGAAAACCAGTGCAGCAGCTGAGGGTTTGTATTATTAAGCAATAGTTTTTCTGAATACAACTGGATGCCCAAATCTTGCTATCGACAAAGAATCTGACTAACAGAGAATTAGTGAGGATTACCTCACACTAACACTGGAGATCCGGCACTGACCAAACCTTGAACTGATGAGCCCCACACTGCCTCTGCACAGATCTGCGTTACTCTGGCTGGGGACTGCGTCACTCCCTTTGGTTGGTCTTTCTGCTGACTGGATGTTGATCTTTTGCCCCTCCGGTCTCACACACTCCAGCACTGGATGTGACTGATCCTCAGCAAAAATACGAATCCCTTCAGAGGCTCAGCGTTGCCTCTGGGTGGCTCTGCACTGCCCAACGTAGCCCCTACACTGCCTCTTCTACATCCTCTTCTCTGCCTTCTCTGCAATGTATTCCCAGCGCAGGAAAATCTCCATCCGGAACTATCTCTTCTCCTCACTCCGTAGAATCAACTCGATGTGATCTCTCCAGCTGCTCACTTGAGAAATCGATCTCTAGAATCTCTCCAATGTGTTTTGCAAATGCCCATTGAAGTCATTCTTATAATCTTCTTATTGGATAACCAACGGCCCAGATTAAAACATAATCAACAGCTTAGATCATATTGACTCAATCTTCGTCTTTTTCTAGAAGATTCACACCCAGTTCTATTAATATACTTTAATTATTTTAATTCCCTAAGTTTAGACTTAGGCTCACATTAAAAATAATTAATTATTTTAATAAAACCACATTTGTGTGGAATTTCCCAAAATGCTTTTTAGGTATTTTAGAATACATATATCTAAGACTCCCTGCAAAATTTGAGACTTAGATCACATCCGATGCTACCAGAAATCAACACTCTCTCTTAGCGAGGAATGCGCTCTAGTATGCATCCTGTTGAAGCATCACACTGGCTCTGTAACATCTCCCATTGCGTCGCTGATGTCTGACACTGTTGCCCATCAACTACTGTGTTGCTACATCTATGCTACTGTTGACCCTGCATAATGCTACCAACTGCATCTGCTCTGCAACTTTGTTGTTGCTGTTGCAGCAGAAAAACATCTAAAATACTGAACTAAGTGTTCAAAATGATGCATCTGATACTGAAGATCTGACTATTGCTAGTCTCTGCGCTGACCCTTTGAAGCTATTGCGTTGCTGCTGACTCTGCGTTGTGCCTTACTGCAATGCTGCCAACTCTGCCATGCGTTGACCAGACTCTGACGTTCTCTAGCCACTGCATTTTCACTTTGGCACTCCTCTGCACCAACTAACACTAGTCCATCCTACTACTTCTGATATGGGCTCCCGTAGCAAGGTATTGATCCAAGAGGTGGACTCCTCAAGGATCCTACCCATTTGGAGCTCTTTCGAACTATAGTTCTAGATCACCCTAATTCTCCCCTGGAGATATGTGAGCAATCATGGCGAACTCCTCCTCCTCGATCCTACCAGTTGCAGCCTGCAGATCATGTTTCTCATCCTTGTCCTTTTTCTTGAGAGGACATTGCATAGCATAGTGACCCAGTTCACCACACCGGAAACACTTGATCATTGAAACGTCCTTTTTCCGCCTTCGCTGCTCCTATTGCCCCTTAGATGCAAGGGTTGCATTCTCTTCCTCCTCCTTGGGATTCGACCCACTGTTGCTGCTGCCATCAAGTTTTCACTTGATTGTATCTTGCCTCATCTCTTCCTGCTGAAGAGCAGCCCACATATGTTCCCAATCAGGCAACCTTTCTCTACCCAGGATGCTCTGGAAAAAGACTTGCCATTCATCTGAGACTGAGTTCAGGGCCAACCTTACCATCTCTATGGCCTAAGGTGTTGATTCGACAGCTGCCAACTGATCTCGGGTTTCTTAAAGCTTTGCAAGGAATGGATCAATGTGTTCTCCCTTCTACATCCTCATAGATCTCATCTTCTCTTGCAAGTACATCTTCCTCTGCTCGAAAGATCCTTGATACGACATCGCTAAGGCATCCCACATCTTCTTGGCAGTCCCTTTGCCAGCGATGTGACATACTACATGATCCCTCACTCCGTCGAGGATCAAACGCTTAGCCTTCACCATATTCTTCTTGTATGCTTTCACCAGATTTGCATCTATGGGGACAGCTACCACATTCTCGATAAAGGCCTTGAGATCATGTTCATCTAATAGACAAGTGATCCTTGTCTACTAGATCACATAGTTGGAGGCTCCCTCCAAACAATCTTGGTCTCTTAGCCCATTTGCTGGCATCTCTGCCAACAAAACAAAATGTCGCACTGCTCCCTCTCTCCTCTGCGCAACTACTACACTAGCCTACGCACTTGTTGCTGGAGTATGTAGATATGCTTCTCGCTGCAACAAAGAAATAGAATTCCTTGGCTCGGAACTCACTGAGAAATAAATTACCTCAAAAAGTGTCTTCTTCCTTCCATTGACGCTTTTCTGCCCCAACAAAAGTTGCAGAAAAACTGCGTCCCACCAGTAGACTACTCTACGTTGAATCTTCTGTTGCATTGCTCCCTTTGTTGCTGACAAATCATGAACTGGAAATCTTAGCTCTCTGTCAACTCACTTAGAGAGAGATTTTCCTCAAGAACCTTGCCCTCCTGGCCTAGACTACGCAAATCCTTGGGGATTCGATCTGCTGCCTATCCAACCATTCGATCTCCCTCTTTCTCTTCAACGTTGAGTTCTTCCGGTCCACTCTCTTTCTTCACCTGCACTGCTCTGATACCATGTGAAAACTCCTACTCCCAAAATCTTATTGCAGGAAATTGATATTACTTCCCCTACTTGATAAATTATACAAGTTATTTATTGTGTTCTGCAAGTAAATACTGAAGCAAATACACTGTAACCTTCACTAATAAACAACGGAAAATACATGCGGAAACAAGATCTGAGCAAGAAAATTAAACACACATGACACCGTTATTTTTGGACTAAGTCCCTGGAAAAATCCAATGCAGGAAAACCAATGCAGCAGTTGAGGGTTTGTATTATTAAGTAGTAGTTTTTTCTGAATACAACTGGATGCCCAAATCTGGCTATCCACGGAGAATCTGACTGACAGAGAATCAGTGAGGATTACCTCACACAAACACTGGAGATCTGGCACTGAACAAACCCCGAACTGATGAGCCCCACGTTGCTTTTGCACTGCCTCTGCACAGATCTGTGTTACTCTGGTTGGGGACTGCATCACTCCCTTTGGCTGGTCTTTCTGCTGGCTGGATGTTGATCTTCTGCCCCTCCGGTCTCACACCCTGGCACTCTGGCACTGGATCTGACTGATCCTCAGCAAAAATATGGATCCCTTCAGAGGCTTAGTGCTGCCTCTGTGTTGCGCTGCCCAGCGTAACCCCTAAACTACCTCTTTTGCATCCTCTTCTCTGCCTTCCCTGCAATGTATTCACGACTCAGGAAAATCTCCAACCTGAACTATCTCTGCCCCTCACTACGTAGAATCAACTCGATGTGATCTCTTCGGCTGCTGTGCGCTGCTCACTTGAGAAATCGATCTCTAGACTCTCTCCGATGTGTTTTCCAAATGCCCATCGAAATCCTTCTTATAATCATCTTGTTGGATAACCAACGCCCCATATTAAAATATAATCAATAGCTTAGATCATATTGACTCGATCTTCGTCTTTCTCTAGAAGATTCACACACAGTTCTATTAATATACTGTAATTATTTTAATTCTCAAGTTTAGACTTAGGCTCTCATTAAAAATAATTAATTATTTTAATAAAACCCCATCTAGGTGGAATTTCCTAAAAACACTTTCTGGGTATTTTAGAATGTATGTGTCTAAGCCTCCCTGAAAAATTTGAGACTTAGAGAACATCCGATTCTACCAGAAACATTTACAACATATTATACATCAGATCTAGAAAAATACTACATACAAAGGGCGCTTCCAAGTAAGTACAAATCACAAACACTATTAGTTTATTTCCAAAATTGTTTTCATTGCATATTGTTATTATTTGGGATTAATACAAACATATTCTAGCCATCACAAGTATCAAATACTTGCTGGAATGATTTTTTGGGTTTTGACCTATTGAAATATGTAACTAGGTTCAGTCTTCATAATGACATATGTAATCATGATTTTATGTATTTGATGTAAAGAGAAAAAGAAATTTATTATTGTCATTCTTGATGCATGGGTTTCATGCTCAAGGTAAATTTATTTATAGTTCAAGCACCCATTGAGTGCTACTAGGCCTTGTCATTGAGTCAACAAGTCAATTGAGTCATTGTCATGTATGGAAGATCCTTTTGGGCTTATTGTATCAACTCAAAGAAAATTATTGTGAAGTCAAAAATGTCATATAGACCCTCCAAGACCTTGTCATCATCCAAAGAACAAGTCAGCCTTTATCAGTGAACAAGTCGGCCTATAAGTAGCTATTCAACCTAGAAGAGAAGTCTATATATAAGAGACATCAACCTCACTTGAAGATCTAATTCAGCGCTTAAGAAGTTCGATCTAGGAGGATAAGAAGAGAAAAAGGAAGCCTAAATACCTAATGAAGAAGAAGAAGAAAGTGAAGTTTTTGGATTGTCTTTGGCTATTATCCTTCACATGTGCGAGAAAAATAAGGGCACCAGTTGCAGCAACTAGACCGAATTGCAGACTTACTAAGAGAAGTCAAGTTAGGGCATCAATAGTTATACTTCGCAAGTCGAGTTCCCTAGAAGAAAGAACTAATTCAAGTGAAGGAGAAAGAAGGAAGAAATCACCATCTTTCCCCACCCGTGCAAGAGCTAGGGTTTCTACAGTCAAGAAGTTGTTGGGGTCGAAGTTGCTAGAGAAGTTGCTAGGGTCGAATTTGTTGGAGAAGTTGTTGGGGTAGAAGTTGTTAGAAAAGTTATTGGAAGTTGTGAAAGTTTACTTGGTCTTGGAGAGGTCTTTGTCAAGGGTCATAGGTCTTGGAATTCGTTATTTAAATTTCTATAAGAAGAGAAGAGTTCTTGTGGGTTTTCCTCTCAAGAGAGGTTTTGGCCCTAGCTTATAGCCTATATCTTATGTCCTCTTGTCTTATTGTTCTTCATTGTTTGGTAGTTGTTTGATGATAGAAGAACACTAATAATAATCAAGTGAAAGAAGTTAATCAAGTTAAGTATAAATACATCACAAGCAATTATCAAAGTAAGAGAAATCACCTAATCTAGTTGCCCCTAGATTTCTCAACATGACCCAAGGGGGATTAGACCCCAAGTCTCTGCAACATTCCAGCTAGCTGGAAACCCCAATTTAGTTGCAGATTTGAAGCTTTCGGTGATTAAAATTGTTATACTATTGCTTCCCTAGCTTCCCCCACCTAGTTCTTCGATCTACAATGTTTCCATGCTTGGGGGTGGCCCCCATAGGGGGTTTATCTTGTTGTTTTCTGAATTTTTTAGATCTATGAAGATACATAATAGCAACCTATTTTATTAATCACGGTCAATTACCAATGGTACAATCACGAAAACACTTCATATTCAGTAAGGGTATTATTTGCTCGCTCATTTGTGTTTATAAATGCTATACATTCCAAGTTTGAGTGAATTCTATTTGTTGGTCTGCATTAAATATCATTTTCAGATTAACAATAAAGAAACAATTAATTCCTATCTTCACCCTAGACTCCATTATTAGGCACTGTTCTTCTAATTTCTTTGGTGAAACATCTTATGTAGAGAATCCTCCCATAGCCTTTCAATATGAGTTGGGCTTAAAGAGTGCAGACTCATGCCAAGGTGACAATGGGCACTTGTCCTATGTGGTAGCACCTTAGCATCTCGGGAGGACCTTGATGAGACTGTTATTTTGGGCGATAAGATGGTAACAGGTCCGTCAAATGTAGGGACAAAGAGTTGTGTCTGGTAGGAAAGAGTATAACCTGCAGGGAAATGGGATGGACATAGTTGGATTGAGTTACTATAGGGCATATTTTGTTGGTTAGTTGTAAGGTTTGTTTTTGAGTGGTCATTAGTTGTTGGAACATGGTCAGCATGGTTTGGATCATTTGGGTCTAAAACTGCTATTGTTAATGGGCCTATTGGCATTGAATAACAAGGGTTTCAACCAAGACAAGAAATTGCTTCCACATTTTTTCGTCCAAGACTTGGGCAAGGCTGGAGTTCTGGGAGCATCCAAAGTCACAAGAGTTCTTACAATGAGCTATGGGACATATAAAATGTTGGAACTTGGAACAGATAGGTTCTGACATTGTAATATTCCAAATTAGCGAACAACTAATTGGAATATTAATTTTGTCAAATTTTTCCTTTTTCTGAAGTTGGTCAGAAATAAGATGGGTGAGGGTGACCCACAAATAAACTTTATAACTAGAACACTTTCCTAAAGTCACTAAGGCAAAGATTAAAGTTGGAGTGGGACCTGTGGGGCCAGCATCACGCAGTAGAGAGCAGCCTAGTGGAGGCGCACGAGAGGCAGCAACGTAGGCAACGCAAGCACAGTGTGGGGACAGCAATTGCGCAGTGACGGTGCAAGGATTGGCAAGCAGAGGTGGCAGTGCAGTCCAATGGGGCCCAAGCGAACGTTAGGGGCTCAACTAGATAAAATAGGATGGTAGCAGCTCATTCCTCATTCATTCAGTCATCAACAAATTTTTTGTCTGGTAAACCAGAAGCACGCTTGAGTTGTTTAGCCGAGTCTACAAGTGTTATTTAGCACAGAGATTTCCGAGCGGAGATCTCAACCTCATCCTCGGGGGACTTCAAATGCCCGCTCAGGAGACGAATCACATTCAGTTTTGGAGAGAGGCATCACATGTACACCTTCAGGCATACGCAATCCTTCCAAGACAGCACAGAGGCCACGCAATCAGCTAGAGGATTACGCAGTCCAGCAGTGGAGCAGCTTTGGGGAAGGAGGAGGAAGGATAGATTTCAGCCAGGCGTTTTGTGAGGAGGTCAGCCACTTCTTAGCAGTATTCTTGAGCAGATTCCAGCAGTTGTTTCCCAACAGTTCAGCCAGAAATCCAGTGTGCCCAGCAAAATAGCATACCAAGCCCAAGGGGGTGAATTTCCAAGGTCAGCCTTTCGGGAAATCCTTCGGGGGTTTTTCTGGGTTTGTTGAGGAGAGTCTAGTGTCCAAGTCCCGGAATTTTCTGAGCAGTAGAACAGCCTCAACACGCAGTCCCTTTCCAGCCATCAACATTAATTCCAAACAGGGCAGCGTAGAGGAGGAGTCACGCAGAGCAGAAGAGCACCAAGGTTTTCTAAGCAAGGTTTGAGGGATTATTCCAGACTGCCTTGTGCAAGCCAAGATGCCATCTTCCTAAGAACCATCTTGTACCTTTCCCATTCAGAAAATTAATAAAATGGCTGAGAAGTTTTGGCTCATTCACAATGTTTTTTATGTGTATTTATGTTTGCTATAGTTTTAGTCTTTGTATGCTTTATATTACTGTTTGTTCCAAATATGGGATATTACAATGGTATCAGAGCTCATAGACTTGCCTTAGCCTGTGGAGCACTTGGTCTACGACACCAAAAGATAGAGAGAACGTTACATACCAAAGGAAGCGATATAGAAGCAGAGCGCAAAGGCTCGAAATCACACCTAATCAAGAAGACAACGTTCTAGTGGAAGAAAGCAAGGGAAAGGCACCAATGGAAGAGGAAAAAGACGAGTGGAAGGAGTTTGCTAATCTCCTCCTAAAATCAGTGCACGAGCTCTCTAAGAAAATAGAGGAGATGGGTTAGAAGTTTGCCGGGGTGAACAAGCAAAGGGAAATTCCAAGGGAATTCCAGAATGGAGAAGGATCCGGCACTTCCCATCATCTACTTGAGCCTAACATTACGCAACAGGTAGTGCCACGCACTCCACCACGCTCTACCATGCCCACATTCTTGACTTCGGGGGTAGGAGCAGGGGGACAATAGGAGCCAGAGGTGGCTCACTACAAAAAATACTTCGTGGAATATCAGTCTTATGGGCCAGAGTTCAGAGATGCCCTCACCTTCAATGAATTATGCTAGCTTAAGAACAACAGCAAACCACATGGCCAAAACTGAGGATGAGGGTACACGCAGGGCAATGACCTACAACGTACCATATGCAGACTTTTCTTGCCTACTTTCGATGGGTCATCGAAATGTTCAGCGAAAGCTTGGGTGGAGAAGTTGGACATCTACTTCCAGCTTAACCAAATGGCAGAGGTGGAGGCCATCAAGGTGGAAGCACTGCATCTTGAGGGAGAAGCCCATGATTGTTGGTTCCATGGGATGGCTACACTGGGTCATGTAGGAGTGACAGTGTATGATGAGTTCACCTGGAGTTTGATATAAAGGTTCGATCGGAAAGACTCGGAGGAACATTTTGTTGAGCTTACCAAGCTCAAACAGACAGGGAACCCGAGAACTTACATTTGCGAGTTCTTGAAGCTCTCAGTGATGGTTCCAGATTTGTCTGTTCCCAAGAGAGTGTACATGTTCATTGATGGACTGGTCGAACCCTTGTGTGGGCTAGTAAGGTCTACAAGGCCTACTATGCTGCAGGACGCAGTAGGGAGAACTAGAGACTTGCAGGACGCTATGCCGAGGATAAGGGCTCCTTTGCCCCACAGACTAGCGTTCCAGCAGAAGGGGAAGGACGTGAGTGCCCCACCCCTGAGAGGGAACCAGGGCAGAGGGCCTTTCGATGATGACACCCGGAGAGATTTCAGACGGAGGAAGCCTTGATTCACTTTCCAGGAGCCATGGGCACCAGGTCATCGATGTGCCGGAGGGAAGGCACATTACATTGAGGTTTTCTCCGACAGTGAAGGGGAAGAGGAGGCATATGAGGAGTTAGAGGGAGATGCCAGCACCAGAGAACCGATAATGGATCATCCACCACCACCTCCCCCAGCAGGAGGAGCACCGTTAACACCCACTTGCGGGGTCCTTGCATCCTTGCGGGAAGTTCCCAAGTACTTAGCACTGAGGGTCCGAGTGACAGTTCAAGGGCAACGTGTCTCAGTGCTGGTGGACAGCGGGGCCATGCACAACTTTATCGATGCCCACCTAGTGCAGAGGAGGGGCATACAGACAGAAAGCTTTGATGGGTTTTCTATGTTGGTTCAGGGTGCCAGGACCATGCAGTGCATACGTTATGTCTCAGCATTAACAGTGACCATGGGGACGTACACAGTGACAGATCATTTTGTCGTGGTCGATATTCCAGACACCAATGTAGTGTTGGGTGTTCAGTGGCTTATCACACTTGGGAAGGTCACTACAAATTGGGAAACTCTAGAGCTTGAGTGGACGGACAAGAAGAGTGGGAACCATGTGATGATCAGAGGCATGCACATATACCCTCCACAGACAGTCTCTTAACAATAGAAGAGGATGTTGGAGTGTGATGCTTCAAGAGAAGAGGTAGGCGCAATACTGATGCAAAGGGGTCATCCCATAGCTTTCGAGATCCATAAGTTGCTGCCACATGAGAGGTTGTACCCCATATACAACAAGGAGATGTTGGCCATCTTGCATGCGTTGGCCAAGTTCAGGCAGTGTCTTGTGGGGAACAGGTTCCTGTTGAGAACCGACCACAACAGCCTTAGATTATTCCTTGAGAAGAAGCAGTTGCAGGAGGGCAACAAAAGTGGGTCAGCAAGATCCAGGCTTATGATTTTGACATCGAGTATGTCAAGGGGAAGAACAACGTGGTGGGGGACGCGTTGTCACGGAGGCCAACAACGTTGTCCTTGATAAGTATTGACGCAGGTTGGAGGGCTCAGCTTTTGGTGGAGTACTCCAAGGACTGTTTTGCATGTGAGGTACTAGATGGGCAGGTGACGGATGACCAGTACTGGGTGATGGATGAGGTCATCTATTATCGTGATCGGATATTCTTGATAGGTAACTCCCAACTCAGGGAGAAGATTTTGCATGCAGCCCATGACTCACCGCTTTCAGGCCATCAGGGGTTCACAAAAACATACAGGGCCATTAGGGAGAGGTCTCTTGGAAAGGCCTCAAGCAGGACGTACTCCTACATGTCTGGGAGATCGTAATTTTTCAAAGGAACAAATGGGAGCTGAACCATCCAGCAGGGTTGCTACAGCTGCTTCCCATTCCAGAGGGGAAATGGGAAAGCATCTCCATGGACTTCATCACTGGATTGCCCATGGTGCAAGGCAAGGATTGCATCTTCGTAGAGGTTGACCAACTGACGAAGTATGCTCATTTCTTCGCCATTTCACCTCACTACACTGCTTCGCAGGTGGCTGAGTTATTTTTCTAAGATGTCTTCCGACTCCATGGTCTTCGAAAGACAATAGTCAGTGACAGGGATAGTCGGTTCATGGGAGGCTTTTGGCAGGAGTTGTTCCATTTGGTGGGCACCTAGTTAACACCCAGTACCAGCTATCACCCACAAACGAATGGACAGACTAAGATAGTGAACAAGTGGCTGGAAGGCTACTTGAGAAACTATGTCATGAGGCAGCAAAAGGCTTGGCTACGCTGCCTTCATTTGGGGTTGTACTGTTACAACACGACATTCCACATGTCAACTGTATGTCTCCATTTTATGCTTTATACGGCTATAATTCTTTGACTTTTGTTCATGTGATGTTTGGAGCTAGCAAGGCCCCGAGCGCCAAGGACTGGATCCAAGAGAGCCAAGACATACTCCGGGCTCTCAAGGATAACTTAGCTACAGCACAGAACCATCAGAAGCTATACGCAGATAAAGGCCGAGTGGAGAGGCAGTTTAAGGTGGATGATTTGGTATACCTCTGTCTTCAGACGTACAAGTAGTCCACGTTGAAGCAAAAAGGGGCTGAGAAGCCCAAGCCATGCTTCTATGGACCATACAGGGTGATCAGGCGGCTTGGGGAGGTAGCATATGAACTGGAGTTGCCAATCGGAAGCAGGATTCACAACATTTCCCATGTCTCGTGCCTAAAGAAGGCTTTGGGACAATAGGTTACAACTACTATGGAGCTTCCGCCTATGGATGATGAGGGGCACTTGGTGCTACATCCAAAGGCCACCTTGGACACTAGGGAGAGGCATTTGAGGAGCCCAATAGTGAAAGAATATGTGATCAGATGGTGAAACGTTCCAGATGAGGATGCCACTTAGGAGGGGGAGAAGATCCTGCAGCATCCATCTCTGCAATTGCTCGAGGATAAGCAACATTTTAGTGGGGAGGAATGAAATATTCCAAATTAGCGGTCATCTAATTGGAATATTAATTCTGTCAAATTTTGCCTTTTTCTAAAGTTAGCCAGAAATAAGATGGGTGAGGGTGACCCACAAATAAACTTTATAACTAGAACACTTACCTAAAGTCACTAAGGCAAAGATTAAAGTTGGAGTGGGACCCGTGGGGGCTAGCATCACGCAGTAGATAGGAGCCTAGTGGCAACGCAGGAGAGGCAGCAACGTAGGCAGCACAGGGACAGCGTGGGGACAATGGATTTAGCATGATGACGTGATAGTAGTAGGATTGGCGGGTAGAGGTTGCGGCACGATCCGGTGGTCCCGAGGAACATTGGGAGACTCGGCTAGGTAAAAGAGGATGAGAGAAGCTCATTCCTCATTCATTCATCCACTGATTTTTTTGTTTTATAGAATGAAAGCACACTTGAGTTGTTTATTCGAGTTTGCAGTGTTGTTTAGCACAGAGATTTCTGAGCAGAGATCTCAACCTCATCCTTGGGGGACTTCGAGTGCCGCTCAGAAGAAGTCACATTCGGCTTTGGAGAGGCATCTGGTACACCTTCGGCGGGCATGCGTAGTCCTTCCAAGGCAGTGCGGAGCCATGATCGGCTAGAAGGGTGCGCGGTGGAGCGGCTTTGGGGAAGAAGGAGGAAGGATACATTTTAGCCATGATTGTGTGAGGAGGTCGACCACTTCTTAAGCGGTATTCTTGAAGATTCTAGCGTTGTTTCCCAACGATTCGCGAAATCCGGTGTGCCAAGCGGGAATAACGTACGAAGCCCAGGGGTGGATTTGAAGTCAACCTTTCAAATCCTTAGCATGTTTTTACAGGCGCTTGTGAGAGAGCTCGGTGTGAAGTCTTTTATTTTACGGCGGTAGAACAACCTCAAAACATAGTCCATTTCCAGCCAGCAACAACATTTCCAGACAGGGCAGCGTTCAAGAGGAGCCACACAGAGCAGCAAGGATTTTTGAGCAGGGATTGAGGGATTATTTCAGCTTGCCTTGTGCAGGCCAAGGTGTCATCTTCCTAAGCACCATCTTATACCTTTCCCATTTAGAAAATTAATAAAATGGCTCAACATTTTTGGCTTATTCATGGTGTTTTTGATGTGTATTTCTGTTTGTTGTATATTTAGTCTTTGTATGCTTTATATTACTGTTTGTTCCCAATTTGGGATATTACAGTGGTATCAGAGCTCATAGACTTGGCTTGTCCTGTGGAGCACTTGGTCTATGACACCAAAAGATAGGGAGAACGTTACATACCGAAGGCAACGGTATAGAAGCAGAGAGCGAAGGCTCGAAATCACACCTGATCAAGAAGACAGTGTTCTAGTGGAAGAAAACAAGGGAAAGGCACCAATGGAAGAGAAAAAAGACGAGGGGAAGGATTTTTCTAATCTCCTCCTAAAATCAGTGCAGAAGCTCTCTAAGAAAATAGAGGAGATGGGTCAGAAGTTTGTCGGGGAGAACAGGCAGAGGTAAATTCCAAGTGAATTCCAGAATGGAGAAGGATCTAGCACTTCCCATCATCTA
This sequence comes from Pinus albicaulis, assembly GCA_034641835.2. Lineage (NCBI taxonomy): Eukaryota > Viridiplantae > Streptophyta > Pinopsida > Pinales > Pinaceae > Pinus > Pinus albicaulis. The sequence continues at coordinate 657,389,826 of CM076576.1, read as the reverse complement.
CTTGAGCCTAACACTGCGTTGCAAATAGTGCCACGCACTCCACCACACTCTACCATGCCCACATTCTTGACATCAGGGGTAGGAGAAGGGGGACTACAGGAGCCGGAGGTGGCTCACTATGGAGAATACTTCGTGGAATATGAGTCTTATGTGCCGAAGTTCAGAGATGCCATCACCTTCAATGAATTATGCCAGCTTAAGAACAACATCAAACCACGTGGCCAGAACCGAGGACGAGGGTACACGGAGGGCAATGACCTGCAACGTACTGTAGGCAGACTTTTCTTCCCAACTTTCAATGGGTCATCGAAATGTTCAGCCAAAGCTTGGGTGGAGAAGCTGGACATCTACTTCCAGCTTAACCAAATGGCAGAGGCGAAGCCATCAAGGCGGCAGCGCTACATCTTGAGGGAGAAGCCCATGATTGGTGGTTCCATGAGATGGCTACATTGGGTCATGTAGGAGTGATAGCATATGATGAGTTCTCCCAGAGGTTGATAGAAAGGTTCGATCGGAAAGACCTGGAGGAACATTTTGTTGAGCTAACCAATCTCAAATAGACAAGGAACCTGGAAACTTACATTTCCGAGTTCTTGAAGCTCTCAGTGATGGCTCCAGACTTGTCCGTGCCCAGGAGAGTGTACATGTTCATTGACGGACTGGTTGAACCCTTGCGTAGGCTAGTAAGGCCTACTAGGCCTACTACATTGCAAGACACAATAGGGAGAACTAGAGACTTACAAGACGATATGCCGACGAAGAGAGCTCCTTTGCCCCATAGACCAGCATTGCAGCAGAAGGGGAAGGACGTGACAGCCCCACCCCCGAGAGGGAACCAGGGCCGAGGGCCTTTGAATGATGACACGTGGAGAGATTTGAGACGAAGGAAGCTTTGCTTCACCTGCCAAGAGCCAAGGGCACTAGGTCATCAATGTGTCGGAGGGAAGGCACATTACATTGAGGTTTTCTCCGACAGTGAAGGGGAAGAGGAGGCATATGAGGAGTTGGAGGAAAATGCCAGCACCTGAGCACTGGGAATGGATCATCCACCACCACCTCCACAGCAGGAGGAGGAGCAGTGTTTGCACCCACAAGAGGGGTCCTTGCATCCTTGCAGGGAGTTCCCAAGTACTTAAAGCTGAGGGTCTGAGGTACAGTTCAGGGGTAAGGTGTCTCAGTGCTAGTGGACAGTGGGGCCACACACAACATTCCTGAGGTAATGCACATTACATTGCGGTCTTCTCTGACCGTGAAGGGGAAGAGGAGGCATATGATGAGTTGGAGGAAGATGGTAGCACCTCGAGATTCGGGAATTGATCATCTACCTTTCACCACCTCCCAACAGAGGAGGAGCAAAGCTGTTTGCACCCACAGAAGGTCTCGCATCCCATGAGTTCCCAAGCACTTAACGTTGAGGAACCGAGGGACATTTCGCAGTCAGTAGTGTTGACCACTAGGTCAACCACCCCATAATAGTACACCCCCATTTTTGCAAATGAGATTCATCATGTTCGAGGTGTTCACGTCATTCAGATTCCATCATCAGTCGACAGTTTTATAAACGATGTAAACCCATGTTGCATGTTTATGATGTAAATGATCTATGTAAAACCATCATGTATGTAACAACCTAGGTAAGCCTAGTGTTTTGGTAACGATTTCTATCCTAGGAGGGTTTTTGTCTCACTGATTCATTTGTGTTTCTCGACAGAAGTGATCGGAAGAGTTTTTCCCTCCAACCTCACCCCAAAGCTAGGGTGGATTTTGTCGTCAAGATGTTAAGTGAGTCCTAGTGTTTTCTATCGAGTCTTTGTAAAAGTAGTTTGGGAATAATCCTAGCTAATTGGCTAGATTATTTTATTACAAGCTACTTGGTCTACTAGATCATGTTTTGAGTCGCATAATTGGGTAGCTATTTGAGGGTCTACACGAATGGGTTTTCCCCCTTCATGTGTCAAAATGTATTTATCTTATGTAAAGAGGGTTGGAAAAATAATTAAATCTCCTCTCAGTCAATTAATTTAATTTTCTGGCCCAATTAAATTAAAAATCCTAAGCCAGAAATTTAATTAATTTTAAGCCCTAGGTGATTTAAAATTCTTCAAAGGCAAAATTTGTAGGTCCCTAAAAAAAAAAAAATTTAAAGGTCCCAAGCCAAGGGAATATTGAGAATTTCGAGAAATTTTGGACCCTTGGGCCTTGGTAGTTAAGTCAAAGTCAAAATTTTGAGGTGATTAACTCAAAAATATTATTTTTGAGGTAATTAAAGAGGAATTAAATGATAAATTCGAATGTCCTCAAAAATTTATAATTTCGACGGTCGAGATTAAAAGATGATTAAATCTTTTTCGACGGTCGAGATTACTTTGACGTGGATCAACCGAACTAGCTGTTGGAGATTTTATCTTATAAATTAGAGGTCTTTGTCAGTCTTTGCAAGATCCGATCTCTTGATTGTGTACTTGCTCTTGAAGCTCTCCTGTAATATTTTCTGGAATAATACAAACGAAGTTTGGGGTTTTATTTTGATGGTGGTGTTCCTCTTCAGCATTTTATGGTAAACTTGTTCTTTATATTCTGCTGGTGATTATTTCAATGGATCGTTGATTAATGGCTCTTGTAAAGTAATCTATTGCACAAGTATCTTGCTTAGGTTACTGGACTTAGGGTAAGAATATTAATTGGATCAAGTTAGCAATTATCTCTAGCTCTTGAAAATTTTATGTTTTATCTTATTTATCTATTAATTTAACAGCTTAACTTTAAGTGTGCAAAAATCTTTCGGATTTAGAATTGGACGTTTGGGGAAGTCCTCGACTGGACCAGCCAACTCCCAAGGAGATAAGATCTGAAGAGCCCTCCAGATCTAATTCCCCGGGCTTATCTTAAGTTCCCTTTTTTGCAAGGTTCTTTTTAAGGCTTGTGCCTCTCTCTTAATTTATCTTTTTCTTAATTGTGCTGAATGGTTTAAATCTGGCCATCAGGGCCTTGATCTGTAAAATAGCATTGTAAATCTCGCTTATTTTTTTTACTCACTGGGGTTTCGAGGTTTTTATTTTGTGCATATATTGGGTTTTTTGGGTCTCTTGTTTCTGGTTTTGTGCGTGATGTACTAGGAGATTTTCAAATAATTTTTTTAGATCTGAGCCAGATCTAGGCCCTCGAGAGTAAGATCTGGTCTCATATGATCTCAGAATCGAATCTGGTTACAGATCTGGACTTAATCTTGCTTCAAAATTTTAAATAATTACAAGTGCATTTGTTTTAAATCAAATTCTGTCAGGAAAAAGTTCGAAAATCTGGGAGCCTGTTTTTTTTTCACTGTCTGTCTGTTGTCTGGCTTTTCATGCTGTCCATTTTGTGGATCTATCTTCCTTGTGGTTTTCATCCTTAGCATTCACGTTGTCCATTTTACGGATCTATCTTCCCTGTGGTTTTCATCCTCAGCATTCACATTGTCTTCAAAGTTCAAACCCTCGATCGGCTCTTTTCTCCATTTCTCCGCGCTACCTACCTTCACATCTGCAATCCATGTCCTTCACTGCTCCTCGCTCCCCTTTCCGCTGTCAGCCCTCATTCTCCACGCATTTTTTCCTTACCCTCAGCCTCTGCGTCCTGTCCCTCTTCATGCTGCGTTTTCTTCACGTTGTCTCCGTCACCATCGCAGTTCCTTTTCTCACGCTGCCAATCCCTTCACGTCGCCCTTGCTTCCTTTCATCCACTGTCTGCCCTATTCTGCGTCCATTCTGCTGCATTCCTCACGTTGCCCGCTCGATTCAATCCTCATCCCTACGTCATACGTCTTCCTACGCTATCAGCCTTAACGCTGCCCATCTTCTTTCTGCATCTTTTGCTTGCCTCCGCACTCTCATCCTCCATCGAACACTACCATCTCTTCATGTTGTCGGCTTCACTTCTTACACTCCCTTCCTATTCCACGCTTTCCTATTCCTGCATATAATTAAACCTAACCATAACTCTTTACTTTAATAGCATCCGAATTTATTTTTATTTTTTTGTTTTTTGTAGTTTGACTTTTAAGATTCAAAAAAAAATTTAAAAAAAATTAACACCAAAACATTAAGTTAGAGCATTTCGTTTTTTTTTTTTTTTTTACATTTAAAAATTTTAAAAAAGAAACTTTTAACTTTGATTAATTTTTGACATTAGCTTTTATTTTAGGTTTCATTTTAATAGTTTTAGATTTCCATCAACTTTTAAAACAAAAATATTCAAGAAACTTCAAAAAAAAAAATAATTCTAACTTTCAAAAAATAAAAACAAAAATTTTAACCTTTTTTTGAAGTTTTTCAAAAAATTTCATAAAATAAAAAATATATAAAAAAATTTAAAAATTTTAAAAAATTTCAAATTTTTCTAACTTTTTTAACTTTGAGAAATTTTGTTTTAAATTTTTGTTTGGAAGTGGTCTTGGATGTTAAATCTAAATCATTGCACAGTCAAGGGTGGAACTTTAATTTTAATATCTGAAATTTGACTATAGACTCAATTTAAAATTCTGGATTGGAATTGCCAAGAATATCATTTTAATTCGGAATTATTGGAAATGTCTAGCATTTAAATTCAATGGGCCTCTCATGATAATATCTTTTCGGAATTTAAATTGTTTAAATCTCACATCTGGTTTGAAATATTTTCATGCTTAGCATTCATTGGGATTGATGGTCGTTAATGAGCTTTAATTGTGGTTTTGAATTGCTTGAAATTGGTGATTAATTGATTAGTCAATTTTAAGAATATTTCAAGTGATGATAAATTGCATGTCTTTATTTCCTAGATTGAATATTGTTGATGCATGATATTGAAAGTGTTTTATGAAAGGATAAATCACATTATTGAAAAGGGCTTATCTTCCAGTTTGATAAATTGAGCATTTAATTGAAGAATTGAATATTGTCGTGGTGGATTGATTTTTTCATAGCAAGATAATTGTCCTTTTTAGCTACAGTTACCTATCAACTACTTGATCTTAATTTTGTAAAGAGATATTTTGACTCCACAAGGCACTGGTCTTAAACTTTAAATCTAATTGAATCTGTAAAATCTCATTAAATCTTAACAAGTACTTGGTCGTTTGAATGTGTCTCCTGAATTGGTTGGTTTCCAACTAGTTCTCTTTCTTCCACTTCGTTAGGGTCCACCTCCCTTAGTCTGCAAGGAGGCAGCTTAAATAGAGAGATTGGGGATCAGGGTGACAGCCCCCGATCTGAGCAATTGTCGCGGTGCCTAGACATTATGTGCGACAACATTTTTGGTGTCATTGTCGGGGATAGAGTTTTTTGTCCTTGGTCTTAACGATATTTTCTAATCTTCTAATCTTTTTTCGCCATTCATTAGCCTGTCACACGAGATCACATTTTTGGCGTCATTTCATATCTTCATCTCTTCATATTTTCATCACCTTATCTTTCGTCATCTCACTAATCCTTTCATCATTTGCACCTTTAGCACCTGGACATTTCAGTCGGCTTGTTGTTCGGGTGGCAACTCCACTTATTCATCTATTTACTCCCAGACAAGAATCCCCCCCAATATCCATTTGCTTCTCTCGACTAATTTTTCGATTTTAGAATTAGATTCATGTTCAAGTGGCGACTCCAACTCTTTCATTTCTTACAAGAATTTCTGCTAAGAAGCTCGCTTCTTGTGGATCTCTTGACTTTTCTTGAGCAAGGATCTATTTCTCTAACATCCATTTGGTTATCCCTTTGAGCAAGACATCATGGACTTGTTTGCCCCTTGTAACTTTGCTAACATCCAAGGTTATCCAAATGGCCTTCCTAACAATGGCATGGAAAGGTTACCTACTTTTCAAGGAAATAATGTAGTTAGTGTCAAAGCTCATTTGTTTGCTTTCACTGGTTGGTGGAAAAAATTTGCGGTTTTAAATAACGATTTCGAGGATGTAAAGATGAAGCTTTTTATTCTTACTTTTGAGCAAGATGCTATGGAATGGTTTACTAAAAAACCTAATAATTCATTCAATACTTTTGAATCAATTATAGTTGCCTTTAAGGCTAAGTTTGGTGATAAAAGGGAAGATAAACATCTGGTTAGAGATATCAACGTCATAGAGAAAAAGAAAATGAAACAGTAGAGGAATTTAATAAGAGGTTTAATGGTATTATTAAAGAATTGTCTCAAGATTATAGACCTCCTACCAAGTTCCTTTTCGATTGTTATATTGATGTCTTTGATGTTGATACTTCTTATGAGTTAAGGCGAGCTAAAATTAATGATTATAAGGTTGCCCAGGTTTTAGCTGAGGAGATTGAAAAGGATAAGAAAGCATCTGGAATGTCCAAAACTCCATATTTTGATAGGTTTTCTACGGAATCTAAGGGAAAAGAAATTAAAGAATTTGATGAAGACCTTATGCATAAATTGATGCAAAAACTTGAAACCATGGAACTTGATCAGGAAAAGTTAATATCTAATCATTATGAACAAATAAGTGTCTTCTAGACTAGGTTGGTCCAAATGGAAGGATCTCAAGCACAAAATTTCCAACCTAGAAATAATAATGCTTTGCAGAAGAGAGGCCCATCTAATGAACAGAGACCGCCAAATCAACTTGAGTCCGCAAATCTTGTGGATGAAGCTTTGCCTTATTGTAGAGCCTGTAATGCTCTTCATGAAGAGGTTACTTGCCATGTTGTCAAAAGAATCATAGATAGTAGAATGGCAGGGTCGAGTCATCAAATTAACGTTGTTGGTAAGGACTATCACATGCATATAGAAGATCATGAAAGATGTTAAGGAATCAACGCAGATGATTAAGGATATGCAACCCAATCATACGAAAATGATTCAAAACATGGAAGCTAACCAATCAATCTTCAAAATAGGATAAATGCCACGAAAGCAAGTCATGCACAGGAAATAAATGTCATGGAAAACAGGACAAAGATAATGGAAGTTAATCATTCTAATCAGATGTCCATTATTCAAAACCATATGATTGCAATGGAAGCAAGACACACCCAGGAAATGACTGTTATTCAGAATAAGTTGGAAAAAGTGGAAAGATCACATATATAGAATATCCAACCCAAGTCAAAATTGTCAACAGATCATAGGCCTCCCAGTTTGCTAAAGCAAGCTCCATCCTATTATGAGGAGACCATTTCTTCCATTGAAAAGTGGTTGATTGAAGGCGACCCAGATAACAGGAAAACCGAGGGGGATCAGGTTAATGTATCACCATTCACAGAGTATATTACAATAAGATTGGTCACACTCTAGGTTCTTCAAATATTTCATACGAACATCTTCAACATAAAGACAGGAAATCTATAGTGATCTCATTGCTGACATCACAACCCACTAAGAAGAAGAGAAAAAGGCAGAGAAGAAGAAGTGGCTAGATGCATCTGATGGCCCAGAGCAGATTGATATTCGGATAAGACAGAGTCCTACAATATGCAAGATTGGGCATGGCACATCTGAAAAGAAACCTACAAACTTGCCTGAAAGCAGGCAAATGCTCAGCATGCACTATATTTAACACATTTGATGCCACAGGGCATCCTTTGTATTGTATCTCTAACCTTACACCTTGTTATTTAGCATTTCATTTTGTAGTTAGAGTAGATTTACTTTTCATGTTAAGTAGAATAATAAATGATAGAAAAGCTTCGATTTTTAATGTGCTTAATGTTATATGATGATATTTGGATGGATGCTACTTATGTAATTTTGTGTGTTGCTTGGATACAGATTCTAGATTCTCACATTCCTTCGATGAAGCAACGTGTCCCCAAGTAGAGCCAGATGTTTACCACTCTGTGTCAACGACCCCATAGCAGTACACCCCCATTTTTGCAAATGGGATTCATCATCTTCGAGGTGTTCACGCCATTCAGATTTCATCATCAGTCAACAGTTACGTAAACAATGTAAACCCATTCTGCATGTTTATGATGTAAATGATCTATGTAGGACCATCATGTATGTAACAACATAGGTAAGTCTAGTATTCTAGTGACGATTTCTATCCTAGGAGGTTTTTTGTCTCACTGATTTATTTGTGTTTCTCGACACAAGTGATCGGCAGAGTTTTTCCCTCCAGCCTCACCCCAAAGCTAGGGTGGATTTTGTTGTCAAGATGCTAAGTGAGTCCTAGTGTTTTCTATCGAGTCTTTGTAAAAGTAGTTTGGGAATAATCCTAGCTAATTGGCTAGATTATTTTATTACAAGCTACTTGATCTACTAGATCATGTTTTGAGTCGCAGAATTGAGTAGTTATTTGAGGGTCTATCACGAATGGGTTTTCCCCCTTCATGTGTCAAAATGTATTTATCTTATGTAAAGAGGGTTGGAAAAATAATTAAATTCCCTCTCAATCAATTAATTAAATTTTTTGGCCAAATTAAATTAAAAATCCTAAGCTAGAAATTTAATTAATTTTAAGTCCTAGGTGATTTAAAATTCTTCAAAGGCAAAATTCGTGGGTCCCTAAAAAAAATAAAAAAATTAAAGGTCCCAGGCCAAGGGAATATTGAGAATTTCAAGAAATTTTGGACCCTTGGGCCTTGGTGGTTAAGTCAAAGTCACATTTTTGAGGTAATTAACTCAAAAATATTATTTTTGAGTTAATTAAAGAGAAATTAAATGATAAATTCGAATTTCCTCAAAAATTTATAATTTCGAAGGTCGAGATTAAAAGATGATTAAATCTTTTTCGACGGTCGAGATTATTTTGATGTGGATCAACTGAACAAGCCGTTGGAGATTTTATCTTAAAAATGAGAGATCTTTGTCAGTCTTTGCAGGATCCGATATCTTGATCGTGTACTTGCTCTTGAAGCTCTCCTGTAATATTTTCTGGAATAATACAAACAAAGACTTTAGGGTTTTATTTTGATGGTGGTGTTCCTCTTCAGCATTTTATGGTAAACTTGTTCTTTATATTCCGCTGGTGATTATTTCAATGGATTGTTGATTAATGGCTCTTGTAGAGTAATCTATTGCACGGGTATCTTGCTTAGGTTACTGGATTTAGGGTAAGAATATTAATTGGATCGAGTTAGCAGTTATCTCTAGCTCTTGAAAAATTTATGTTTTATCTTATTTCTCTATTAATTTAACAGCTTAACTTTAAGTGTGCAGAAATCTTCTGAATTTAGAATTGGGAGTTTGGGGAAGTCCTCGGCTAGATGAGCCGACTCCCAAGGAGATAAGATCTGAAGAGCCCTCCGGATTTAATTCCCCGGGCTTATCTTAAGTTCCATTTTTTGCAGGGTTCTTTTTAGGGCTTGTGCCTCTCTCTTAATTTATCTTTTTCTTAATTGTGCTGAATGGTTTAAATCTGGCCAGGGCCTTGATCTGTAAAATAGCATTGTAAATCTTGCATATTTTTTTCTCACAGGGTTTTCGGGGTTTTTATTTTGTGCATATATTGGGTTTTTTGGGTCTCTTGTTTCTGGTTTTGTTCAGGATGTACTGGGAGATTTCAAAGAAATTTTTTAGATCTGAGCCAGATCTAGGCCCTGGAGAGTAAGATCTGGTCTCAGGACCGAATCTGGTTGCAAATCTGGGCTTGACCTTGCTTCAAAATTTTAAATAATTACAGGTGCATTTGTTTTAAATCAAATTATGTCAGGAAAAAGTTCGAAAATCTGTGTGCCTGCTTTTTTTTCATTGCCTGTCTGTTGCCTGGCTTTTCACACTGTCCATTTGGCGGATCTATCTTCCCTGTGGTTTTCATCCACAGCATTCACATTGTCTTCAAACCCTTGATCTGCTCTTTTCTCCATTTCTCCATGCTGCCTGCCTTCACATCAACAATACATGTCCTTCACTTCTCCTCGCTCCCCTTTCCGCTGTCAGCCCTCACTCTCCACGCACTTTTTCCTTACCTTCAGCCTCTGTGTCTTGTCCCTCCTCACGCTACGTTTTCTTCACGCTGTCTCTGTCACCATCGCAGTTCCTTTTTTCATGTTGCCAATCCCTTCACGTCGCCCTTGCTTCCTTTCATCTGTTGGCTGCCCTATTCTGCGTCCATTCCGTTGCATTCCTCACACTGCCCGCTCGATTCAATCCTCATCTATATGTTGTACGTCTTCCTACGCTATCAGTCTTCACGCTACCCATTTGCCTTACGCATCTTCTGCTTGCCTCCGCGCTCTCATCCTCCATCGAACGCTGCCATCTCCTCATGCTGTCGGCTTCACTTCTTACGCTCCCTTGCTATTCCACGCTTTCCTATTCCTGCATATAACTAAACCTGACCGTAAGTCTTAACTTTAATAGCATCCGATTTTTTTTTATTTTTTTATTTTTTTTTGTAGTTTGACTTTTAAGATTCAAAAAATTTAACACCATAACATTATGTTAGAGCATTTCGTTTTTTATTTTTATTTTTGTTTTCTTTTTTTTTCACATATAAAAATTTCAAAAAGAAACTTTTAACTTTGATTAATTTTTGACATTAGATTTTATTTTAGGTTTCATTTTAATAGTTTTAGATTTCCATTAACTTTTAAAACAAAAATATTCAAAAAACTTCAAAAAAAAATTAATTCTAACTTTCGAAAAATAAAAATAAAACAAAAAATTTAACCTTATTTTTAAGTTTTTCAAAAAATAAAAAATATATAAAAAAATTACAAATTTTGAAATTTTTTTAAATTTTTTAACTTCGGGAAATTTTGTTTTAAATTTTTGTTTGGAAGTGGTCTTGGATGTTGAATCTAAATTATTGCATAGTCAAGGGTGGAACTTTAATTTTAATATCTGAAGTTTGACTATAGACTTAATTTAAAATTCTAGATTGGAATTGCCAAGAATATCATTTTAATTCGGAATTATTGGAAATGTCTAGCATTTAAATTCGATGGCCCTCTCATGATAATATCTTTTCGGAATTTAAATTGTTTAAATCTCGCATCTGGTTTGAAATATTTTCATGCTTAGCATTCATTGGGATTGATGGTCGTTTAATGAGCTTTAATTGTGGTTTTAAATTGCTTGAAATTGGTGATTAATTGATTAGTCAACTTTAAGAATATTTCAAGTGATGATAAATTGCATGTCTTTATTTCCTAGATTGAATATTGTTGATGCATGAAATTGAAAGTGTTTTATCAAAGGTTAAATCGCATTATTGAAAAGGGCTTATCTTCCAGTTTGATAAATTGAGCATTTAATTGAAAAATTGAATATTGTCGTGGTGGATTGATTTTTTCATAACAAGATAATTGTCCTTTTTAGCAGCAGTTACCTATAAACTACTTGACCTTAATTTTGTAACGAGATATTTTGACTCCACAAGGCACTAATCTTAAACTTTAAATCTAATTGAATTTGTAAAATCTCGTTAAATCTTAACAAGTACTTGGTCGTTTGACTTTGTCTCCTGAATTGGTTAGTTTCCAACCAGTTCTCTTTCTTCCACTTCGTTAGGGTCCACCTCCCTTAGTCTGCAAGGAGATAGATTAAATAGAGAGATTGGGGATCAGGGTGACAGCCCCCGATCTGAGTCGTTGTCGCAGTGCCTAGACATTCTGTGCGACAGCACAGAGGCAGCGTGTCTCAGTGTTGGTGGACAGCGGGGCCACGCACAACTTTATCGATGCCCAGCTAGTGAAGAGGAGGGGTGTACAGACAGAAAGATTTGATGGGTTTTCTATTTTGGTTCAAGGTGCCAGGACCATGCAGTGCATGCGTTATGTCCCTTCATTAGCAATGACCATGGGGACATACACAGTGACAGATCATTTTTTCGTGGTCGATATTCTAGACACCAACGTAGTGTTGGGTGTTCAGTGGCTTATCACACTTGGGAAGGTCACTATAGATTGGGAGACTCTAGATGTGGAGTGGACGGACAAGAAGAGTGGGAAGCATGTGATGATCAAAGGCATGCACACATACCCTCCACAGACAGTCTCTGCACATCGGATGGAAGCAGATTTCCGGAAGGGAGACATAGAGTGGGCAGTGGAGCTGAGGATTTTAGAGGCAGGTGTCTCAGGTCAGCTTGTGCACCCAAATGTGCAAGCTCTCTTAGACGATCACTCTACGGTTTTTGGGAACATTCCACCAGGACAACCACCGAACCGGGGGTTTGAGCACACCATTGAGCTAGAGCAGGGCATCTAGGGAGTGATCACCACTCCCTACAGGCACCCCAAAGCCTATAGGGATGAGATTGAGAGAGCCATACATGAGCTCTTGGTGTTGGGGCACATCAGGCTCAGCACAAGTCCATTTGCTTCTTTAGTGGTTTTGTGGAAGAAGAAGGATGGCACACTCCGGATGTGCATAGATTATAGGGCTTTGAACAAGAAGACCATGAAGAACCGCTACCCTATCCCCAGGATCGATGAGCTAATGGACGAGTTGAGGGGAGTAAAGTTCTTCTCCAAGATTGATCTGAGGTCAGGGTATCACCAAATCAAGGTGAGGGACCAGGATGTCCCCAAGACTATGTTTCGTTGCCACTACGGCCATTTTGAGTTTTTGGTGATGCCCTTTGGGCTGACCAACGCTCCGGCTACATTCCAGTCTTGCATAAACCACATCTTTTGTGGTCAGTTGAGGAAGCTCGTGCTAGTGTTTTTCAATGACACTCTCATCTATAGCCACACATGGGAAGAGTATTCGCAACACATCGAGGTTGTACTACATATCTTTGAGGAGCATCATTTTTATGCCAAGTTGTCCAAGTGCGAGTTTGGGCTAACAGAGATGCTCTATTTGGGGCACATCATCGGAGTGGACGAAATGAGAGTCCACAAGGAGAAGATTCGGTCCATCCGGGATTGACCAAAACCAAAGAATGTGACGGAACTCAGGGGGTTTGTGGGAATTTTCACCTACTACCAGAAGTTCGTCAAAGGATTTTCATAGATTGTGGCACCCTTCATAGACCTCACCAAGAAGGGGGCTTTCAGCTAGACAGATATTGCACAGAGGGCCTTTGACAGGCTCAAGGAGGTGATGAGCAGCTGCCCGGTGTTAGCATTGCCCGACTTCATGCAACCCTTTGTGCTGGATTGTGATGCTTCAGGAGAAGGGGTAGGTGCAGTATTGATGCAGGGGGGTCATCCCATAGCTTTTGAGAGCCGGAAGCTGCTGCCACATGAGAGGATGTACCCCATATACGACAAGGAGATGTTAGCCATCATGCATGCGTTGGCCAAGTTCAGGAGTATCTGTTCAGCAGTATCTTGTGGGGAATAGGTTCCGGGTGAGAATCAACCACAACAGCCCTAGATCCTTCCTTGAGCAGAAACAGTTGCAGGAGAGGCAACAAAAGTGGGTCAGCAAGATCCAAGCTTATGATTTTGACAACGAGTATGTCAAGGAGAAGAAGAATGTGGTGGCAGATGCGTTGTCACGGAGGCCAACAACGGTGTCCTTGATGAGTATTGACGCAAATTGGAGGGCTCGACTTTTGGTGGAGTACTCCAAGGACCGTTTTGCATGCGAGGTACTAGATGGGCAGGTGACGGATGACTAGTACCAGGTGATGGATGAGGTCATCTATTATCATGATCGGATATTCTTGATGGGTAACTCCCAACTCGGGGAGAATATTTTGCATGCATCCCATGACTCACCGCTTTCAGGCCATCAGGGGTTCACAAAAACAGACAGGGCCATCAGGGAGAGGTTCTCTTGGAAGGGCGTCAAGGAGGACGTACTCTGGCATGTCCGAAAGTGCGTAGTTTGTCAGCAGAACAAAGGGGAGTTGAACCATCCAGCAGGGTTGCTACAGCCGCTTCCCATTCCAGAGGGGAAATGGGAAAGCATCTCCATGGACTTCATCACTAGATGTCCCATGGTGCAGGGAAAGGATTGCATCTTCGTTGTGGCTAACTCACTGACAAAGTATGCTCATTTCTTTGCAATTTCAGCTCGGTACACTGCTTTGTGTGAAAATTTAAAAACATAGAAATCCTACTGCAGTGTCTTGATTTACTTTTCCAACTTGAATTAAATTACAAGTTAATTTTCTGAATTATTCAGTAAAATCAGCAAAGTAAACACAACTGCAACCTACACATTTACTGAAAATTACGCACACGTGACAAAGTGACAAATTTTTCAGACAAATGTCCCTAGAAAAACCCAATGCGGGAAAACCGATGAAGCTAGCTCTGGAGGGTTTTATTATTATGGAAAATCTTAATACAACAATATTTGAGCACCAAAATGGTTCGCCCAGCAGAGAAATTTCACGGCAGTAGTACCTCTTTTACTCAGAGACAGAAAATATGGCTGACTCACATCCTCAAACGGGATTTACAAAACTCGAGCCCTTTCTGGCCCACTGTAAACCCCAGTGTTGTCCCTTAGCCCTCTATGTCAGCCTTTCTGGCCTGCGTCTACCTCTACGCTGCCCTAGATGGGCTTGCGTCAACCTCTCTGGGCTTACGCTACCCCTGCGCTGCCCTGACTGGGCCTGCGTCACACCTGAAGGGTTCCTGTTGCCTTTGTGTTGTCGTCTACGTGGCTCTGGCTGAACTGCGTAGCTTTGGCTAGCCGCTGCGCTGCCTAGTACACTGCCTCTCTGTCACTGTTGCATTATTGGCCTCAGATCAAATCATCCCTCACCAATCTCTTCCCCTCACCACACTGCAAACTCACTTAGAAATTCTTAGCAAACCGCACCCTAGAATTTCGACTTAGCTTTAGTGCTCTGCCAATGTGTATGTACTCCAACTAACCCCAAGCCCTACTCTTATACTTTTCTCATTGGAAAACCAACGACCATGATCTAATCTCTAATCAACAGCTAAGATTAAAATTTGCTTGATCCACGTCATTTAGAACATTCTCATCACATGTTTAATTTAATTTATTTTAATCTTTTACTTTTCCTAAGTTAGAATTAGGGTCCTTAATTAAAAAGATTAATTATTTGAATAACTATCAAACCAAATGGAATTTCTCCAAACACTTTATGGGTCTTGGAGATCTCATGTACTTCAGCTACTCCACAAAATTTCGTAGCTAGAGCACATCCGATGCTACCCCAAAATCTCAAGACTCCCTCTTAGCTAGGAGTGTGCTCTAGCAATACTTCCACACTGAAGCATTGCCCTAATCTTTGGCATCGGTCCCCGCGTTGATGCTTGGCCTACTGCCCTCCATCACTGCGTTGTTGCTGCGCTCTATATTACTTCCCATGACTCTACCATAGTCACTGCCACATCTGTAATGCAGCTCCCTTTCAAATTGTTGCATCATGTTGCCTATAGCACTGCCACTGCTAACTGTTGCACTTCAACTTAGTTGCTAAGAAGTAAGCAACTGAAGGACCCTTGCCCAAACACTAACAGACAAGTCAATCGAGTCTGCATCTCATCACTCAAGCTCCCTTGGTTGTTGCGTTGTGCTTTCCTCCTGAAGCCACTGCGCTGCTACAGCTCTGCACTGCATAAGCACTGCCCCCTATGCGTTGTTGAAGTCCCATCAGCCCCTCTGAGTTGTTGCTTCTATGCTGTTGCTGCCTCTGCACTGCGTTGTGTTGTAAAATGTAACTAGGTCGATCTTCATGTTGACTATGTAATTATGAAAAGAAGGAGACAAAGATAATAAAATGTATTTTGTTGTAAGTGCTTCATGGGTTTCATGAGCAGGATTTTATTATGTAGATAGACTTCTTTTTGATGTCTATTAGGTTCTTGTCTTCTAAGAATAAATAGGATTAAGTGTCAAAATCATGAAGGATCCAGTTTAGATGGATATCCTCCAAGACCTTGTAAAGAAGCTCTCAACAAATATGGTGCTCAAGATCAGCGTTGGAACATCTCCTCAAAACAACCTATAAACAGTGGACAAGATGCTGGAGATAAACCTTGTAAAGTCGGCTTGAAAAATGCTTGAAAGGTCGGCTCAAATTATGTCCCAACAGTTCACTAAATAGGTCGGCTAATTATAGGGTCAAATAACTAAAAATAGGCCAGAAAACTTCACATAAATTACAGTGAACAGAATTGAGACATGTCTGAGATTTTCGGTCAAGATCTCAGTGATAAGAATTGCGGATTAGTCTGAGGTTGGACAGCGTTGAAGGAGCAGAAAATGCAGATCCGTCTAAGGTTATATAGCAGTTCAAAAGTGCAGATCTAAAGGACAGAATTTGGTGCAGATTAAAGAGTATAAATGACGGAAGGTACAGAAGTACAAATTGAAGGAACAATGCAGATCTGAAGGTAAAAGCGAAGTTTGAAGGTGTAAGGTCTGAAGATCAATGTGAAACGCTGAAATGCGGATCTGAAGTGTAATGTAAGGAAGGTAAATCTGTGATTTACCTTCCTACAATAAAAGTGTTACTTCTGCTTAAACATTTGTGTGTTGTGCATTTTGATAATTGACTTGATGAAAGATTAACGAAGAGAATACATAAGATACACAAGCAAGCTCACAAGTAATTATCAACAACAGAAATTGTATTAATCTTAAGCCCTCAAAATTCTCAACATGGTATCAGAGCTATGGCAAAAGAAGATCACCTTATTGGCAAGAAGATTTTGGAATTAAAGAAAAGTTACTGTCTAAGATCAAATTCATAGAGATGAAGTTTGGTGTGTTTACAAAGAAGAAGTTGGGTGCTATTGCAGAGATACAAGCTCGGTGGTATTGACACAAGTTCGATGCAATTTCAATCATACAAATTCTCAACAACTTCAACATCGTGCATCACAATAATTGGGTCAAGGAAATCTAAGGGTCATCTCTGTCTATACTTTAGATAGGCCGAGGACTTCTTTAGTAATATACAGGTCTACCATACAATGCAGACAAGGGTGATTGAAAGATTGCAAGGTGTGCTAAAGATCTCGGTCTTGAGCTAACAGATTTTAGATAACTTAGAGAAGAACTAAAGATATACATCAAAGCAAGAAAGATCTTTGTATTGAGATCAAGGATAAGAAGACTGTAAGAGGTCGAGGCTAGAAGTGCAGGAAAAGGAGTTTACTACGAACCAAGCTTTCCTAGGACTAGTGCAGAAAAGTGCAGAAAAGAAGGCTTTATCATCATTACAACAAAGATCTAATCCTTACCCTTGAAGAAGATCATCCAAAGAGAAAGCACTAACACATCTTTTCTCCACCATCAAAGAAATCAAGCTGAAGACTTTATCTTCACTTATCAAGTAAGTATTTTTCATTCTATAATCAAATTTGGTTAAATGACTTTGTTTTTGCAGGGAGAACTATAAGCTAGTTAGGTTACCAAGAATCCTTGCATGAGGAGGATAGTCACAGTCCTCGAAGAAAGCAAAGTCATGAAAAATCTATGAAGGATTGGAGACATCAAGAGAATATATGATAAGCTACAAGAACTATTCTATGCAATAAATAAGGTTATGTCACTTAAACCAGATTTACACAAAATTGAGGTATCAAAGGATGAAGGGATATCTTCATAAGATCTCAACTGTGAGATCTGGAAAAGATGATAAGATGGACAACGTAACAAATAGACAAGAAAATTACCTCATTCAACTAGTGGTCTCTATACTAGATGGAAAAAGACAAATCAAGGGCAAAATGTTGAAGGATAAAAGACTCAAACATCTGCAAAAGGAAAAAGGGAAGTTGAGGAAATTACAAGAAAGATGGTCCTAAAGGGACAAATCTCAATAAGAGAAAGAAAAGAAGATTCAAGGGAAATCACGCAAATTTATGAATATGGAATTGATTTCTGTTGGTTATATGATAGGAAGCAATGTAGCATCCCGATCTAAGCATTGGCAGGAACTCCTGGTGAGTCAGCTCCAGGAAAACCTCTTTGACAAACTTTAAGAAAGTAGTCATCAAGAGCTAGGGTCATCATAGAAACATACTTATGGGATGTGATGACATATTGATGAAACAAGCCAAGGGAATGAAGCTATTCATTCCTAAAAATTGCTACAAGATGACTGAAGGGAAAAAGGTATAAGGTATGTATATATTTATATGTTGACATTGGATGCTGTGATGTCATGTTATATGGTTGCAGGTAATGAACTTATGTACTTAGAAGTATGAACTATAAAAGAGTGTCTCTCAGTGCACGGACAGATGAAATCAACATCATATGTCCTCATGGTATATGAGGTGGTTGTTGAAAAGTTCCTGGAAATGGAAAATGTGCAGAAAGGAAAAGATTATGAAATGCAACCATGTCTTGAGGCAGGTATCATTCAGAAGCCAAGTAGATGTGACTAGAAGATCTCCTGGGAAGATATGTACACTTTGACGAAAGTCTGGAAACCCTTAGCAAAAACATATCATTAAGAGATGTGTCAATCTGTATAAAGGATACCGATGCCTACAGGAAGATGTCATGGTGAAAGATCATCACTAAGGTAACTTTCATTCTAAAAGGTTAATATGAATATGCTTATCTGGATGAATCTGTGCAAGGTTGCTAATCATGAGAAAGGATGTATGATCCTTGGAAATGATTCGAAGGAAAGCAGCATGACAATGGACCAGATAAAGGAAGTCTGATGAATCACTCTGATAGCTTACATGACTCAGGATGGAAGTGATGGATGATCTGTGCCCTATGAAGCTAAAAGTTAGAGGTTCCTCTATATCGAAATCCATGACATCGAGAACGGGAATTCTTCATGAGCAGCTGGGTGTCTCACCATTGCTGTTGGAGGTCCTTGGTTAAGAGGGAGCCTGATGGTAAGTTTCTTACTTGGAAGAAACTTGATAATTCCTAAGGATGAGCTTAGGTACATTCTTTGCATAAGAATGAGTACATTCCCTTGTGGAATAAGGTCCTCCCTGGTTGAGAGGGAGAGATAGACACATCATTCTAGTCTTGGGAAGACAGAATGGAGGATTGGGTAATAATCTGGCATTCGATACTCTTTGAGAATGTGATAGGGCATTCAAGATAAGGGTAGTCGGGGACCGATATTCTTTGAGGGCTAGCTACCCAAGAGAAGAATAGTCCAGGAAGGTCATACTTTGGGAACACCCGGGTGGAGTATGTACCTTGGAGAGACAATGACGAAAGTGTCTATAAGTTATGTGTCTCGCCAACATTGAAGCCCATTGTCTCGTTGAAGAGATGAGGCTGTTAGTCAAGGCCTTGCACTAGTACAATTCTGGTTGATATGATGCTATACAGATGCGATTACCAATCCGATTTTTCTTATGAGATTCTTTAGTTTGAAAGTGATCATGTAACTATATGAATACCTCCCTAGTTACTAGGTCGGTCTTCATGTTGACTATGTAATTATGAAAAGAAGGAGACAAAGATAATAGAATGTATTTTGTTGTACTTGCTTCATGGGCTTCATGAGCAAGATTTTATTATGTAGATAGCCTTTTTCTTGATGTCTATTAGGTTCTTGTCTTCTAGGTATAAATAGGATTAAGTGTCAATATCATGAAGGATCCAGTTCAGATGGATATCCTCCAAGACCTTGTAAAGAAGCTCTCAACAAATATGGTGCTCAAGATCAGCGTTGGAACATCTCCTCAAAACAGCCTATAAACAATGGACAAGATGTCGGAGATAAACCTTATAAAGTCGGCTTGAAAAATGCTGGAAAGGTCGGCTCAGATTATGTCCTGACAGTTCACTAAATAGGTCGGCTAATTATAGGGTAGAATAGCTATAAATAGGCCAGAAAACTTCGCATAAATTACAGTGAATAGAATTGAGACATGTCTGAGATTTTCGGTCAAGATCTCAGTGATAAGAATTTTGGATTAGTCTGAGGTTGGACAGCGTTGAAGAAGGAGCAGAAAATGCAGATCCGTCTAAGGTTATATAGCAGTTGAAAAGTGTGGATCTAAAGGATAGAATTTGGTGCAAATTCAAGAGTATAAATGACAGAAGGTACAAGAGTACAAATTGAAGGAACAATGCAAATCTGAAGGTAAAAGCGAAGTTTGAAGGTCTAAGGTCTGAAGGTCGATGTGAAATGTTGAAATGCAGATCTAAAGTGTAATGTAAGGAAGGTAAATATGTGATTTACCTTCCTACAATAAAAGTGGTACTTCTGCTTAAACATTTGTGTCCTGTGCATTTTGATAATTGACTTGATGAAAGATTAACGAAGAGAATACATAAGATACACAAGCAAGCTCACAAGTAATTATCAAGAAGAGAATTTGTATTAATCCTAAGCCCTCCAAATTCTCAACACGTTGCTCCCTCTATAGCGTCCCAGCTCTACCCTCTGCTTCACTGTGATCTTTTGCACCCACTTCTCCAGTCATCCTGCTACTGTCTTAAGGAACCATAACTCGTATGTGATCCAAGAGTTGGGCACTTCAAGGATCCTGCCCTCCATCTGTAGCTACTCTACAGATCAATATCGCCCCACCTCTTCTCTCAAGGCACATGAGCACTCATGGCTACATCATCATCAGAGCCATTGTCTTCTTTAGTTGTCGCAGCCTTGGAATCAACTTCATTGTCCCTCTTCCTTAGAGGACAAGTGGTGGCGAAGTGTCCAAGTTCACCACACCTGAAGCATCGGATCTTCGATAGATCCCTTTTCTTCTTCCCTTGCTTCTTCTTGGATGCAAGGGTTGTATCTTCCTCTTCCTCCTTCACTTTGCTGGATCCGGTGTTGGCTTGTCTCTTGGTCATCTAGCGAATTTCCTCTTTTCAGAGGATAGCCCACATGTCATCCCATCTTGGAAGGTCATGTCTGCCCAAGATGCTTTGGACAAATGTTTTCCACTCATCTAAGACTGCATTTAGAGTAGTCCTCACCATGACATCATCCTCCACTTTAACCCCCATGGAAATCCGCTAATCCCGAATCATCTGCAACCTGAAGAGGAAAGGATCGATTTCCTCCCCCTTATTCATCACAATTAACTTCATCTGGTTCTCCAGAAGCATCTTCTTCTGGTCGGATTTCCCTTAATACATTGTGATCAACGTTGTCCACATAGCATTAGCCATCTTCTTCTCGACAATGTGTGGGACCGCATGATCCTTGACCTCGTCCATGATGAAGCGCTTAGCATGCACCTCCGCTTCATTATGCTTCGTGAGAAGAGCAACATCGGTTGGTGTCGCCAAGACGTTCTCAGCATGTTCCCGTAGTGCATATGCCTCCAGGACCGTCAGGATTCTGGTCTTCCAGATAGTGAAGTTGGACAAACCGTCCAACCTATCCTAATCACGCAGTCCATACGACGCCATCTACCTCAAAACAATCTGTCGAAACAGATGCTCCTCTCCCTGCTATTGTTGCTACTCTCAACAGAAGCCCGGATCTAGGGTCCTTGGAAAAAAGGCACCCTCTATATCAACTGCTCCCTCTGACAACTGATTTCCCTCCTTGGAAATCTGCCAAATCCCTTGAATCAGCCCTCTTCGATAACCCTCCTGATCGATCCTTAGATTTCTTTAGCAAAATTATGCTGAGCAGTTGTTCTCCTCCTGCTCTTTGTCAACTTAACTAGGCACGATTCTGCACCGACAGAACCTCCGCCACACCAACAACTTCTGAAGACCGGAAGTTGCACCTCCAACCCCGGCAAACTGCACAACGTCACAACAAACTGCATTATGTCACCCTCTAGGATCTGCTTTAGCCACTGCATCACCTCAGCGTGCCTCTGACCAGCATTGTGTCACCCTTACGGTGTTGTGTCAACCTCTGCGTAAGCAAGGCCGCTCTGCATCACCCTGCTGGTGTTGCGTCAGCCTCTGCATGAGCAGACTGGCTCTGCGTCCCTCTCAGTTGGGTCTGCGTCCCTCTTGACGTTGTGTTGCCTTCTCTGGTCTATGTTGCTTCAGTTGCCCTTCCTACAGCAAAAATTCTTTAGCCGTTTTGCTGGTGATCCAACTTGATCTGCAATCCCGTGATACCATGTGAAAATTTCTAAACATAGAAATCCTACTGCAGTGTCTTGATTTACTTTTCCTACTTGAATTAAATTACAAGTTAATTTTCTAAATTATTCTGTAAAATCAACAAAGTAAAGACAACTGCAACCTACACATTTACAGATCATTTACTGAACATTATGCACACATGACAAAGTGACAGATTTTTCGAACAAATGTCTCCGGAAAAACCCAATGCGGGAAAACCGGTGCAGCTAGCTCTAGAGGGATTTATTATTATGCAGAATCTGAATACAACAATATCTGGGCACCAAAATGGATCGCCCTATAGAGAAATTTCACGACAGTAATACCTCTTTCACTTGGAGACAGAAAATATGGCTGATTCACACCCTCAAACGGGATTTACAGAACTCGAGCCCTTTTTGGCCCATCGAAAACCCCATCGTTGCCCCTCAACCCTCTGCGTCAGCCTCTCTGGCTTGTGTCAACCTCTGCGCAGCCCTGGATGGGCCTGCGTCAGCCTCTCTAGGCTTACGCTGCCCTGACTGGGCCTGCGTCACCCCTGAAGGGTTCCTGCTACCTCTCTGCTGCCTTCTGCGTGGCTCTGGCTTAACTGCATAGCTCTGGCTGGCCTCTGTGCTGCCTAGTACACTGCCTTTCTGTCGTTGTTGTATTCTTGGCCTCGGATCAGATCATCCCTCACCAATCTCTGCCCCTCACCGCACTGCAAACTCACTTCGAAATTCTTAGCAAACCACGCCCTAGAATTTCGACTTAGCTTCAGTGCTCTGCCAATGTGTATGTACTCCAACTGACCCCAAGCCCTTCTCTTATACTTTTCTCGTTGGCAAACCAACCGTCGTGATATAATCTCTAATCAACAGCTAAAATTAGACGCTACTTAATCCACATCACTTAGAACATTCTCATCACATGTTTAATTTAATTCACTTAAAATATTTTAATTTTCCTAAGTTAGACTTAGGGTTCTTTATTAAAAAGATTAATTATTTGAATAACTATCAAACCAGATGGAATTTCTCCAAACGCTTTCTGGGTCTTGGAGATCTCATGCACTTCAGCTCCTCCACAAAATTTCGAAGCTAGAGAACATCCGATGCTACCCCAAAATCTCAGCACTTTGTAGGTGGTTGAGTTATTTTTCTGAGATGTCTTCCAACTCCATGGTCTTCCAAAGACCATAGTCAGTGACAGGGACAGCCAGTTCATGGGAGGCTTTTGGCAGGAATTGTTCCGTTTGGTGGGAACCGAGTTAACATCCAGTACTAGCTATCACCCACAAACATATGGACAAACTAAGATAGTGAACAAGTGGTTGGAAGGCTACTTGAGAAACTATGTCACGGGACAGCAAAAGGCTTGGCTACGCTGCCTTCATTTAAGGGAATGTTGTTACAACATGACATTCCACATGTCAATCGGTATGTCTCTATTTTATGCTTTATACGGTTATAATGCTTTGACTTTTGTTGATGTGATGTTTGGAGCTAGCAAGGCCCCCAGGGCCAAGGACTGGATCCAAGAGAGCCAAGACATACTCCGGGCTCTCAAGGATAACTTAGCTACAGCACAGAACCAGCAGAAGCTATACATAGATAGAGGTCGAGTGGAGAGGCAGTTTGAGGTGGATGATTTGGTATACCTCCGACATCAGACGTACAAGCAGTCCACGCTAAAGAAAAAAGGGGCTGAGAAGCTCCAACCACGCTTCTATGGACCATATAGGATGATCAGGCGGCTTGGGGAGGTAGCATATGAACTGGAGCTGCCAACCGGAAGCAGGATTCACAACCTTTCCCATGTCTCGTGCCTAAAGAAGGCTTTGGCACAATAGGTGACAGCCATTATGGAGCTTCCGCCTATGGATGATGAAGGGCACTTGGTAGCTATAGCCAAAGGCCATCTTGGACACTAGGGAGAGGCATTTGAGGAGTCGGATAGTGAAAGAATATCTGATCAGATGGCGAAACCTTCCAAATGAGGATGCCACTTAGGTAGGGGAGAAGATCCTACAGCGTCCATCTCTGCAATTGCTTGAGGACAAGCAACATTTTGGCGAGGAGGACTGTAATATTCCAAATTAGTGGCCAGCTAATTGGAATATTAATTTTGTCAAATTTTTCATTTTTCTAAAGTTACCTGGAAATAAGATGAGTGAGGGTGACCCACAAATAAACTTTATAACTAGAACATTTTCCTAAAGTCACTAAGGCAAAGATTAAAGCTAGATTGGGACCCGTGGGGCCAGCATCACTCAGTAGAGAGCAGCCTAGTGGCAGTGCAGGAGAGGCAGCAGCGTAACCAACGCAGGGACAGCGTGGGGATAGCAGCTGTGCAGTGGTTGCGTAGTGGCAGTGCAGGGATTAGCAAGCAGAGGTGGCAGCACAGTCCAGTGGGGCCCAAGGGAACGTTGGGGCTCAGCTAGGTAAAAGAGGATGAGAGCAGCTCATTCCTCATTCATTCAGTCATCAACTAATTTTATGTCTGGTAAACTAGAAGCATGCTTGAGCTGTTTAGCCAAGTCTGGTTTAGTATAGAGATTTCTGAGCAGAGATCTCAACCTCGTCCTCGGGGGACTTTGAGTGCCCACCCATGAGCTGAGTCACATTCAGTTTTGGAGAGACGCATCACAGGTACACCTTCAAGCATACGCGATCCTTCCAGGACAGCGCAGAGGCCACCCAGTCAGATAGAGGATTATGCAGTCCAGCAATGGAGCATCTTTGGGGAAGGAGGAGGAAGGATAGATTTAAGTCAAGAGTTTTGTGAGGAGGTCAGCCACTTCTTAGTATTATTCTTGAGTAGATTCCAGCAGTTGTTTCCCAGCAATTCAGCCAGAAATCCAGTGTTCCCAGCAGAATAGCGTACCAAGTCCAAGGAGGTGAATTTTTGAGGTCAACCTTTTGGGAAATCCTTCGCGGGTTTTTCTGGGTTTGTTGAGGAGAGTCCATTGTCCAAGTCAGATACCGGCCAGGTAGAACAACCTGTTTGCAGTCCACTCAGTAGCAGTGGCAGATTCCGGACAGTGACATAGAGGAGAAGACCACAGTGACCATTAAACCGACAAGGTTTTCTCATGAGGAGTTTTGATGGATCATTCCGACCACCATTTAATGCGGAGCCAAGGTGCCCATCTTCTAAGCACCTTTCCATTCAAAATTAATAAAATGGCTCAAAATTTTTGTAATATTCCCAATTAGCCTTGCTAATTGAGATGTCATTTTTTTTTATTTGCCTTTAGCTAGTGTGAACAAATGGAAATTAGAGAAATAAGAGGGGGTCACCTCACTTTAGTCACCTCACTTTATAATAAAGTGTTCTTTTCCTAGTAGATTGACGTTGTAACTTAGAGAGGGGGCCTTGGGGGTCCACGTGGATATGATGGGGAAGGCATCAGGCTAACCCAAGGTAAACTGCGCAGATCCAGGGAGAGTTAAGTTTTGGAGGGAATTTGATGTTATAAAAGGAGAGGCTCTCACCTCATTTGATCATTCATGATTTGATATTCTTATTGATAGCTGGACTTTGTCTGCTTCAGCACGCCGGTTGTTTAGTCGGTCTGCAGCACTGTTTAGTGCACGAGTGTCTCCGGTCGGAGATCTCACGCCCTTAGCCTCGGGGGACTTCGAGTGCCGGCCCTGGTAAGGTTTTCTGGTTTCACCCTTAGCTTCGGGGGACTTCGAGTGCCCGCCCTAGTAAGGTTTGTTCTGAGTACACTTTTCAGTTCCAGTAGCAGAGCAGCAGCAGTTTCTGAAGCAAATCTGAGGAGGAGAAGCCCTCTAGTGGCTGCGCAGTTCATTGAGGAGAGGACGCTGTCTCATCCAGAGAGAGGACGCAATTTTATTCAGGAGGGTGAGGACGCTGTCCTAGGAAGGACGTAGTCCAGTTTTGGCAAGGGAGAACGCTGTCCAGTGAGGAGGAGGACGCTGTCAAGTCTGGAAGGGAGGACGCTGTCCACTTCTGAAGGGAAGGGTTGCAGATCTGAAGGCCTATTGTTAGATCCAATCTTGAAAAGGGTAGATCTGAGCAGCCACTTGCAGATCCAGTCTTGTATCTTGCAGATCTGGAGGTTTAGCCCTAGATCCATCTTGGGGAATTGCAGATCTGAGGAAATATTGGCAGATCTAGTCCAGATGCGAAGGGTTAACATCGGATCCGACCACCAGAGCACAGATACGAAGAGATATTGTCGGAATCTAGCATAGATCGGGTTTAATCGCGGTCGATAGGGGAGGACGCACTTGAGATCGGGAAGGGAAGAGTGTAGTCTGGTTTGGAAACGGATGCAACGGATACGAGTGTCAAGACGAATCCACTTGGTAGGAAGTGAAGTCAGTGGCGGACTTGGAGCGGGGCTCAACGGCGTTTTCTAGCCTTCAGGGGTGATCTATTTGTCTGTAGTTGGTGGCTGACACTCTGATTTACGCAGCATACTACGAGCACGTTTTCAGCTGTGGAGAAGTTTTGCGGTTGAGTCGACAAATTTATCGAGTCTTGACCCAGTACCAGCGCAGTTCATCTTCAGCATTCAGAGCAGCTAGGACGCTGTCCTTGTTGCGGCCATTATCTGTTGAGAGGGTCTCCACTTGCCTAGGGCAAGGATAGGTGCACTTACTCTGATTTATTGTACTCCTCTCTATGTACTTTCTGATTAATAAAATGGCTCAGTTTCTGGTATTTCATGTGCTATGATTCAGTGATCTGGTTCAGCATTAGATTTTCTATATCTGTATTGGTGTATTTCCGTTTATTACTGGTAATTTCCCTTTGGGGATATTACAGTGGTATCAAAGCTTAATTCTGGCTCAGCCTGTGGTCTATGACATCAGAAAAGAGATAATACAGAGCAATAGCAGTTGCAATTCCAGAAACGCAGTTGGAAAAAGGGCTAAAATAAAAAAAGTCAAATTTTGGAATTTGGAATTAAGAAAAACGTTTTCTGGGTTTTTCTGGGTTTTGGGTGAGGATCACTTTCCCAAATTCCTAGAATTTTCCGAGTAGTTTTCAGTGGGTAAATCGGAGGTCGAAGTTAAGCAACAGTATGGTTTTGCAGCAACCGTGCAGTTTCTGAGGAGCCTGTAGACACATAGCAGAAAGAGCTGATGGCAAGTGATGTGGATAAGAGGAGATTTAGGGAGACAGATCAGCGGAATCCAATGGAGGACATGATTGTGAAGTTGGCTGAGAAGATGGATACATTCATGCAGGATGTAACCAAGAGATTTGCAGCCGTAGAGGTCAGTCAGAGAGAACTCCCTAGGGGTTTTCAGATCGTTCGGTATGATGCCACTCGGCATATGGATTCATGTACACCCACACGTCCCACTATGCCCACATTCTTGCCAGAGGACACAGGAATAACTTTAGTACAGCGAGAGGTAGATCCGGCTCGGATGGCTGACATTCTTGCAAACTATCATGCTCTCGGACAGGCATTCATGGATGCTCTCCCTTTCGAGGAATATACCCAGATCTGTTATGGCATTAGACTCCATGATCAACACAAGGGACACCGGCATCATCATGGTGGAGACCACCACCGCACAGCTAGCAGAGATTATGATCAGCTCCAGCGTGATAGTAGACCTCACAACTTTCAGAGAGGGAACAAGCACTCACGTGATATACAGCGCACAGTGGACAAGTTGGATACCTCTTTCCAGCTTGACCGAGTATCAGAGAGGGAAACCATTAAAATGGTTACCTCACACTTGGAGGAAGAGGACACACAGGATTGCAGGGAGCCTGAGGTTACACCTAGTGTGACACAAGACTCACCATCATTGGAGACCTCCTTGACCGTGCCGGTTGATATCGTAGTGGAGGAGGTAGAGCCTACCCCGGTAGAGCCATCCACTGAGGAGATGACTAGAGCCATGCCCGAGTCTTCGGGTGATAGCAGCACACGACAGATGGGTGAGGTATCAGGAGATATATCCACTATCGATGAGGCACTAGGAGATACAGAGATATTGGATGATGGTCGCAGACAGCGGTATCATCGGCTTCGAACGGACCTTCGAGCTTTGAGGGAGAAGACCGCGTCAGTACGGGAGACCCTTTTGTTGCAGGACCAGGAGCTGGAGGGTATGAGAGCGACTTGTGCCAAGTCGGCGGCCAAGTTGGTCCACATTGGGGAGCAGCTGGATTCCCTGATGGTACAACCCGAGAGCACATTGCAGCATCAAATCATTCCCCTTCAGGTATGCATGGATGGGACTAGTAGAGTTGTTGGGTCATCTCTTCCCATTGGAGAGAGAGAGGCAGAGCCATCTAGTCAGGTCTCAGATGTTGACTTGGATAGTGGTATGAGACGATCAGAGTTGCACAGGGTACAGCAGCCACGTGTTGAGGTTGGATGGCGAGAGGTTTTGAGTTGGTGCTCGGTGGAGCGGGCTATGGATGAAGGGGAGGTCTCAAGGAGAGATCTCGCTAGAGATGCACTTCAACACACCATGGGGTGCAATGACTTTCTTCCTTTCTCACAAGAGCAGATAGAAGATGGGGGACATCTTCGGATGGATAACGTCTCTCATGCTTGTGTTGGACATCCCTTGAGCCATACACACCATGATGGGAGGTTTTTGCCTACCACCTATTTGAGTCTTGATAAGGTCTCATTGATCCTTGAGAAGTTTATATCCCAAAATTCCATGAAGTGCAAAATCAGAAATTTGATTTGGGAGGATGGTAGTACCGGGATGAGGAGAAGGAGGCATCCACAAGTGATTGAGTGGATGGGGATGATGAGCAAGGAGCTAGGAGGCTACTTGCAGATCTATGACACCAGGCAGCAGGAGGCTTGGCTGCGCTGGTTACTCTTGAAAGAGTTTGGCCATCACTTGGCAAACACTCTTCCTAAGAGCAGGAGGATGGGGAAAAGATGGATGGATACTTGCATCATTGAGCAGCATAGAGTATGGATGCATGGTGTTGATGTGTTACTCATATCATTCATTGTGTCGTCATCACATGAGTTGCATGATGGAGGTATGGGGAGGCAACACAATTTCTTGTTGCTTTGCTTGGGAGAGCAAGGGCAGATTTGCTCCCACACTTTGCATGATGTTGCAGGAGGAGGAGATGGCACTATCTCCATGGTCTTTGATTGGGAAGCACTTCCATCTTGGGAAGTATTCCATATTTGTTGCAGCATTATTAGAGGAGTCCTTGACAAGGAGCATGTCAAGGAACAGAGTCTTGTATTAACAAGAGTTTACTTACATGAGCTCACAGCGTTGTCACCTTGGAGCAGAACATTATGGATGGAGTGTGCGCAGCAGAGATATGGTGGATCGATAACCCATAGGTCCCAGGATCACTACATATTTGTTGCACAAAGAGGAGGTAATGATGATAGAGACATCTACGGCATATTCTTCTTGACTTGGGTTTCCAAGCATGAGGAGGATTATCTTCTTGCAGCACATGGTTCATTCTTCTTCATAACATGCCAAAACACTATGGAGGACTCATGTATGGATCCATGTGCCATCTTACTTCCAACATATGGTCAGATTTGTATGGGAGGCTTGATTATGAGAGAGACACATGAGCTGAATGTGCCTTTGAGTATTTTCTGCACTACATGTTCTAACGGGAGCATGGGAGGAGGCATGGCCACCACTACTATGTATGCGTTCTCTTTTGATATGGGCCATGAGATAGATGTTCATCCATTGTACAACCATGGGCAAGTGTTTGGACCTATGTTGCTATCATATTCAGCCATTTACTATCCATTAGTAGATGTGATGGATCTTGTACGTTGCTTGCCATGTGATTTTCTGAGGTTGCAGTGGATGAGACTGCGTTGTATCCTTGTGAGAGATTGTTTGCACTATGTATCCTCATATAGAACCTTCCGCAAACATCTCATTAGGGTGATCCATGATGACCATGTCATATTCTTCATGGATGGTTTGTTTTGGGCCAGCTTGTTCTTCATTGATGGAGGAACCTTCTATGGTGGATTGTTTTTCACTTTGCCATTGGAGGTCAATGATTTTGCAGCCCAGGATCAGCATAGACTCTACACTTGTCATGAGTGGAGAGAAGGACAGCATGAGGTAAGCTATGGTGCTTGCCAAGTTCATATTTTCAGCCCACCTTCATTACCAGAGCCTGAGGTGGAAGGAGATTTTTGGGAGTTGCCTTGTTGGGAGGTGGCTCATTTGGTCTGGATGATTGCTTGGAGATGGAGGATCCACAGGAGGGAGATATTCCTCATTATATTTTCGACTCCATGCCTTGATGGGAGAGAGATGATGAGCTGGTGCACAGTCGATGGGATAACTTACACAGCCATAGATGCAGAGCAGCAGCGGTCATGGTCTTCAGTCATAGCTAGAGGCAGTGAGCAGTCCGAGCCATGGGGCTTGTACGATTATTGGCCACAGTGGCGATGGGATCCGGGAGGACTATTGATTGGCCGGTACCATGA
This sequence comes from Pinus albicaulis, assembly GCA_034641835.2. Lineage (NCBI taxonomy): Eukaryota > Viridiplantae > Streptophyta > Pinopsida > Pinales > Pinaceae > Pinus > Pinus albicaulis. The sequence continues at coordinate 657,359,552 of CM076576.1, read as the reverse complement.
GAGGCCAGTTTGGGATCCTGGCATTGAGATATCCCTTCATGTCAGGGTGATGCAGGAGACAGAGGAGAGGTTTCAGTGGGACCCAGGCACATTTTGCGGTATCGGCAGGGAGCATCAGCTAGAGAGTAGGCTTGTTCAAGCATTGCTTGAGAACAAGCAATTTTTGCCGGATGAGGATGCCACTTGGGAGAGCAAGCAGACTTTACAGCATCCATCACTTCAGTTGCTTGAGGACAAGCAACGTTTTGCCGGGGGAGACTGTAATATTCCCAATTAGCCTTGCTAATTGGAATACCTCATTTTTGCTGTTTTTAGCTTTGGCTGAACCTGTAAATGCGTGAGAAATAGAGAGTCCCTCACTTTTAGTCACCTCACTTTATAATAAAGTGTTCTTTTCCTAGTAGATTGACGTTGCTCGCTTAGAGAGGGGCCTTGGGGTCCACGTGGATATGATGGGAAAGGCATCAGACTAACCCAAAGATGCTTACCCTGAGATCGGGGAGAGTTAAGTTTTGGAGGAGTTTGATGTTATAAAATGAAGGCTCTCACCTCATTTGATCATTCATGATTTGATATTATTATTGATAGGCTGGACTTATGTACGCCGGCACGCCGGTTGTTTAGTCGGTCTGCAGCACTGTTTAGTGCACGAGTGTCTCCGGTCGGAGATCTCACCCTTAGCCTCGGGGGACTTCGAGTGCCGGCCCTGGTAAGGTTTTCTGGTTTCACCCTTAGCTTCGGGGGACTTCGAGTGCCCGCCCTGGTAAGGTTTGTTAAATTTAGTTCAGTGAAACGACTGTGATTTACAGGCTAAATGCAGGAGGAAGCCTCTGATGGGCTGTTCATTGAGAAGGGCGTTGTCATCCGAGAGAGAATTGGGACGGTTTTTGTTAAAGGAGTAAAGGAGAGGGTGAGGAACCGACTTGTCCTAGGAAGGGCCTTCGATCCGGTCAGCAAGGAGAAACGTTGTCCGGTGAGGAGGAGGACGTCAAATCTGAAGGAAGACATTCCATTCTGAAGGGAAGGACTACGAATAACAAGGCATATTGTTAGATCCAATCTTGGAAAGGGTAGCTCTGAGCAGCCACTTGCAGATCCAGTCTTGTATCTTGCAGATCTGGAGGTTTAGCCCTAGATCCATCTTGGGGAGTTGCAGATCTGAGGAAATATTGGCAGATCTAGTCCAGATCTGTAGGGTTAACATCAGATCCAGCCCTAGAGGCTGTAGATCTGAAGAGATATTGTCAGATCTAGCATAGATCTGAAGGTTTGGTGGCAGATCTGATAGGGGAGGACGCAGATCAGGAGGGGAAGGACGCAAATCTGGTTTGGAGGCTTCAGATCTGTCAGATCTGAGTGTTCAGGAGCAGATCCACTTGGTAGGACGCTGATCTGATGAGCAGACTTGGGAGAGGTAGGCTCAACAGCGTTTTCTAGCCTTCAGAGGCTGATCTATTTTGTCTGGAGGATTTGGTGACTGGTGCCACCTCGTTTACGCGTCACTAACGAGAGACGACGTTTTCGTGTGGAGGTTTTGAGTTGGAGATCGGTTGCAGTTGGAGATCGGCAAATTTATCAGTCTTCAGCCCCAGTACCAGCGCAGTTCATCTTCAGCTTGCAGAGCAGCTAGGATGCTGTCCTTGTTGCAGCCATTTTCTGTTGAGAGGGTCTCCACTTGCCTAGGGCAAGGATAGGTGCACTTACTCTGATTTATTGTACTCCTCTCTATGTACTTTCTGATTAATAAAATGGCTCAGTTTCTGGTATTCCATGTGCTATGATTCAGTGATCTGGTTCAGTATTATATTTTCTATATCTGTATTGGTGTATTTCTGTTTATTACTGGTTATTCCCTTTTGGGGATATTTCAATTTTTGACTCATTCATGGTGTTTTTTATGTGCATTTCTGTTTGTTGTAGTTTTAGTCTTTATATGCTTTATATTACTGTTTGTTCCCAATTTGGGATATTACAAACATCTGGGAATGGTGAACTGAGGTAGCAGGCATGGAATGTGATTCCAAGCAAAAAGATGCAAGTGTTGAACATTACCACATATTAAATCAGTGTAACAGAAAAATTAAATAAAAAAGTCAGTGTACAGCAATTTGAATCAGCACATCAGCATAACAATAATTTAAATCAGCAGAGAAAATTATTGTGCCTAGGGTGCACAATAGTAAATAAAAAATTACAAAAATACACTACGAAAAAGCAAAGAAAAATGGTAAGGTCAACCCTATTACTTGTGTACCACATGAATCACTTGAAAGGATCTTGAAGAAAAATTCTGACAAGAGATCCCAAAAGAGACAAATGAGGAAGCTCTTCGAAAGTCCTAACCTTAAGGTTCTAATGCCAATTGATATGAGCAGAACACCAACAATTGAAATGACTCACACACAAGAGAACAAGATACAACTATGCAAATATTAATTGAATTATCGAGATTGTACACGTGTTATACACTCATTTATATTAGCTATATGTGTAATACAAAATTGTGGGAATAGATATATAAATTGACCAGCCTTCAATAAAATACAATAAAGTGGGTGAGAGATCAATTGAGACTGTTGACCACTGGAGTGGCACCTGATGATAATGAGACGACTCCATGCCCAAGGATGAAACAGAAGACATTTGTACCATCAGATATCATCGGATATCACCAATTCAACAGAGTTTTTGAACTTTACTTCTATTTTTCATCATCTTTCTATTGTACCCAGATTCCACGCCCTACAGGGACTTGTAATAAGTGATGCTAGTAATGATGAATTTGGGTCTGTAATAGGCCTAGGTAGCTTGGGAGCTTTCCAAAAAGTGATTATTACTCTGGGAGGTTTTTTTTACTCAGTTATTTATCATCTCTCTACCAAGACTTAATAATTAATTGAGTATTTTCCTCCAATTTTACCCCAAAACCAGAGTACGGCTTGATGGTTAGGCCTTGGGTAAGTACTAGTGTCTAGAGTCAATGTATATTACCATACTAGATCACACAAAAAATTTCATGGAATTTGATTAGGTCTAGGTAGTGATTTTGTAATTTTTTAGATTTCTCACAAGTTGAAAATTGCAATAAAAATTGTAATTGGATTGTAATAAGTGTTGTCTAGAGAAGGTGTATGGGGTATGAGTAATCAAAATTACACCTTTCACCCTCAACTTTCTACTATGACACACTTTGAAGGGTTAATCATGAGTTTTGGACCTTCAAAACGCACATTTCCTAAGTTTAATGGAAATTGTGGCATTTAATTAGGCTAAAATTAAATAAAATAGAGAAAAATAAATTATTCCATGTGACAAAATGACATGGAAATGACTTGGAAATTATTCTAAGTCAAAGAGTTGAGTCAACGGACATGTGGAGGATGACAGAGCACACTGCATCATTAATTCAACATTTATTTATTCAAAATCGAATTTCCCACACATAAAGTGGCAATTACACACAAGGAAAATCATATTTATTAAAGGCACTAGAGCATAAAAGGAATATTCTACAAGATCAGTTGACTGAAGACCAAGTGGGGACCTCTTCTCACAAGCTCTTTGGAGTACAACAACAATTGACATTTCAGTCAGAGGATTTACGCTATTCCTTGAGCTTAGACTGCGCAGTCACTCAGAGGAAACACGCAGTTCTCAGGGACCTATGCAAAAGATCACTGGGGTCATCTATAGGTACGGTTTCAATTGGTTCGAGTTTGCAGTGGTGGACTTGGTGTAGTACGAGACTTCGTTTGTCTTATGGATCAGTTCACTAGATCATATGGGAATTCAATTTCGCTTGGTGTGCACAAAATAAATTCAATTTTGCTCTGGGTGTCACCGTCTTCTCCACATAGAACTTGCCTTATTTTTTCTTCGAATTTTCTCCAAGTTCATTTCTCACGTGCATTCGTCCTTGGGAATTGCTTCCAACTTTCTATATAATGGAGCCATGGGTTCTCATATTGTATCATGTAATATGAGCTATTGGGCTTGAGGACGTATTATCGGATTGTACACGTACTTGCAATATAATACAAAAGTCTTTGGGGTAACTTGTGATGGTGTTCTTCTCCTTGCATATATAGTAAATTCTTGACTTGTTGTTATGCTTCTATTTATTTCCTCGTGTTATTGTTTCCTTCAAGCTTGTTTCAAGTTATGTTAATATGCAACTATTTCATATTAGCATAAGAGTTACTTGATCGCTTTAGGATAAGAAATCTTCTATTTGATATCAAATATATCTATAGGAGTTCTCCCATTGCTTTTATTTAATTTCATGTGGATTTAGTATGTTGTGGTGAGATTGTGTACAAGGATCCGTCTTTGGTCAAGTTTTTCAAGCGTGCGGGGAAGTTCTTGGAGGAACCAACCCATTCTTGAAAATATTCAAGGAGAACCCGCATCTGTTGATTTCCAAAGTCTAATCTATATTTTATTTTGTCTTGCAGAGGTTCTTTTAAGTTTCTCAAAGCTCTTATTTCTTGCATCAAAAAAAAAACTCAAACTTAAAATAATTTACTTTTCAAGTATTGCTCTTCATTTCTTTAATATCTAGTTATTTCAAAGAGCCAAGCTATGGCTAGTCAAAGAGGAGAGCTTTCTCAGACTCTATGGCCTAGCCTCTTGTAGATTATTTTTGTAATATTACTTTCTGATTTTTTTTGAGCTAACATTTGTTGTTGTAGATTTTCTCTAACTTGTTGTATTGTAGCTACTTGCAGGTTTCATTTTCAGAAGACTACTTACAAATTTGCATGCAAGACTTTGGGGCTCCAACTTCTAGATTATTTCCTTCCTTTGGCCGTGAGCATTAGAGGACATTTATTGGATGAAGCAAAGTTCTTCTTAAGGGAGGCGAGTTCACTTGGGGTCTCTATCTCTCTCTCTTGGTCGTGTAACTCAAAGAGGCTTTGCTTTTCTTCTTCTTCCTCGAAAAATCTGCATTTTATTTGGCTTTTGTGGGCCTCAAATTGCAGAAATTTTCAGCAAGGAAAGATTTATGGCTCAAGCCAACATTGTGAAGATTTTCCTTGGATTTTAAAGAAGACTTTATAGTTTTCCCCTTTTTGTAATAACTAATAAAATTCTTGGTTTTGGGAGCATGGGTTTTACCCATTGGTATCACAATCTCTCCACCTTTTTGAAGAGACTTTGTGGCTTGATCTTTGATCTTTTTCACTTGCATGCACATCATTTAATCAGGGAATTAACAAAATCATGCATTACACTCATTTTGCATGCACCTTAATCTAATTTGCTACAGATTTCTAGTTTTTTTACTTTCATAGCAGGTTCAAACTTTTGCATGCATGCACTTTTAAATTTGTCATGAATTTTGTTCCCAAACCACTTATGCTTCACCTTTAATTACATCTTTACATGCAATAAGTATTTGGGCAAATTTTCTCCATAAAGTAGCATTCTACTTCATGACATGCAAATGCATCTCAAATTTGAAAGTTAATTTTCATTGTTGATTAATTTACTTACATGCCCCAAGTAATCACTCTAATTTTACCTCCAACATAAATTGGTTGAATAGATGTTTTTAGGGACCCTCTACTCCTCTACTGACTCCTCACTGTGGGATCCATATCTTTGAGCAAGGGTGAGGTCTGAGGATTAAAGAGTTGAATTGTAACATTGATTTAGAACTAATTAATAAAATAAACCAAGAGCATTTTTCATCACATTTAGCTTACTTGCAAGTTCTTGAATTTTGCTTTCTTGATAGCTTAAAGCCTCATATGAAATGTCATTTCCCTTTTTCAAGAAGAATTTACTTTCATACAAGTATTGTAATCTCTTTTGCAACAAGTTTAGCTTAATTTTCTTGTACTTGGACATTATCCACTTTAGAAAGCTCCATTTCATGTTTAATGTTCATCATGTTCATGGATAGTTGATGAATCTCATTTCCTTTCAAGTACTCTTATTTCATGTTGCAAAGCTAAATGCATGTTGGTTTATCTTTTAAGTCTTTTTATCATCTGGTTTATATTTAAATCACTAATTGTTTCCTTGTGAACAAGATAGCTTCATGTGCTTTGATTCATAAATTCGTTTATCTTGAGAGCATTCCTGATATCTTGTGCTAACAGTCTTTTGTTTCCGTTTCAGGATTACTGTGTTCTCATCTCTTTGAGCATTTCTTTTACTTTTGAGCACGTTATTGTAAAGGCACTAGTTTAATGGTTTGTCATTTTTATTTCAAAGTTGCTCATAAATGCTCATGAATCTTTAAAAGTAATCCAATTTCACTCTAATATTCTCCTAGAAACTCAAATATTTAACTTAGATTGCCTTTAGGGACCACCCCCCTTAGCTGACCCAGGAGAGAGTTAAAACGGAGAGAGTCGGGATTAGTGTGACAGCCCCTTCTCTGAGATCCTTGCCACCAACCACACCTTATGGGGTTGAAGGCTTTTTCCACTAACTTGTAGGTAGGTGTAGGTGGCAAGGAGAAGCGATTAACAGAGACCAAGTCACCCAATTAGAATAAAAGGATAAAGAAGAAATGTGTACTGAAATACAAAATAAATGAAGTACAATTATGATACATGCTCACACATGTTCACTAGATTAAGTCTCATCAGTTATCCATTGAATCAATTCTGGATTTTAAAAAAGGTTAGTCTTGATTGACTGCCCAATGGTCCAAGACTCCAAATAACAACTCCAATCACTTCTAACACATCTAGTTCTACTAATTCCACAAATTTATGGATAACACCAAATGGGATACAAAAGGTTCCACCCTCATAATAATTATCAATGGCCATATATCCTGAATTGAGGCGGCTTGCGAATGGCCAGTTTTGGCTGGGCATAACCTCATCAAGCTCAAATTTACTACAATTCAGGGTTTTGTATCCTAGGCTTCTTTCTCATCTCCACTAGAGTGTAAAATACCTTGAAGTACTTACTACAGCTAGGAGACAACTTAGAGATTTGAGATGGAACCATAAACCATAAAAAGAATTTCAAACTCAAATGACTCGGGGGAGAAGGCACTATTATTTTGTCTATTGATATCCATCACCATAATTATCGTTAGGTACCATCATAGGTCCTCTTTAATATGAACATTGTAGATGGCACAAACACACCAGTTTACTTGGTATTTACTATTTAAAAATTATTAATACTGGACGGGAGATACGATTTGATCTATTAGTTTTATTACACATCTAACTACACAACTCCAACAACGATTATCAAATACAATGAACTTCTCTGTGGTTTGTATCCTACTGTATTTTACAGGCACTTCCTTTAGGCTTAGGTTTCAGATATCATATTAACACACCAGATCAACATAGAAGAGGATGACAAGAAACTGCAGGCCAGAATGGGAAGCTTCAACAGTTTAAAATTGGCCCTGAATTCAGAATGGAAAACTAATCTCCTATGTCCCTCCCTCTTTTGCAAAGAACGGAGATGTAAAAAATGAACAATCTCAATTTTTGAATTCAGGCTTCTGTGATCCATATTATGAATGTTGAGAGATCTTTCGGTAAAAATCACATAAAAGAACTTTTAGTCGACGTGTTTCTAACCATATAGTGTAGTTCATCATCAGGACAAGATGAAGAACAAGATCACTAAATAGAATTTGTTTATTGATAAACATGAGTACTCATAATCAATGAACTGTTATTGGCAAGAAAGAGAACACAAGAAGACTCTGCAAACATAGTTGCTAAATTCAAATAAATTGTTTGGATGATAAGTATAAGAAACAAATCTATCTTTCATTTTTTGGGAAAAGTAAAAAGGTTCTCAAAATTTTATTGAATTGATCTTATATGTCTCTTCCAAGATTCCATCATATGAGTTTTGTTTTTCTCCAGGAAAAATGATTTGAATAGAAATGTATTTTTGCATTAACAAAATGGTACTAGCAAGCACAGATATTTGTAACTGTGTTAACAATAGTTATGCTAACCAATAAGGATGCCATCCACAAATGTGGGGAAGCATCCTTTGGGTTTCCTTGCAAGGTTTTCCTTGGAAAAAAATAAGTTATGCTCACCAAGGTCAAGCTGAAACGTTCAGTTGACAGGAAAGGAACAATGATGACCCAAAAGACAATGTCTGTCATCACCACAGCACCTGCACATGTCTGTTCAAATTAACAATCAACTTTCAGAAGCTGTATTTACGTTACATTTAGCAGGAAATAGTAGCTCATGGACTAGAGAGTTCACAGAACTTTTACCATATTTTTGTTAAACATTAGAGAAGGTGCATATGAAAACTAGCAAAATTAATCATCTCATCAGGAAAATTGACTAAAGTATCCATGGCCAGACTTCTTTTCAAGCTATTTTTGGAATCTTGGTATTGATATTCTTTCTTAATCCAACAGAGGAACAATTTAACTTATACAAATTTTTCAGAGACACAGACCTGAGAAAATGTAATCTTCTAATTTTTTTCACGGCTTCTGACTTCAGTAAATGATTTTGCATGCTGGAGTTCTATAATAACAAGAAATAATGGATATTCATATGGAAAACATCTTATAACATGTGCATAGCTTTTGCAGAGGCAACCAAAATCAACCTCAAAACTCCCATCCTCAAGATAAAACACAAAGAAAACCCATAAAATCAATGACCAGAAATTATAAATCATATTTTTAACAAATTTTTATGGAGGTATACAGGACTGGAACATTATAAATTATTATAAGGTAGATAAGAATTTTTCCTTGCAAGATTCTGAAACAAGTACTAAAGAATAGACCATTTCCAAAATTTAACCATATATGAATTTTTGACCCCTTTTTTACTAAGTACATCTTATATTTACCATGAAATATTTACAAACAGCAATGCAAAAAGTGGAAGGGAATATACAATGAAAATCGTAACCTCTTCTGCAAAACAATTAGAGTTGAAAGAAAATCCAAATAAGATGTGGGGTCAAGAGATTGAGCACTATTGCCGCAAAATCTAGGAGGCCTTGTGGGGGGTCTCACAAGGCGAGAACTAGAAACTATGGCAACAATGACGAAGGGTTGCCACTGTCACCTGATCAATCTTCCTCCTGCTGCTTAGTGGAATTTCACCAAAAGGGAGGCTTCGTATTCACCTATAAGGGTATTCTATTTAGAGGGCTCAAGGTGATATGAATAGCTTAGGGAAAGATACCTTAAACTGAAATAGGCTCAAATATTCTTTATAAACGACCAAGTATACTAACCCTAGACTAGGTAAGGACTACTACAAGCTAGGATTTATTGATATTCAATGTTATCTAGGCATGTAGAAGTCAAAGAAAGTTGTTTCCTCAATGATTAGAATCAACAAAGTAATAGGGGAAACCCTCAAATAGGCTTCAAGTTGAAGCTTGGCTAGGGATTAGGGTTTTTAATGGCACAAAGGAGTTTTAAAAGGATCATGTCAGCGCTACTTAGGGAGGTTTTACCACAAGCATGCTATATTTTGCATTTAAAAAGTTTATGGAGGCAAACCTTGGAATTTCATCCACAAGCATCCACTCAAACTTATCCTATTGGCAAATCGACCCTAGAAAATCCCTAGCGGCTTGCCTTAAAAAGCCTAGGATAGATCTTTAAGAAAGGAAAATATTTAAGTTTTCATAATATTTTTATCAATACAACCTTGGCCAATGCCTAATCCAACTTGGGCAAATGGAGTTTTAGGGAAAAATTTAAAGAAAGATGAAATTTGACTGGAACAAGGGGGAGGGGGAAATAATTTTCCTCTTGTAAAACCCTAGATATATTTTTTGTGAGGGGAGAAATTAAATATAGAAGATCCACCCTATGAGTTCTATAGGTTTCAAGGGTAAATAATTTTAACATGCAAAATTTCACCAAGATTTCCAATAAACAATATGCATTTAGTCATGGAACATTTAGAAACCCTAGCATAAATTCATTCACATGCAAAATATAGAAAAATCATCAATAGATTTATAAATTCCTCCAAGTAAAGCCTTCTTCAATCCCAAAACTACGTCTCCAATGTAAAAAATCAATCTCCAATATAAGATGCTCCACAAAAATCAAATTTATACCAAGTAGCAAAATAGACAAGGAAATTCGCACTCTCTCTAAGGAGACCGAATTTGCATGTGATGATGATAAAAAGACTAAATAAAGGGATCCTCTATTTACCTGATCTCTATCCCTTCACTTTTACAAAATAATAAGCCTCCATGCCCTAAAAAAAGTTTGACTAAGTTTTTGACAAGACAAGGGGTTACAAGCCAATCCCATAGCTCAAAACAATAAAATAATGCCATAAATGCCCATAAGTATGGGCCGATATCCTCCAAAAGCATGATATCATCTCCTTTTTGAGCAATAAATGCCACAACAAGGTGTGGAATGGGTTAAGGAGATGCCTCATCATCATAATCAACTCCACATCTTGAGCGTAAGCCTCAAGAACTGCCTCAAAGTTCTTCCATGTTCCAAAACTGTGCTCTGGGTGCCCTACGTCACCCTCTCAAGGGCTAGATGGGTGACATGGCACTATCTCTCCCCAACGTTGGGGCTCCGAGAATGAGTACAAGTCCTCCCTTGTCACCTTGGTGATGATCCTCATCATTTGGACTTTGGAACAAGCAACACCCATCAAACAACGTAAAGGTCAGCCTTGAGGGCGTCCTAGCTCTGTTGGGTACAATATTAAGTAAACCCAACACAAAGCAAGAGGACCTCAGTGTTTTAGCATCTAGGGGTACTTCGGGGTGTCCTGCATCATCTCCAAGGGGGCTACAAAGAAAACATGGTGTAATCTCTCTCAAGCATCGGGGCTCCAAGAGATAGTACAAGCCCTCCCTTGTCATCCCGGGGATGACCATCATCATCTGGACTTTGGATCAAGATATGACCATCAAAGTCAAGGCTAGCCTGGGGGCATGCTGGTTCTATTGGGTACATCATCAAGAATCTCCAACACTAAGCCAAGTAAGCACGGTGTCTCAACATTTAGGGATGCTCTGAGGTGCCAATCTACAACTAGAATCACCAAAGTGCCTAACACTTTGCTATGAAAGGGCAATGCCACATTTGCAAGGTCATCACTGGTCTTTGAAAGTGTGGTATGGCCTAGGCATCATGTAGATTGAAAGCATGGAGTGTGTTCCCTCAAGGCCTCTATTGATCTATGAAAGACAACCTGGAAAAACCATCTCAAACTCAAGTGAAAGTAGTCATTCATTAGAGACAGTGACCATAGACTCATCATAGTGGACCATACTTAATTGTTAAGAGTATTATAAGACTTCAACTTGGGATCACATTCAAATATCTAACTAGACCAAGTCCCATAAAAGTGTTCCCTGCCTTGTTAGGGGTGGTTACAAAGTCAACACTATTAGGTGCTTCCAACCCCTAAGGGAAGGTGACATGTCCAAGGTCATCCCTGCAATTCATAGGTGTTTTTGATAGTGTTGGAAACAGAGGGGAAAGGCTTCATGGTTAGGTGCCATGGTCATGGTACCAGTTGATGGAGGTTCGTCTTCCTGAGTGTATAGATGTATGGAGGGAGCAATTGTGGAGGCATTAGTTACCCCTTTCCTCGACCTTTTTTTCCAACCCGTCTAGTGCGCCTTTTACTTTTTTCTATATTGCTTTAATAAGGAGCATAGATTAGGTGTCCAAGATTTCTTTTAATGATGTAGCATTTATTTACCCCTTAAGGATGAGTCAGTTTCTTACTCATCGGGGTTGAGACATGCAAGGGTTCCTTTGTTATGTGTGGAGCATCTAATGCTCAGGAACTAGATGATGGCTAATGAAGGGGGTTGAGATCATGCTAGGCTTTTTCCCACGCATTGATTATTGTCCCAACCATCTTTTGCATTTCAACTTTTCTTTCTCCTTTGTTATGGCTATCTTATGCTTTTATCTTTCTTTTAGTTGCATCAACCTCTAGGATAAAGTTTTCCAACCTTGACTCAAGGATGTGGATATGAGGGTGCCAAATCCGAATGAACCAATGACAACAAACTCGAAGGATGGATGTGACGTCAATGGAATGATGAAAGGTGTTAAGTATGGAATGGTCATGGACACGCTACTTCAATCCAATTTTTCCAAGTAGTGCCCCTCTTATAACCCCAAGGCCTCAAAGGAGGTCCCGCTGTACTAAGGCTAAAGACTGACCCCCCTGGTAATGTGAGAGAACAAGTTTACAATCAAGATCACTCAATCATCCAAATCACTCTTTTATCCATGTTAAAATGCCCAAAACATTAAGCAAAAGCAGTTGATTACAAAATAGTTAGAGTACCTATTGAGTGGTAACCCAACTTCCTTCGAGAGGAATTTTGAATGGTGAGCGGTGTATATTCAGTGCAAATGGCGGAGAAATGTGGCATATCATCATAATTGAGCAATGTATATGGTTGTTGCTAGATAGATATCCAAGATAGGAGAAAAAAATTCTACTATGCGGTTACCCACTTTTGGTGGGTTACATGGAGGGTGACAACATTTCTCCCAACCACCTGAGCATATTGTCAATTGGATGTAGCTTGGGTGGTTACAAGAAATGTTGCTATCCTCCCCACTCAGGTATTGTGAATTGTATGTAGGGTGGTTGGGATAAATGTTGTTATGCTCCCCACCTGGGTTCAATTCCCGTATGTGACATGTTGACCTCATAATGAGTATATCCTTGTAATGGCTTTGAGTCCTAGAGGCGTAGTTTTTTTTAAATATAAGTTTGTAAGATATATATATATATATATGGTCAATTAGATGTAGCTCGGTTGGTTGGGAGAAATGTTGTTATCCTGCCCACCCAGATATTGTCGATTGGATGTAGCTCGAGTGGTTGGGAGAAATGTTTCTCCTCCCCACCCAAATTCAATTCTCACATGTGACATGTTCAACTCATAATGAGTATATCCTTGTAATGGATATATTGTCAATTGGATGTAGCACGGATGGTTGGGAGAAATGTTGTTATCCTCCCCACTCAGGTTCAATTCTCACATGTGACATGTTGAGCTCATAATGAGTATATCCTTGTAATGGCTTTGAGCCTTGTTGCACTCAAATTTTCAAAGTTCCAAGGAAGCAGAAGTACCAAATTTTTCAACAAGGATCGGATCACCTATTAGCAGTCCATGTGTCATGGTCAGCCCATTATGCAAGTTATATGATGTAAATGATCCTAGTAAGACCTTGAGTATATGTAACAGCCTAAGTAAGCCTATGATTTTGGCGACGAATTTCATCCTAGGAGGTTTTTTAATCTCACTGATTTTCAGTGCTTCTAAACACGGCTAATCAAAAGATTTTTTTCCCTCTAGCTTAAACCCCCAAAGCTAAGGTGAAATTTATTGTCGAAATCTTAGATGAGTCCTATTGTTTAGTCGAGTCTAATGTAAAAGTGGTTTGGGAACAATTTAAGCTAGTTGGCATAATTATTTTACTACAAACCAATTGGTCTACTAGATCATATTGTGTTGCAGATGGGTTATGTGTCTTGAGGGTCTAAGCCAAATGTGTATTCCCCCTTTGAGGGTTGTAGATGTAAAAAATATTATGTATTAGAGGGTGGAAAAATATTAAATCCCCTCATGTGTAAATTAATTTTTCTGGAAAAATAAAATTAAATCCTAAGCCAGAAAATTAATCAATTAGAATCAAGTTAAGTTGTCTTAGGAAAATTAAATATCCAAGTGGAAAATTTTGTGGGTCTTAAAGGAATCAAATTTTAAAGGTTCTTCACCAAGGGAATGTTGCATATTTCAAGAAAATTTGGACCCTTGGACCTTGATGGTTAAGTCAAAGTCAAATTTTTTAGGAAATTAGCTCAAAATAATTAATTTTGAGCTAATAAAAACGGAATTAAATGATAAATTTGAAAATTCCTCAAAAAAAAAAATCAAAAAATCAAAGGCCAAGATTTAAAGATCTTGAAGTGTTTATCAACCGCCAAGATTATTTTGACAAGGATCAAAGAAATTAGCCGTTATTTTTCCACTTGGAGGATTTATCTATAAATTAGAGAATCAGTTGAGTCTTTAGTATCTTGATCTCTGTTTAAAATATTGTTGCTAAAGCATTTGTGTATACTATTGTCCCATTGGGAACTATTTTTTCTGCCATAATAAAGACTTTGGGGTGCAACTCGAGGTGTACTTGTTCGTTGATTTGTGGTATGTACTAACTACGGGCTTCCAATGTTGTGCTTATATATGATTATTTGGAGGTAATACATAGTGTTTGCATGTACTCAATCCTTGGTCTCCAAATTCACAAACTATGGACAAAGATCATTTTGCTTGGAAACTAAGTTTCTACATGGTGGATTAAATCTTCGCTAAGGCTATAGTGTGCATGGATTTTCGGAAGCATTTTTAGCCATTCATCAAAAGAAAAAATATCATAAAAAATATTTCTCAAAATTTATTTAAAATCCTTGTATAATTTGTAAAATAATTTTGTGAATTTAAATTGTAAATTATTTGTTCTAACTTGGGTTGGGGGTTTTTAATATTTTTTGTATATATTTGGGGTTTAGGTGTTGTATTTTTCATTTTTGCAGATTGGATCAAGGGATCGAGTGGAAGAAGAGCTAGATCTAGGCCCTTGAGGGTAAGGTCTAGTCTCTTGAAAAATTTGCAAGCTACCCACGGAAGAATTTTCAGAAAATTGAAGAGTTGAAGCATAAAAAAAAAGTTGAGCAAGGGTTTCAATGTTTTTAGGGCTTCCAGCCTCGTTTTTCCCCTCTAAACCATCAGCGTCACTCCTTTGGCCCTCTGCGTCAAGGTTTTTAGCCTTTCTAAGGCTAGTCATCAGCCCTAGGGGCTACGGCCTCACCTCCTAGGCCTGCCGCAGGTCTCTCCTCCTCTCGGCCCTCCTTTCCCTCGACCCTCTTCCGCCAGCCTTTCTCGACCCTCCTTCCTCCCTCGACCCCTTCTCTTGCCCTTCTCCCCTCTCTTCCCTTAGCCGCAACCCTCTAAGGGCTTGCGACAACCTTTTTAGACCTCTAGGCCGTAGACCTTAGGCTTTAGGGCTCTCCCCAAGCCCTCAGCCTCCATCTCACCCTAGGCCATGGCCCTTGTGGGTGCACGGCAACCCCTTTAGGGCCTCTCCCTTAGCCGTTAGGCCCTCTAAGGCCTCTCCCTTCCAACGTTGACCCTCCTTGGCATTTTTCAGCCCAACGCTAGCCCTATTGGGCTTGTTGTTGGCCCTTCTTGGCCCAAACTTGCCCTAGATCCTTTTCTGACTTTTTTTGGACTGAACACTTGGTGGTTTTGCAGGTTTTGGGGCTCAAAAAATCTATTTTCCAGGTGACAACTTGATCCCAAAGTTTCAGCAAATTTTGACCAAGGGATCCTCAAGGCCTTGGCCCTAGGCTTTGTTCTCTAAACCCTAATTTTCATTGTTTTATTACTGCTGTAATTTTCAGATTGTAACAGTGATATCATAAGCCCTAAAATCACACTTAACTTAGTCAAAATCACTCTAATTTGCAAAATCTAAAAATTCACGAATTTTGGCCACTTGGGCATATTGAAGCTAGCTTAGATCTGATTTTCTGTTGGCTGGAATTTACTGCATAAATAACTGAATCAGATCTGAAATTTTCTAAATCATACCCTCTAAAATCCCTAAAATTTGATTTTTTTCAAGTTTGGTGAATTTTTCCTAATTTTTAGGCATGTTGGAAATTAATTTAGCTTGTTGATCTGTAGTCAATTTACTATTGTAATAATTTATAAGTTATTACAAATCTGAAATATTGTTGAATACATCATCATAAAGTAAGCTAGACACATAAATTTACTTTTGCTGGTCATTGGAAAGTTTTGTGCTTCATGTGCTGGGAAAATTCTATAATTTAGAATAATTTTTCTACTATTGTCATAACACTAATAAGTGCTGAAATTTTCTGAAGAACTACTGTTGATTTGATCATTGAGATCTAACATTTGTGTCTTGTTCTAAGTTTGCAAAATTTTCTGAATTTGGCACCTAAAGCACTCTTACACTTAAGATCTAAAAATCTGATCCTGTGACTGGTATAAATTGTTCTAGTACTTGAAATATAATTGGCATCTAATTGAATCATTTACTAAGTCTTTGACATTTTGCTTGACTATATTAAGCACTTGGCATCTAAGTCTTCTATTGGTTATCTCAAAAGTGGTGTTTGGTTTATCCTAAGTGATATTGAATATTGTTGAAATATTGGCATTTTACATCTTGTGGATAATCATTAATGAATAAAGTGTTTTAGTTTTCTTTGAATTGGTCAAGCATCTCGTGGGTTAATCTTTGGTCGAAGTTTGCGCTTGTAACTATTAGCATTTATCTGGTTTAAGATTGTCATTTCAATATTGTTAAGTACTCTTGCTATAAGACGATTCACACTTAGTACTTAAGCAACATAAACAATCTTAACTCGGGATAATTTCACTCATCATCTTGCATAAGCATTCTAGGATCTAACCTGCATTAATAATTAACTTCCTAGCATAAGCTAGGTTGATAGACTCTTAGGGAAACCCTTTTCAAACTAGCTTGAGAGATTCAATTCTTCCTAGTGGTTAACAAAGTGACCTTGCAGTCATCAGAGCCACAGTCTCTGCAGCGCCAAAGGCACTGGGTAAGTGGAACACAGGAGGAGGTATCGTTAATCAGGCCACTTCCTGTGTCCCATTAGCTTCCATTTCACAACTTACTTTGAGTATTGTTTCTCAAAACAATTAGGGGAAAGGTTCTACTTAGATTCGGAATATAACTAAAATTAACCAAGATCACTGCATCTCATATAGGTCCTAGGACTTGCACATGATATAGGTTTGTCAATCATTCAAGTAGCGGGTGTCAATCTAGTCACTTAGTTTCAAATTATCATAAGCAAGAATTGTGACTCCATTTAAGGCACTGGTCTCATACTTAAAAAATCTAATCTAATTAATAATCTTGCTCAAATTCAACCAAGTGGCTAGGCCACTCATCTGTGTCTCCCAAGTAAGTTGGTTCCTAACTTGCTTTCTTTCACCTCATTCCATAGGGACTACCCCCTGTAGCTTGTTGTTGGGAGACAACTAAAACGAAGTGGGCGGGGATCAGAGTGACAGCCCCCGTCTTGAGCAGTTGTCGCAGTGCCTACAATCTGGGGGACAACAAGCTTGAAAGACAGTTTTTTTTTAAATATAAGTTTGCAATATATATATATATATATATATATATATATATATATATATATATATATAATTCAAAATATAGGTTTATAATGTCTAATTAATACACACGCACTTTAACAAGTGAAATTAGTGGCAAAGCTATTTATACCTACCTATTTAAAATTTAAAATAGAATTAATAAATTTAGATATTATAATTAAATAGATGTGGGTAATAACAATTAACAATGTTATAAGTGTAAATTGAAATCTTCAAAAAAGTTAAATAAATTAATAAGTATTTAGAATTTAAATATTTCAATATTGTAAAACCTAATTCAAATATATTTGAGTATTCAAAACACAAATGTTAGTTGTTTATGATTTTAAAAATAATATTTTTGTATTTTTATAAATAATGTTTTTCTTAATTAAACTTATTAATAGAAAGCAAAATAAGACAATTCTACAAAATTTAAAAAACTGAAGCTCTAAAATTTTAATAGAAAAGTTTTTATTGTGTAAGGTATTTCATTGCCTCTCCTTGCCGCCTACACCTACCTACAAGTCAGTGGAAAAAACCTTCAACCCCACAAGGTGTGGTTGGTGGCAAGGATCTCAGAGAAGCGACTGTCACACTGATCTCGACTCTCTCCATTTTAGCTCTCTCCTAGGTCAGCTAAGAGGGTGGTCCCTAAAGGAAAACTAAGTTAAAGATTTGAGTTTCTAGAAGAATATTAGAGTGAAATTGGATTACTTTTAAAGATTTATGAGCAGATATGATGTGAGCAACTTGTAATAATAATGACAATCATTAACATGATAAAACCACAAACCAGTGTCTTATACAGAATTTGCTCAACAATTGAAAGATGTATATATTTGCTCAAGAAGTAAAATGTAATGCTCTCAAAAATTGAAAGAAAAGTAGCCTTGCAATGCAAACAAAAGATTGTTAGCACAAGATATCGCAAGATACAGAAAATGTCTTTGAGATAATCAAATTTAGGAATCAAAACATTGAAACATATCTTGCCAAAACTCGACAATAAGTAATTAGCTTGGAAAATGTGAACAAGGAAATGCTAAATTCCAAATGTGAAATTAGAATTGAAACATAAAAGGAAAGCACTTGTTAAGAGAATTACAATACTTTCTTTTGGAATAAACTTTGCATATGGAAACTCAAGACCATCATGAGATAAGTAAAGTAAATATGATGTGTTAGATCCCTGTAATTTGTCAGATTGGTAAGACCAAATAAACAAGGGTAACATTAAACCAACTTTGGAGTCCTAGGACCTAGCCTTCCTGGACTCAGAGAGGGCTCTCTCTATATTTGTATGAAAGATATAACTTGTTTGATTTAGGATGCTGATTTTAGGCTAGTTAAAATGATAAGGTTGTTTGTTTTGTTTTGTTTGGTTGAGTTGCTTGTTAAGTAGAACAGATAGAGTAAGAGAAATTCAAACCATTGGGCTATGGGGTCTGTGAAAGGCTTGAAAAGTACAACAATAAATCAAGGGTGTTTCATAGGGCAAGTTAACAAAGCCAAATGGATCTTAATAGCTTATGTGGGTGTGAAATGAACATTAAGTTGTGATTTAGTAGGTTTAAAGGGCAATTAAGAATCCTTTAACATATACTAAAACAAGAAGAGTCTCTAAGATCACTATGCTTAAGAAAGAACGAAAAGACAAAGCACACCATAAACTTCTTTGGCCTAGCTTTATCAAGTAAACTTTGAGACAACAATCCAGCAAACCCTAGAGAGCAGGGAACTTCTAAATTCTCTAGCAATTTACCTTCAAAGAAAGAAAAAATTTAAGGTAACAAACAAGTGATGATTAAAGAGCAGGGAACTCCTAAATTCTTCAATCAGACTTCGAAGACCTTTAAAATGAATTTTCAAGATAGACCAAAGGATAGGGCAAACCATAAATTTTTTAAGCCTAAACCCTAGTAAGAAAATTTCAAAGAAAGGCCGTAAAAACAATGTTTCAAGCTACACCAAAGGACAGGGCATACCATAAACTTCTTCGATTTGACTCTTATTAAACCATTTTCAAGACAACAAGCTAGGTGGAATCAAAAAGCAATTAAGAATTCTCCAATCAGACCTAGCAGAGAAAAACATTTGAGCAACAGAAAGCAGACAGGCTTAAGCTGCCTCTAACAGCATATCTTAACCTAAATTTTATGTTCTATTGCAAGAAAAAAGATGAACAATATGGAAAACAGAAGGAAACAAATACAAGATTAGGACAACATCACCATTTAGACAAGTTTATGAATCCTATAAATATGCTTGCTCCATTGATATTTAGTCCAAAACAATCACAAAGCTCCAAAACCAATTTCTTCACAATTCAAAATCTATGTAATATTGAGCTCAACAATCAACCAACAACAACTATGCATACCTGCAGTATTTATCTGCAAAATGAGGAGGTGAACCCTAGCTAGGGTTTCAAATGTCATTTATTACATATTTAATTCCTTTGACCTTTGAGACCATGCAAGGCCCAAGGCAAAATATCTAAAACTCATTTATGGCAAAAATAACTTCTAACATAACTATTTGAGCTAATTTTGAAAAATGTTTGACTTTAAGGCTCCAAAATATCTTCTGCAATAACTCCTGGTAAGGGCGCAGCTCCAAGGTACAGGGGCACAGCACCAGTGCAAACGCGCAGCACCAAGACTAGGAAAATGACCTGTTTTGCAACAAGCTTTTGGAGGACTTCCCGGTGTCCAAATGAGCTCCATGATAGCTCATTGGAAAGCCTATCCTGTCTAGATTCCAAATCTTCTTTTACTTTCCAGAATGGTGCCCATTTGCCTTGTCAAAAACAATTTCTCCCAAGACTGCTAAACAGGCAGCGCCAGTGCCAAAAAGAGGGCAGAAAGGTGATTTTTTGGTAGTTTTTGGCCTTTTTGAGGGACCAGTTTTGCTCCAAATGATCTGAAATTTTCTGAGGTTGATGTGCTTGGCATGAGGAACATGAAAATGTTGACCTTTTTGCATTTGAGTGCCCCAAAAAAGAGCGCAACACTAGTGGCGCTGCACGTTTGGCCCAGTTTTCTGCAAGCCAAATTGTCAAAAATTCAAAATTTGCACCAAAGTGCCAAAAATGGATTTTGCTTTGCTGATCATGGTTTGGAGGCTTGGAGGGGCACCTCAGCAAGAATATTCAGTTTTTCCTTCTCTTTTGCCTTATTTAGAGCCTGAATCTTTGCATGGGCTCATTGGAGCTTGGCCCTTGCAATCTTGTTTCTCATGGCATAGTGTCTTGCCATCTTCCTCTACATGTCAGTGTCTCTCTTGGCCTTCTCTAGCTCGCCCTCTAGGTGCAAGTTTGCCCTCTCTAGCCAAGATTCTCTATCTTTGCTAATTTCTATGGCAAGCAGCGCACTTGGAGTGAGTTGCTCTGCCAATTCTGCCTCT
Source organism: Pinus albicaulis (assembly GCA_034641835.2). Classification (NCBI taxonomy): domain Eukaryota; kingdom Viridiplantae; phylum Streptophyta; class Pinopsida; order Pinales; family Pinaceae; genus Pinus; species Pinus albicaulis. The sequence continues at coordinate 657,338,966 of CM076576.1, read as the reverse complement.
TTCTCTCTTTGTCGGGCTAAAGCATTCTTCAACCCAATTGTCCTTGGTCTCTGCCTAGGAAGTTGTTCTTCCTCATCCTCACTGTCATCAAAAGTGCCCAAGGTCTTATCTAGTAAAGCCTTGGCCTTTCCAGCCTCTTTCTGAGCTCTAATCTCCCTAACCTGATTGATGGCCTGCTTTATCTCTAACTACTAATTCTCTAGCTCATAAAAGTTGATCACATTCTTTGCCCTACCAAGATTAGCTTGAAGTTCACTAATCTTGGCATCCTTTCTTTTGCTCAACATATTGGTGATACTCTCCTCATCCTCATCTTCTAGGTCAATCAGCTGAAACTCTTGCTCGGTTTCATGTTTATCCTCCTCTTCAACCATGACATGCTCTGCAACCTTTTCCTTGCCTTTATCAACCTGTTTTTTGATGAAGAAGGCAGGGCCCCTTTCACCTCAAGTGAAGCAAACACCTGCCTGTGGCCCCTCTGGTATGTCAAAGGAAATGGCCCAATGTCACTCATTTTAGTGCCATCTGTCTCAATGTTACCATCACTGTTTGATGCTTTGTCATCATGATATGAGGGTGAAGGGTTGTGGAAAGGTGATGTGGAAGGGTCATCATGGGGTGAAGGAATGTTAGTGGGTGGAGATGTATGAACAACAAGAAGTGATGGAGAAGTGGATATGGGAAGATGAGAAGATGAAGAAATATCTTGTTGATGATGGGCAAGTGGAGTAGTGAAAACCTCATTGACAATGAAGGTCTCCCATGGAATGTTTTTCTGCTGTAGCTGATGCATGACCACCATCTTGATAAGTGAATGATGAAATAAGCTTTGCATTTGCTGATTGTAATCTCTCTTTTGCACAATGTAAGCCATTTTGTCAATGCTACGGAAGAGATAATATGGTATATGCAGCATCCTAACTCTAGTGAAATGCATAAGAAGACGGATGTGGTATGAGTAGAGGCAGGAAAGCCTTCACTCACAAGTGAAATACTTCATTATTATCCTCATCATGGGTGCATATCTATCAAGAAGATGAGAAAAAGGGAAGATGGACTTGTGGTGATCTTTATACCTAGGTTTGAGGTATGGTTCAAAGTAACTCATGTCCAGGTTGCTTGTTTGAACCACTTCTCTCCCACACTAGGTATCCCTGTAGCAGCTACAATGGCATCAGTGGACACCTCAAATGTAACCCCGGCAAGATTAACCTACTTGTCATGCAAATTGATGATGAATAGTCTTGTCAACTCCAGGTGGTTTTGGACTTGTTGCACCTTCTCACAAAATTCAAAGCAGCCCACATGTTTAAAACAAGATACAGTGAGAGGAGAGGCCATAAGCTCCCTTGTGGTGATAGGTTCAAACCTGTTTATCTTCCCTCCCTTGTGATCATGTCTCCTTGGCATTCGTGCCTCACCACCACTGTCTTCACCCTCAGACATTGTAAACTCTGTTTTGGAAACCCTAGGGCTGATGTGAAATGAGATGAAGGGACGGTAATGAAATGGCAGCCTTGCAAATGAAGGGAATGAGTGAAGGAGGCAAACTATATGAATGAAAAGCCCTCAAGCAATGTAATGACCCCGGTTTATGACTGATTTTTCTTCAAGGAGGATGAAATAGGAATGAAACAGTGATTACAAGCTTAAAACTTAGGGTTTCATTTTCATTTAATTAAAAATGATCAAAATAGCTTCAAAGTGGGTTATGGCATGCACTTACCACTTATCAGTGTTTTGGAAAACCTTGGAGGAAATTTGAAGGCAATTTGATGTGATTTGAGTGTTGGAAAGCTTAGAAACCCTTCTGTCCAAGCGTGCAGCGCCAAGGCAACTTCACAGGGTCTTATCGAGCAAGAGCACAGCGCCAACTCCCAGGCGTGCAGCGCCTTCAAAAATTGTGTGGAGGAAAACTGGCAAGTGCACAGCGCCAACTCCCAGGTGCGCAGCGCCAAGCCAAACGCGCAGCGCCAATCAGTTTTGCCCAAATTCGCTCATAAAACTCACAAATTCTTCTCTTCTTGAAATTTCTAATGCTTTGCAAGGCAACAATGATTCTCTTGAAGTGTAAAATGTGCTTTTATAGACAAGAGGAGTCTGATTTAACTTTGAAAAGCCATTTTCTAATGTCTAAAGTCCTTTTTCTTTTCTCTCTAACCCTTTTTGACACTTTTGCCTTGCAGGTCGTTGAAATCATGGAAGGTGGCCTTTCTTTTGATCCTTGAGGCATGGCAAGTTCATTTTGACAACTTTGGGATTTAAACACAAAGTAGCATCTTTAGAATCTTCTGTAGTTTCCACCATTAAACCCAACTCAACTTTTCCACCTTTCTGGCCACCTTTTTCAAAAACCCTAAGTGTCTGCAGTTCTTTTACAGCAATCATCAGTGTTGTCTTCTAAGTTCTCTATAGTCCTTTCAAGTTCATTCATTTCTGTCTAGTTCAGCTCACCTTTTTCCATATTCCATCAATCTTTTCTGATGGACTTTCTTCATGCTTGGCCTTGTGTTCTTTCTCCATGTTATTTTCCTGCAAGTGATCACTACTTTGGCACTCAAATGGACTAACTAGTTCATAACCCTGGTCATCTACAAGACCAAGTTGTTCCCTTTCCCTTGCTGTAAGTTGTTTTCATTCTGGAGTAGACAGTGTACATGATCAGTACCTTCTGCTAATAAATCTTTCGACACTCCTACAGAAGTGCTGAAGCTTTTCCATTTTTCTCACTTGCAGGTTCTGAACTTAGAAGATAATCCTCCTTGGAAAACTTAGGTCCTTCTTAAACAACCATGTCTTGACATTCTATTGCATCTGAGTCAGATTCTAGCAAAGGAAAAGCAGTGTCTGAAACATCCAAGGATAACCTTAAAAAATGTAAAACCCTAATGACCTAATGGGGGTGTCCTTTGACCTGATTTTGATTGAAATTTGCCTTGGAGATTTTCAAGTGAAAACAGAGTATTGTTATAGGTTATTATGCCCAAAGGGACAAGGGAATGAGTTGGCAACAAAAAACCGTAGAGGTAGGTGGAGTTTATTGATAGGGGAAAATAGGGCAATGAGATTATAGGCAAGAAAAAAGGATGAAAATGAGAAGTATAAGCCCATAAGGAGTCTTTTAAGAGCAACAGGGTGATTTTGAGATGATCAACTGAGGAATAGTGAAGAAGGGTTTTACTAAGATAATGAAAGCAGTGAGATTTCTGAAACTCAATATATTCAAGGAATATTGTTTTCAGAAAACTATAACCATTCTATAGTCATCTAAAGATGGTGAAAAATATTGATGACTAACAGGATGGATAGTGCTCTTGGTTAATTTTATTATTAGTTATCTCTACAACAAGACTGCAAATGAACTCTTCAATCCTCAAACCTCACCCTCACCCAAAGATATGGATCCCACAGTGAGGAGTCAATAGAGGAGTAGAGGGTCCCTAAGATATCAATAAAACCAACTTAAGTTGGAGGTTGATTTTACAAATGCAAATTAGTACTAAAATCTCTGCTGTTGTGAATGTTATTGCTTACAAAGAAAAATATTGATATCAACGCTTAAAAATAAGAGGTAATGCTCATGTAAATGGTACCAATATCTTCAATGGAAAGTGAAAGTGAAAATTAGCTCAATTTAGCTAAACAAGTTCCAAATAGATTGCTTGCAAGTAAATGAAATAGATATCAAATTGTTTCAAATGAAGTGACATAAGAATGTTTTAAGAGACATCAACAATAATCAAAATGCCACATAAACATGAGTTGACAATAAGATGATGAAACAATGTATTCAAGAGAAATGTGAAACCAATTAAATGGATAAAAAAACTAGTCTAGGCTTGCCAAATAAATGTAAAGTACCTGTTTGCTCAAAAGAAATATCGCATCTGTTGTAGTAGATAGCACAATATAAGTTTTCAAGAAATGGAAATGGAAAACCAAGCTCAATTTACACAAAATGAAAGCAGATATGAGTATTATGTTAAAAGACTAATAATGCATTAATGAGATTAGCAAAAGAGAATTAGAGAAACTAAACTAAAGAGATTATTCCACCCACAAGTAAAGGTCATCCCTCTAAATGAGGGGGCGGGATACCATGGGAGAAACTCCCAAGCTCCCTCTAGAAAAAAAAGTTTTTTTTTATTAGAGTAATTTTACAATGAAGAAAGCCTTCTTTCTAGAGAGACAAGGCTTCTAATAGTGAAAAAATAAAACCTCTTGTAGGGGAAACAATGAAAAAATTTTGCCAATACTTTCAGAATGAATTTCAAGAGGAGAATCTGCCAAATAGAGTCCCGAAATTCTGCCAACAAGGGAGATAAGAAGACTTGTTCAAAACACTATTACGACAGAATTTTATGGCAGCGTATTGCACAAGAAGGAAAGAAGTGCCTCTTCCCAAGAATTCCACGGCCTAGGAGAGAAGGAAGGGTTGCCTTTTGTAGCTCACGGCCAGCTAAGAAGAGGAATCTCTAAGAGGTCATGGTCTATCCAAAAAAGGCTCCAAATCAGCACTTAAAGGTCTGTGATAAAAGGCTAGGAGATTTCAAGCATGCCTTCCTTAAGACTGCTAAAACAAAATGTGAGAAAAACCCTTCAGCAAAGTCTGATATTTCTGCAAAACAACCCCAAAAATCAGTGATATATAACCCTTATATCAGCTCTTAAACTTCTACAAAATATCACCAAAGTGAGTGAGAAATAGTGAGAGAGAATGTGCAAAATTATTCACAAATAGTATACAAGGCTTTTATCAAGGTTTTAAAGTATAGCTTCTATCCTTGAATAATCAACCATATGCTATATGCTCGCTTATATATATATATATATATATATATATATATATATATATATAAGAGCTCAAAATAGGTTCTGGAAAAAATAGTTTTGAAGTAGGTTGTTATCACAACTAAAGTCTTGGGAGGAACTCTATATAAGAATCCAAAGGATGAAGATTTGGGGAAGAACAAATATGTGAGATGCTTCCACTTTATCCTCAAGAGTGGGATAATCCAAACTAGGATGTCTCGTCACGCTTGAGCTATGATTTGCAAAATTTTCTACACAGGCTCAACATCATTTATTAGTTTCCAAAAGGGATTAGATAATAAAATGAAAATAAAATCCTAGCAATTCCACCAAAAATTAACTAAGATGTCTCATTCTAGATTAACTCTCTATTCCAAATGCTAGTGAAAGGTAGCTCAACTCTAGTAAATCAATGAAGCTAATGAAAAATAACAAATGGAAATTAGATCAAGTATAACATAAGCATATAATCACAAAATCATACCATCAAAGTGTAGACAAGAGACCACATATGAACCCCAAGTGTTGTTATTTCATTGAAAGCTGAGCATACAAAGTGGCAGAACCTCCCCAAACACGAGCTCATATTCTAGATACAATATGAGAGCCCATGGCTCCATTATGTAGTAAGTTGGGAGAAAATCCCAATGAAAAACCAAATGCCAAGTGGTGAGAGGGAGGAGATCACAAAGCAAATTCGAATTTGATAAGTAGAGTTCCAATGTCAAGTGTAAAAATCGGATTCTGGCAAGTGGACATCATTTTCTTCTTCCCTTATGTGCCAAATTCGAATTTTATGATGGAATGACAAGTGTATATGGGTGGTAACCCATGTGAAGACAATTTCCCACAAAATTTCCCAAAAAATCTCCACCAAATATTCTCCCAAATCCTCCCAAATGTGCATTAACTTCACAAATTCGAATTTCCAAGTAAGCAGCTCTCATTTAATGCCAGAAATTCGATTTTATTTGAGCACATGTCATTTCCTTGATTTTAGGAGTCCACATAACCTTGGGAATTCACTTTAACTCCTCCATAATTTTCCACCTCATTTCCATCTCATTTAGCATGTGTGGATATTCATTTTTCTCCATTTATTTAAATTATGGCTTAATTAACTGCCGGATTTCCCACTAAACTTAGGAAAAGTGGGTTTCGAGGGTTCAAAACACATTTTAACCCCTCAAAGTGTGTCATAGTAGAAAGTTGAGGGTGAGAGGTGTAATTTTGATTACTCATACCCCATACAACTTCTCTAGACAACACTTATTACAATTCAATTACAAATTTTATTGCAATTTTTGACCTGCGGGAAATCTAAAAAATTAAAAAATCACTACCTAGACCTAACCAAATTCCACGAAATTTTTTGTGTGCTCTAGTATGGTAATATACATTGACTCTAGACACTAGGACTCACCCAAGGCCTCACCATCAAGCCATACTCTGACTATGGGGTAAAATTGAAGGAAAAAACTCAATTAATTATCAAGCCATGATAAGGGATGATAATTAACCGAGTGCAAAATACCTCCCACAGTCATACTCACTTGTTGGAAAGGTTCCAAGCTACCTAGGCCTGTTATAGACTCAATACTGACTCAAATTCATCATTACTAGCATCACTTATTACAATTCCCCGTAGGGCGTGGAATCTGGGTATAAGAGAAAATGATAAGATGAAGTAGTAGAGTTTAAAAACTCTATTGAACTGAAGATATTTGATGGTACAAATGTCTTCTAGTTAATCATTGGGCATGGAGTTTTCTCATTATCATCAGGTGCCACTCCAGTGGTCAATAGGGTACATAGTTAAAGTTTTAGTCTAGTGGATTTACTATCAAATTCTACAAATTCATCACATCATAGTATTTTCATTTTCTTTTAGTGGTTTTCCTTTTTTGAACTTGTAATTTACTAATTTGTTAATGACCTACCCCTCTTTTTTAATGACGTCTTCAACTCTTTTATTTATAATCTTTAAATGCTGGAATAATAGCTGGAAGATATGAAACTAAATTTGATTAAATGTCGATATTCTGCCTTGAATTTGGAACAGATATCTAAAATTAGACTTGTGGATAAAATATCTAGCAGGCTCGATACCTAACCTATCCCAATCTTTTACAAATAAGGAATATGTTTATTGATCCTCTTTACTTTGCCAATTGTCATGTTTCCAAAAGATTATGTTTCTATTGCTTTTATCTTGAGTGCTTCCTCCTTTTAACCTTTTTCTGCATTCTGAATATAAGCAACCAGGAACATATCACGTTGTGTAAAGGGAAGTTGCTCAACCACTGGTCATCTTATCAATATTTTGATCCAAAAATATATTCCACAGACTATCAATCGACTACCTGGAAATTATTTTCTAGAAATCGAAATTTGCAACCACCGGCCACGAGCCTGATATGGAAAATCATGCCAGAGAACCATATTATTAACGATCTCTGAAGAACCGAAGGCTGGAGAAAAGAAATGAAATATTTATTACCTGAACCAAATGATGTAGGCCTTGTTACAGATTTACAAACTTGGACGTAACGTGAAAGAAAAGAGGAGCAGATTGTCCATAAAGCTCAGATAGGAGAGGAACACGCCATATTTCTGTAGATACAAAAGTTCAACGTTGTTCTTCACATTTATCTGCGGTGTGGGGACCAGAATGACAGTCATAAATAATATGGGGGCAGATTGGTATTGCAATGGGCTTCTCTAATATTTCCATTTCTGTAGATGATCTATAAATCTTCCAGGTGTAACAAAAGCAACTTCCACTCCATCTCTCAGCTCTGATCTCTACACAGCAATGTTTGTTCCTCCAACAACAATGGCAGTCCTAAATGACTTTAATGTTAATGCTAAAAGCCTTAGCCTGTGGCATTTTTATTTCCACCTCTAAGCCTTTGTCGTTGTTACTCATAAAGTCATTACCATAGTTATCCTTTCTTAATGTTGTTTGCTTAGATGGTCACATGGGTTGGCAGGAAATTAAACTTCAATAGACCTTCCAAATTCCACATGCGCGCATTTAAATCCTATAAGTTGCCTCTGTGCTACTCCTTGGTGAGTTGCATGAGATTTGGCAAACATTAACACAGCATGAATTCCATCCATGCGACCATAGTTATGAATAGATATTTGTATGTTAAATTTCCCTTTTTCACATGATGTTGTACAGTCATCAACATAGATGTGCTTTGAAGTCATTTCTCTATTTGGTGACATGATGTGATTGCTAAAAGATGGAAGAAAATCGGATAAATAGACGTCGTTGCAAAAGTATAAGAGTAGTTTGAAATTTGAATAACTAAGTCCACAACCAAATTGAAATACAAAACTCCCTATATAGAATTGGCATGTTCGGCCTGGGTATCCTACGGAAAAGTTTGGACGCATATTCATGACGTTCATTGGGACTTTCATAAAAGCTTGAGGGTTTTGTTACACACATTTTGTCAAAGTTCCGAAAAAGCAGATGTACCAAATTTTTTCAAAGGATCGAGATCATCAGTCATCAGCGATTGTGTCATTGTAAACACATTTTGCAAATTTGTAATGTAAATGATACTAGTAAGACCATATATGTATGTAACAACCTAGGTAAACCTATTATTTTGGCGATAATTTCACCCTAAAAGGTTTTTTTGTCTCACCGACTCATCTGTGTTTCTAAACAAGGATGGTTGGCAGAGTTTTTCCCTCCAGCCTCACCCCAAATTTAAGGTGGAATTTTTCGTCAGAGTCTTAGGTGAGTCCTAGTGTTTTAGTCGAGTCTTATGTAAAAGTGATTTGGAAATAATTTAAGCTAATTGGCTAAATCATTTTATTACAAATCACTTGGTCTACTAGATCATATTGTGTCGCACAATTGGGTTTGTATTTTGAGGGTTTATACCAAACGGGTCTTCCCCCTTTGAGGGTTGAAATGCAATTATCTTATGTAAAAAATATTTTAGTGCATGGTCCCTCATACTTAGACACCATGGCTAAAATATTAGAGGGTGGAAAAAATATTTAATCCCCTCAAGCGTCAATTAATTAATTTTTTTAGCAAAAATTAAATTCTATGAGTGGGAAAATTTGTAGGTATCAAAGAAATTAATTTTTGGAGGTACCCACCAAGGGAATATTGGAAATTTGAAGAAAAAATGAAAGACAATTTTTTGAGAAAATTAGCTCAAAACAATTATTTTTGAGCTAATAAAAAATGGATTTAATGAGAAATTTGAAAATTCCTCAAGATAAATATTTTCAACGGAAGAGATTAAAAGATCATCAAGCATTTACCGATGGCCGAGATTATTTTGACAAGGATCAAGCCAACTAGCCGTTATTTTTCCACTTGGAGGATTTATCTATAAATTAGCAGTCATTTGTGTCACAAGCCATCTAGTTTTGGCTAATGTAACTCTGAAAAGTTGATGTAAATTACTGTCTCGCTAGGAATGTTTGAATAATCATAATAAAGACTTTGGGGTGCAGTTCATGGTGTCCCTGATTTGATGATTTGTGTTACGTGTTGGGTACGAGCATTCCTATATTGTTCTTTATAAATATTTTAATCGTTATTTCATTGTAGGTGATAGGAGCATTCTATTGGTAAGTTATGGGTTTATCTTAGGTGATCTGATTCACTAGGTGTTCTAACGATTTATGCTTCAGAAATATATAGTGCTTGCAAGTTCCCCAGCCCTTGGACTCCAAGCTCACAAACTTTGGACAAAGGCTGACTATGTTTGGACTCTAATTATTTTTATGGTGTTCTAACTTCTCTAAGGCTGTAGATTTTCATTTATCTTTTGAAATACATTTAGCCATTGCTAAAGATTTATAAAATTTCAAAATTCTCTCAAAGCACTTCACATGTATATTTTATAGATATATTTGTAAAATAGATTTTTTGTAAGTAATTTATTTTCTAACATTTGTTTTCCAGCTGGGGTTTTGGGGTTTTGAAATATTTTTAAATTTTTGTATATATTGGGGTTTTGAGTATTTTTATTTTCATTTGTGCAAGTTAGATCAAATGACAAGAGCTAGATTAGAGCTAGTTCTAGGCCCTCGAAAGTAAGATCTAGACTCCAAATTTTTTGCAAAGCCAACCATTGAAGATTTTGCAGTAAAATTGAAGATTTGAAGCAAATAAAATTTTTAGAGTAGGGGTTTCAATTTTTAGGGCTCCCAAGCCCATATTTCTCCTGTCCAAGCCCTGCATCCTCCTCCTAGGGCCTTGCGTCACCCTTTTAGGCCTCCCAGAGGCTACTCATAAGCCTCTAAGGGGCCTCGACCTCCTTCTTTGGCCTTACGTTGAGGATTTAAGGCCCTTTTTGGCCTTGTCGTGGGCCTAGAAGGCCTCGGCCTCCTTCTTTGGCCTTGCATTCGGGGTTTAAGGCCTTTTTTGGCCTTGTCGTGGGCCTAGAAGGCCTCGGCCCCCGTCCTAGATCCTAGATGGTTACCCTAAGGGGCTTGTTGTGGGCTTCAAGCCCTCTCCCAGCTTCGGCCTCCCTCCTTCAGCCCTCTATTGTTGTAATATCCCAAACGGGATATTTTAACTAAAATTGCAGAAATAAACTTGAACAGCAAAATAAATGGAAATATACACACAACCACAAATAGTACACAATGGATGCCAATAAAATCACTAAGCCATTTTATTAATCCATGGTAAAAAGTACATCAACACGAAGGAACAAAGGAACCTGAGCTTGCCAAGCAAGCGGAGCAAAACCCAGAAAGATCTCGGGCCCGACTGATGAATGACGTTGGCAATGATGTAGATGGCTCAACAAGAAGACTGTTGCAGATCGGCTACGACAAAACTGACCTCTCCAAACTCCACTAAAGCACTGTGAAATCTCTGAGTGAAACCTCCTCAAGAGTATTGGGTTTCCGTCCAACACTCGACAAATCACCCGAGGGTTTCCGTCCTGGGGCTACGGCTGAAGTAGAGAACCACGTTTTCAAACCTCTCATACACAAGAAAATGATCTACTCCAAAGATATCCCTCAATGGCCTCCTCCCTTTCTTTTATAGATCTCTTGGATCCTTCTAGAGCCTTATTTTATTATTATTTTATTCATGGAGCATTTTTCCCTCTTATTAAAATATTCCTTTTTAATGCAGAAAAGAGTAAATCGGCTACCACATCTCCTCCTGCCACTGAAACTCTTGTCCAACTGTCCCACCATGTAGGTATCCTGGTCTCGGTTCCAATGAGCTATTACACTAAGGTGTTCTATCATGTATTCCTCCCGGGATGCCACCTAAAGCGTAATTGGATGCTACTATGCACCTGTGTCAAGCCACACGGAATAGACCCCTCAATACCGAGATCCCAAACTGATCTCTCAAAGTACCTATCATCAAACAATCCTCCCGAATCCCATCACCACCATGGCCAATCATCGTCTAAGTCCCACGGCTCGGACTACGCACTACCTCTGGCTATAACTGATGCCCCATGAAGTGAAGTCCGCCAACAATCATCAAGGCTCCCCGGCTCTTGCTGTGTTGTACCTCTAACTGTATAAGTTGCCCCACCAACTGCGTACCAACTCATCACCTCTCTCCAATCCAAGTCCTAACTCAATCCAATGCTGATCCTGCTCTCCTGAAATCGGGATGGAGTGCTGAAGAAATGACGACCTGTGCCCCACTGCCAGCTGGAATCTGTAGCATCTGACATGTCTAAGGGCCCCTGTTCCGCTGTGCTCCCTACGAAGAAGATCGTACCATCAAGAGGGTACCAACTCATGATCTCCCGCCAATCTATCCTGGAAGAAGAATCCAATGAATTGACAATTGTATACGGAACATGCTTGAGGTGTTGTCGCCAGTCCGTAATCAACTCACGCTGCTCTGTCCCGTCTGTCGACAAGGTTTGCCTGCAGAAGAAAGCCCCTCCCTCTATAATGGGCCAAAGTGGGCAAGATATGCTGCAAGCCCAATCGATGTACTCCTGGCTATTCCCGAAAGTACTACAACTTTGTTGACTGCATGTGCATCTATCTGCACCTCATCAGTGTGTCGGCCCAAAGATGGATGCTCCACCATCTCCAACAATGCCTCCCTCTCCTAATCAGGAATGTCATGCTCCTGCTGTGTGCTAGCCCCCTGCAAAACTATCCCATCAACCTCCAACATCTGCAGAGGATATGGATCTGCAGCTCGTGTCACTGTACTCGATGTCTAAGCATCTGACTGCCCCTCCTCAATGGCTGATCCCAAGGTTAGCTGCATATCCATCACAAACTCAATGAGAGCATCCATCTGGCTCTCCCCCAAAGGAGTATTATGAATGATGTGCACAGTATCCTCCCCTACTCACTCATGCTCTATCACATGCTGCTCTGGCTGAATCGTCACAAGTGACTCATCACCCTGAGTATCTCTCCTAGAGTCCCCTGACTGCTCACCCTGCATACTAGAATATAGCTCCGGCCCACTGTCATCAACTCCACATGACTGCTCATGCTCCCTAGAAGCATCCTCATATGACCCCATGGACTCATCTGAAGAAGAGTCCTCGTCCTGGCATACAAAAGGAATGTCCTCCTGCTCTACCTCTGTCACATCATCTACATCACTCAAGCATGAGTGATTAGGCCTCCAAGGTTCTTTGCAGATGAAGAAAAGTTCCTTCCTCCTCAACTCGTTCTTACTGCCTGATCCACCAAATTGGAATAGCTCCTCCCTGGTCAACACTCTCCTGAAACACCCAATGTTTTGCTCAACCAAACTCTCGGCCAGTTTATAAGCAACAGGGGGAACCAATTGTTCTCTCCTCCAAATTGTCAACAACCTGGTCAGCAGCATCCTGCAAATTTCATCATTGTTAGCCATGATTTCTAAGATCTTGATCCTCTTCTCAATGGCAAGACCCCAGATGTTATGTAGATCCTGAAGATTCTCTTCTATTAGTTGGAAAACTTTCTGCATAATGTCATCATTATAAGGAAGCATAGGTGAAGTTATTCTGATAATCTCACTGAGACAAGAAGCTACTATAACTCTGACTCCTTCACAAGGATGCTCCGAGAATCTTGGATGAATCAAAACAAGCATTGTTGGTTTGAGTGCCCAATTTAGGACCCTGAAATCTAATTGACTCACTTTAGGAAGATGTGATTCTAGCTTCTCCAAATTAAGGAAAGTTTTTGTGGTCATATTTACATTCTTCAAATCAGATCCAAGTGCAAAGAGCCAATTCCCTACCTCAAACTCTTTTTGCAAATCTCGTATCTACTCTAGCTGTAGGATGGCATGTATCCCCTTTGAAAAGTGTTTTTTGTTTGGTTTTTCTCTTTGATCCAAGGAAGCATTGCAGCTCCAAGCACCTTGTGCAAGTGATTTTTCAAACTGTAGCTGGTACTGAATTCTTTGTAACTCATTAAAACTTTTTCTAAGATTTTTGCACAAATTGGGCTCTAGCAAAATCATTTTTGCACAACAAGATGAATTGATCCTAGCAAAGCAATCTAAACAATCTCAGGTGAGAAAAATGTTACCCCAGATGCAAGGAAATGATCTCTCCTCAAGCTCCGTGCCGACTTTGGAAATTCTACAACTGCTGGCTGGAAGGAACCCTTGTTTGAGCCTCCCAAAGTGCTCAGAAAATGCTGCCAAATTAATCTTGGGCTCTCCACCACAAACCCAGAAATTGTTTTGGCAAATACGACCAGTCACCCGGGACCCAAAATTTAAGCTTACTCCTTCCACACTAGCTGCCAAATAATTATGTATGTTTAGGGCACAAAAACTCCCCCAAAAATTCTACAAAATTAGGAGCCAACTCCTTGACCCATGGCCGACAAAACCCAGAAATGTTTTGGGCTAATTATGATTGACCCAAAATGTTCAAATAGTGTGGAATCTCAGTTAAACCAGCAATTCGCCCTGCTATAAGAATGACGATTTCAAACCCGAATATCACCCGAAAAATTCTGAAAATTTTACCACCAACTCCTTTCACAAAACTCAGAAAAAAGCAGAAATGGTTTTTCCAAATCACAATTGACCCCAATAGTAAGTTCCTCCAAAAATTGCGTTGTTGCAAGACTGCAATGCTTCATGACTTCAGCCTCTAATTTACCCACTGAAAACTGCTCAAAAAATTATAGGAATTTGGGAAGGTGACCCTTCCCCAAAACCTGTAAAAACCCAGAAAGGGTTTCTTCCTATTCCAACCTTCAAAATATGAGCCTTTGTAGTTTGGCCCTCTTCCAATTTCGTTTTCTGGCATTGCAGCTGCTACTGTCAATCACTGCTCTCCAAAATCCCAGCCAACCTCCTCAAATGGCTCTCTTATCAATCTCCCAACACCACAGCTCTAAAGTCCCACCAATGCAGATCCCACAAATGAGCCTCCTCCAATGACTGCGTAGGCCCTTCTAACCAAAATAGCTGCAACCGAAAATGACAAACACGCAAGTTGAGCCAAGATCGAGGCTCTGATACCACTATAATATCCCAAATTGGATATTTTAACTAAAATTGCAGAAATAAACTTGAGCAGCAAAATAAATGGAAATATACACACAACCACAAATAGTACACAATGGATGCCAATAAAATCACTGAGCCATTTTATTAATCCATGGTAAAAAGTACATCAACATGAAGGAACAATGGAACCTGAGCTTGCCAAGCAAGCGGAGCAAAACCCAGAAAGATCTCGGGCCCAACTGATGAATGACGCTGGCAATGATGTAGATGGCTCGGCAAGAAGACTGCTGCAGATCGGCTACGGCAAAAATGACCTCTCCAAACTCCATTAAAGCACTGTGAGATCTCTGAGTGAAACATCCTCAAGAGTATTGGGTTTCCGTCCAACACTCAACAAATCACCTGAGGGTTTCCACCCTGGGCCTACGACTGAAGTAGAAAACCACGTTCTCAAACCTCTCATACACAAGAAAATGATCTACTCCAAAGATATCCCTCAATGGCCTCCTCCCTTTCTTTAATAGATCTCTTGGATCCTTCTAGAGCCTTATTTTATTATTATTTTATTCATGGAGCATTTTTCCCTCTTATTAAAATATTCCTTTTTAATGCAGAAAAGAGTAAATCGGCTACCACGTCTCCTCCAGTCACTAAAACTCTTGTCCAACCATCCCACCATGTAGGTATTCTGGTCTCGGTTCCAATGAGCTATTACACTAAGGTGTTCTATCATGTATTCCTCCGGGAATGCCACCTTGAGCGTAATTAACTAAGTTAAGCCCAAAAATAACTCAATTTTCTGAAAGTTGTCAGAATGCACCGAAACGAAAGGCAAGCTGCTCAGATGATGCAATACATCAAGCAAATGCCACCCGACCACATAGAAACTCCTCAAAACTCCTCCAAAAATCCTCTGGGCCCACTGATGACACCAACCTGTACCTGTGACATGTTTGCTCCCAACTCTGGAAGTCCATCCTAGCCCTGTCATAGGTGACACCAAAAAAAGGGAATATTACAGTTGCCTTTGCTCTACTCTTAGCCCTCTCCTTTTGACCCCTTTAAACCCTTCTTTAGCCTTCTTCCCTAGCCGTTGGCCCTTCTAGCCCTCTCTCTCCCTATCACTGGCCTTATTTGGCCTAGCATTGGCCCTTTTTTGCCCTAGTTTGGCCTCTTCCCATCTCTGAAATTTTAGATTGAAGATTGGTAGGCTTTGCAGAAAGAAAGAGATTAGCTCAAAACTCGTGCTTTTAGGTGGCATCTTCATTGGAAAAAGTTTGGGCAAATTGGGCAAGTGATCTACAAGGCCTTGGGCCTAGGGTTTGCTCTTTAAACCCTTATTCTCTCATTGTTTTGCTACAACTTTAATAATTTTTTCATAACAATGATTTAAGTGCCCTAGAAATCATCTCTTAATAGTCTAAACACACTAAGAAATTCATGATAAAATTTTACTAGTGTTTTGGCTACTTGGGCATTGAATATCTAGCTTAGATCTAGTCATTCGTTTCTTGGAATATTTCTGCATAATCAAATAGATCGGATCTGATATAATCTGAAAAGAACACATTAAGAGGCATAAAATTGATTGATGTGATATCTAGCATATTGTCTTAACATCTAAGTGTCTTGGGCATTAATTATTTGGCATAAATTTCCAATTTATGGTGACCGATATCTCTTCATAAAAGGCATAGTCAGATTTGATATTTTCTGAATTTAACATCTTGAGAGGGTTAAAGGTTCACCAATTTACATTAGCAAAGTTGTTTTATCAATTGGCAAGTCATTAGGCAACTTATTGGTCATATTTAGTTTTATATGCTTGATAATTTCTGGGTTTATTTGCTGCTGCCCTATCTGTCACATAAGTGGAGTTTCATGATCTAATTGGCTCATTGTGGTTTATGCTATTGAAGTCTACCAATTACTTGTCTTTTGTTAGATCTGAAAATTGTTAAGTTGGCACTCAAGCCACTCATATAAGCTCTAATCTTGTTGGATATCTTAAGTCTTCGTTGGGTATTTTATCTGTTAGGTGGCATCAAGTGATATTGGCATTAGATCATTAATCATCATTAGAATATCTTGAGTTTTGATTGACATTATTGTGTTTGGAACATTCCTAAGGAAATTATTGGATAATTGCTAAACACATTGGGTTATCCATCTAAAGCATTGGCATCTTCTATTGATATAAGATCATTGGCACTTACTTTGTCCTAATCTCTTAGGGATCTTAAATTGTGATTGTTCGCTAAGTATTGCAATCTTGCTATCATTGGAGAGGTTTATCTTTGTGTTGTTAGATACTGGCACTTGATAATTTGGCACTTTCTTGGTTATAAGATTGTTTCACAATTTATCTTGTTATAAGAAGTTAATCATAACTTCAAGTACTTAAATAATTAAAACAATCGTAAACTAAGAAACCACTCATAATCATTGCATACGCATTTTAAGCTTAGCTTACACTAATAATTTACCTCCAAGCATAAGCTTGGTTGATAGACACCTAGGGCCACCCTTTCTCATCTAGCTTGAGGGATTCAGCCCCTTTCTAGTGGTTAACACAATGACCTTACAGTGGTCAGAGCCACAGTCTTTGTAACGCCAGAGGCACTGGGTGGTTGGAACATAGAGAGAGGTATCATTAATCAAGTCTTTGCTTGCTTCCTGTTGGCTTCCATCCCACAACCTACTCTAAAGACTGGTCTCAAAATAGTTAAGAGGGAGGTTCCATTTAGAATAGGCATATAATCTAAAATTAATCAAGATCCTTGCATCACACCTAGATCCTAGAATTTGCATAGCATATAGGTTAGTTGATCTTTTAAGCAACAGTTTTCCATCTGGTTACTTGGTCTTAGTTTATAATAAGCAAGAATTTTGACTCCATGAGGCACTGGTCTCATACTTGAATCTAATCTAATCATTGGATCTTGGTAAATTTAACCGAGTAGTTGGGCCACTCAATCGTGTCTCCTGGACTTGTGGGTTACCAACTTGTCCTTCATCTTCTCTTTTCCATAGGGACTACCCCCCATAGCCTATTGTTGGGATACAGCGAGAATGGAGTGGACAGGGATCAGAGTGACAACCCCTGCCCGCCTAGGTACAATCTGAGCGACAACAAATTCCTTTTAAAAGTTGAAATCCTTCTTGACTTGTCCCCTTTGGGTCTCAAGTTTAGCTATCTCCACAAGAGGAATCTATACAGTCACTTTAGCCAAAACATTGGTTAAATTAATATCTTGAGCAACATCAAAATTTTGAGGTTAAACCCCGAACCGTAGGGCTTGGAGTACCTCCGAAGCTACTCAAAAATCACACTTCCTCTTAGTGAGGGGGTACTTCCAAGACTAGGAAGTAACTCATCATCATCATCACTACTCGCAACACTCACCCAACTCCTGGCACTCACCACTGTAGCAATCCTTGTAGCATGTGCCATGAACCATGCCTCTCTCGGAAGTGTCGTTGTCACTAGAAGCATCCTGCTTCTTCTTCTTCTCCTGAAATGTCTTTCATTCCCTCCACGATTCCTTCTTGGCAGTTGTAGGAGCACCCTTGCTCCCCACTGACCATATGCTCTTCTTAGGCTGCAAATTCTCCCTCTGAACCTGCAAGCTCCCGCTAGAACTCGACTCCCTCTGAGTCTCTGGAACTTGGACTTTCTTTTCTGGAACCTGTACCTGCTCCTCTGAAGCCTGCACCTGCACCTGCACCTGCTTCTTCTTCCCATGATCCACAAGCTTGCCCATCAACCTGTAGAGACCATGCTCTCTAACTCCCAACACAATCCCTGCAGAGCTAGAGCCTCTAGGTCTGAGTCTTGCCATCCCATCCTAGAACAAGACCTCAAACCCCTTCTTCTCGATCATCGAGACAAATATCATGCTATATCTGAGTCCCGGTACAAATAATACATCCTAGACCCGCATCACTCGTCCTATCTCCATCCTGAATGGCACAACTCCCAATCCTCTGATCTCCTTCTAACTCTTGTCGCCCAACGCCATGTGCAACTTCGAGTCCCATTCAACTAGAGTCTCAAAAACCTCCTATGACCCTATCATATGTTTCGTCACACCACTGTCCACGTACCATCCATCCTCGTCAATAGTACCCTGCGAGAAATGAGAGACCATAGCAAATTCCTCCTCTTCCAAACCTCTTGGTGAGAGCATCTATCTCAGTAGAAGTGGCAACACCAGTGATCTGCTTCCCTTTCTTCTTCTCGTCATCTCCCTTCTTCTTCATCGGACATCTCGACGAAAAATGACCCTTCTCGCCACAGTTGAAACACTTGACTTTACTCGAGTCCTTCTTCTACTTACCCTTCATTCATGTTGCAAGTGCCACATCCTCATCTGCCCGCTTCGTTGGATGAAGATCCTCGTCTCGCAACTCTTCTTGAATGAAGTTGTCCCATAGCCTATTCCAGTCTGGCAACTTTTCTATGCCAGCGATGCCTTTGATGAAGGGCTCCCATTCCTCAGTGAACCCTTTCATGGCAATCCTTACTGTATCACTATCTGAAACAGTCACACCGACGACAGCAAGCTCATCTCTGACCTGAGACAATCTCGTCAGATACGAAGTCACTCCTTCACCCTTTATCATCTTGGTGGACTTCAACTTATCCTCCAATACCAGTACCCGGTTCTCGTTCTTATTTTGGAACTAATTCTAAAGAGCCATCCACATCTCATGTGCAGTGTTCTTCTCGAACAAATGAGGTATTAGGGGATCCTTCACACCATCTAGGATGATCAATCTCGCCCTCGTATCCAAATCTTTGTACACTTCCAGCTCCTTTGGGTCAGTTGGCTTCTTGATGGCTTTCTCGGTGAACTCCCAGATCCTATTGACCCGCAAGACCAACTTGATCCTTTCCTTCCATGGACCATAGTTGGACAACCCCTCCAACCTGTCCTCATACCAGAGACCTGCCTGCAACTTCGACATTGTCCCCTACAATGCGACCAACTCCCTCTTAAGTTGTACTTCGTTGTGCACAACTCTAATTCACTGTCTTTCAGAGTAGCTCAGACACGCTCTGATACCATGTTGAATTTCTATGATCTCTGAAAATTTCTGAATCTAAACATACAAAAATCCTACTGCAATTAACTGATTTGCATTACCTACTTGTATTTTCCTTTAACAAGTTATTTACATATTTATTCAATAAATATTAATGCAAATACTAAACAGCCTACACCAATGTACAGATCAAGTACTGAAAAAATAAATGAGACAATCATACAAAGGACACACTTATTTTTGGACTAACGTCCCCGAAAAAAATCCATCTCGCCCAATAGAGAAATCTTCGGGAGACAGATAAAATAGTGAGTTTTACCTCACACTACAAGTCTTGGCTGATCTGGATCAGAATTGGCAAAACCCCAACTCCCTCTGTGCAGTAGATGCGTAGGCCTACGTGGGGATGGCTGATGACTGCATCACCTCTTCTCTGCACTGATCTGCCTCTCAAAAAATCGAGTTTCAGCCCTCCTGGCTCAAAAACCTTGATCTCGAGCTAAATTCAGACTGTCCCTTGGAAGCACTGCGCAATCCCTGCGTGGGCCTGCATCACCCCTTCAGGGGACTGTGTCACATCTCCTGGTGGCTGTGTTGCTTCCTCTATTGTCTCTGCTACCTCTCAGCTATGTACTCTTGGTCCTCCGACCAACAATTGCTTCTGCCCCTCACTGTTGTTGAATCACTCAGATCTTATCTTTGTCCGAGCACTGCTCCGTTAGAAGAACTCGATCTCCAGATTGATTCACTGTGTGTGTTCTCCAACTAACCCTCAAGCTTTCCTTTATACTTTTCTTGTTGAGAAATCAACGTCCGTGATCTAATCTTTAATCAATGGCTAAGATTAAAACAGACTTGATCCTCGTCCCTTAGAAGCTTCTCACCCAAATTTAAATTAATTCACTTCAATTATTTTAATTCCCTAAGTTTTAACTTAGGCTCCATTAAAAATAATTAATTATTTGAATAACTTTCACTCTAGGTGGAATTTCTCCAAACGATTTCTGGGTCTTGGAGATCTCATGTGTTCTAACCCCTCCACAAAATTTTGGAGCTAGAGCACATCTGATGCTACCCAAAAATCAACACGATCTTGGGTCTACGTTAGAATCTTAGAATCTTTGACGCTACCAAACCAAGAATCTCAACAAGAACTACTTTGCAAAGCGAAAAATAAAAACCAGTAAATCACATATGCACAAGTATACACAATTTTTAACAAATATTGTACAATAATGTACAACCCAATCTTCGTTATATTAAACCAATCTAAATAATACAACAGTCTATGTAATACAGGATACAATGACAATCTCGCTGCAGCTTTTATGTCGTATCTTGTCTTGTCGGTCCTTCGCTCTCGATCTTCTCTCTAGCTTCCCCTTAGTCCTTCAAAGGACAACACATAGAAACTCCAGGGGGGCTAACTCCTATCACTGTTGCAAGTCACGTCTGCTACAATGAACACGGGCTAATCCAATCTACTCTCTAGGTTGGCCAATACCTGAGCTCCAATCCACCAATCTAGCAGTCACTTTTGTCTATCAAAGTACTGCACTTTAGGCTCCAAACTTCACCCAATCACGTTGTAACCAATGTCCTTCTTGTATGCTGCTCTAGGGCTACTTTGGGCTATCAACACGTTCCCCTCCAACAAGCCAATGATGTCCAATACACACACTGTGAAATCTGTTCCTAGTTGGGGTTTCTTAACACCCAAAACAACCCCAACAATTGGCTCCCACAAGCTGCACTGTCCAAACACTAGGACAGCCTTCCATCTAGCATCTAATCAACATGAAACCATCACATACCTCTTTAGTCATGGGTTATCATACATTGTTGTACGTTTGTCCCACTGGGTAGGGTTGCAATTTCACTGCAACGGCTCACTTTCCTCACGTCTAGACATCCCTTTTCCGCTGTGGTCTTCCCTTCCTTCCTTCTATCCACAATCTCCTTGAAGTCTGGGCTAAATCCAGCCCCAAACCACCCTTCTCGACCCTTTGTTCAAATGAGGTAAGGACTATGGCCTTCCTGTACCTACAGCCAGCCTTACGGCCTGCCTACTTCAAACGAAAAGAGGCTTGTACATACTTGTTTGTGCCTTCAATGACTATGTGTCAAAATTCGGATACCTTGAATCTTACTGCAGCAATTGATATAGTTTCTTCTATTTGTTAAATAGATTAAGCAGATTATTTATTGTGCACTACAGTAAATATCGAAACTAATACACTGCAACCTTCAGAAAACAAATACTACAGAAGAAAAATAATGCACACACACAAAATACATCGTTATTTTTGGACTAAGTTCCCAGAAAAACCCAACTCGAGAAAATCGGTGTAGCAGCTGAGAGTTTGATTATTATGTAGTAGTAAATCTGAGTACAATCTATGGTTGCTTAATCTAGCAAACCAAAACAGAGAAATGACGAGCAGTAAAACTAGTGAGAAATTATCTTATTTCCACCTGTGACCCAACATTGACCTCATCTCGATTTGAGCTGCTCCTTGCTCCCTCTACGCAGTCATTACGTCAACATACGCAGTACTGCGTCCCACAAACTCAGAACTGCTTCTCCTCTTGTTGTCTCCACAGTTGTTGTCTGGAACACTGATCTCCTTCACCTCTAGACCCTCTACACAACTTTCGGCTCAAAAAATCTCCTGCTCCCCTGCGAAAAGAGAATCACCCACTGAAGCTTTGTGCTGCCTCTCAGTGGCACTCACTGCCTTTCTGCAATGCACTCACTAGAACTGGAAAAGCTTCCTCCGGCCTTACCTTTGTCCCTCTCTCACTGCTTTGAGCTCACTAGCTCTCTCTCCGGCAACAAAACACTGCTACTCTGGAAATCGATCTGCTAGTGAAATCAAACTGCAAAAATGTGTTCTCCAAGCCCTGTCGAGTTTCTTCTTATAATCTTTCGTTGAGAATTCGACGGCCACAACTAAAACTTTATCGATGGCTAATATTAACTAGAAATCGATCCAAGTCTTTTTCTAGAAGATTCTCACCATGACTTAATTCATTCCTTTTAATTAATCATATTTCCTACGTTTAAACTTAGGAAATATTAAAAACTGACTAATTCATTTAATTAAGTCGTCTCTAGGTGGAATTTCCAGAAACTATTTCTGGGTATTGGAGATTACATGTATTTTAACCTCTACCAAATCTCAAGGCTAGAACAAATCCGATGCTACAAAAACCAACATTGTCGCCTTAAGAAAGGGAAATAACCCACACAAAAACTTGCCCAAAAACTCCTCTAAATCATGTCGTTGTCCTCTTTGCTCCACAAACCTGTGAAACCATTTCAAACAAGACCAAAATAGTCCTCCTCTACTTCAGCCTTCTGCCTTCTCAGCTGCAGCTACCTTAGGATGGAATTTCTATGAAAAGATGCCCTTGGATGGATGATAAAATGACTCCATTTCACCTCCTATTTACACTTGAAGGAGGGCTTCATAGGACGTCAATATGGGTTTGACAGTCTGTCATTAACCTTCTAATCATTAGGCCAACTTGACCAAAACCCAACAGTGATGTTCAAAAATTTATAACTTAATTTCTAGAGCTTCGATTTGAGTGATCTTTGAAGCATTGGATTCGCCACGCCATCCTCTATCACTTCAAATTTTCTCATGCTCAAATTATTCATGGTTTTGACCCAAATCCCGATGCGTACAAAACCCCAAGCTTGGGTTCCAAGCCCACAAGTGACTCTTGTGATGCTTTTCCCTCCAAACCCCGAACCCTAGGACTTGGAGTACCTCCCAAGCTACTAAAAAATCAACAAGAAGGGGTTCTTCGTAGGGTATATCAAAACCTCAAATGCATACAGGATCTATATTCCTAGCAGTAGGAAGATTATTGTGAGACGAGATGTGAATTTCATGGAGGACAGAGCCTTTAGGAGATCTCACGAGATACTGGCAGGTGATCAGAGTGAGCCAGCAGAAGCTGCATTAGTCTAGCACCAAGGACAACCACAGGGACAGTCCCATGGTTCTAGTACAGTTACCAGTTCAAGCACTAGCTCGGGTGTAGGGGATCCAGTGAGTTCGTAGTAAACGAAGCAACAGGGGCAGGATGAGAAGTTGGTCGAAGTTTTGAACCACCCACCACTAGCAGTCGAACCGACAGAGAAGTTCGTCAGACTCTAAAGGATGAACAAGAGTTTATGGGGGCTCCTAGGATGGGCAAGAGAGAACACAAACAACCAGACAAGTACCAAGCTTTGGTGGCACAAGTTATTGAACCTTCCAGCTATCCCTCCCCCTCATTGACTTTGCTTCCTCACTGAAGCTCGAACTCTTTGACAAATGATTGTTGCTACTCTGGAAATCAAATTTCCCAAGTGTCTCTAGTGTATTCTCCAAGTGTGAAAATTTCGTCAACTCGGGAATCCTACTGCAGCAAGTGATGGAAAGTCTTCTATTTATTATTTACTGAACAAATTATTCACTGTGTTCTACAAGCAAATATCGAAATCCATTCACTACAGCCTACACAAATTAACTGCGGAAGAATTACAAGTGCGGAAACAAATTTGAACAAACATAGATCACACAACCATTTCGACACAGTTATTTTTGGACTAATGTTCCCGGAAAAACCCAATGCAGGAAAAATCGATGCAATAGATCTGTTGTTTATATATTATGCAGTAAATATTCTGAGTACAAATTTATGATTGACACACCGTCAAATCATACAGAGAAACTGACAAAAGAGATCTTGTGAGACAAACCTCACTCCTCCATGGGAACCCAGCACTGATCTGCACCAAGACTGACTGCCCTGCGCTGCCTCTGCACAGTGACTGCGTCACCCACACAGTGTCTATGTTGGTCTCACTGCTGGCTAGAAACTAAAGCCTTCTGGCCTCCAGAAAATCTCTCCAAGATTTGGCACTAGCTCTCGTTGTCTCCTCAGCACGAAAACGACTTTCCCTTTGGCTCTGTGCAGTGATTGCGTAGGCACTGCGTCACTGGCTCTGCACTGCTGTTGCAGTTCTCTCTGTCTCTACAGGTATGTACTATCCGGCCATGAAACCTTCCAACCGGAACTACTGCCCCTCATTGCAAAATATCTCTAGATCAAATTTTCTTCCTGAACACTGCTCACTAAAGAAATCGATCTATAATCTCTGCCTTGTGTCTCCAAAATGTGTTTTCCAAATGACCCTTCAAGCCAATCATATAGTCTTCTCGTTGAGGCTTCAACAGCCTTGATTAGATCTCTAATCAACGACTAAGATTAACTTTTGACTTGACCCATTTATTCTAGATCATTCTCACTCATATTCTATTAATTCACTTTAATTATTTTATTTTCCAAAGTTTAGACTTAGGGTACCTTTAAAAATAATTAATTATTTCTATAGAATACAATCCGAGTGGAATTTCACCAAACGATTTCTCGGTTATTTGGAATCTAAGCCTCTCCACAAAATTTGAGACTTAGAGCACATCTGATGCTACCCCAAATCAACATTCCCTCTTAGCAAGGAATGTGCTCTAACAATATGCCATTCTGCATACTGTTCTGACCCTGAAGCATCTTCATTTGCGCGGCTGATGTCTAACATGTTGTCCACCAACTCTATGGAAATGTTGCATCTATACTGCTATTGACACTGCCACTATCAACACTGCATCTGTACTACAACTCCCTCTGAATTCTGCATCTGTACTGCAACTCCCTATAAATTTTGCATCCATGTTGTTGTTGACTTTGCCACTACCAACTGCTATACACTGCAACACAATTGCTTTGTGCAACTGAAAAACATCCAAAATTGGACAAGTATACTGCATCTCGGTGATGAAGATCTGACTGTTGCTAGCCTCTGCCCTGCCTCTCTAAAGCCACTGCACTGTTGTTGCTCTGCATTGCATCCCTCTATGTTGTTGCAATACTGCTCTGCGCTACTCAGACTATGACGCTACTAACCACTGCGTTGTCACTTCTGTTGATTTTTGTAGCATCCGTAAGTGTTGCAAATCTCAAACTTTGCAGGGAGGCTTAGACAACAGCATTCCAAAGAACCCAGAAACAGTTTGTGGAAATTCCACTTGGTTCAAGACTTATTAAAATAATTAATTATTTTAATGGAGACCCTAAGTCCAAACTTAGGAAAAAGAAATAATTAAAATGCATTAATAAGTCAGAGTGTGAATCTTCTAGAAAACATGGATCAAGTCAAGATTTAATCTTATCCATTGATTAATCTTTTAATCTGGGTCGTTGGTTCTCCAACAAGAAGATTATAAAAGAAGGCTTGAGGGTCACTTGGAAGATAAGTCGGGCACACACTCAGTACCCGAAGGAGATCCATTCTGATGTAGAATTCGATTTCAGTGGGAGAGTTGCAGGGCGAGAAGTTGCAGAAGCAGGAGGAGGTCAGGGGTGATCAAGATCAAGGTTGAAGAGCAGGAGGGGGTCACTGAAGGTAGCTTGAGGCTACAACGCAGAGATCCCACGCAGTCTCCACGAAGATTCACGCAGTCCAGCTCTGGGACTGCGCAGAGAATCACACAAACTGACGCAGTGGCTTGCAGGGGTTGTTCTGGGTATCAAAAATTTGTCCGAGAAGCTGAGTATTCAGTCTCAGGTGGTTCAGAATTTATCTACCGAATATTTTCCCTGTAAAGATATCATTTGCTGAAGAATTAATAAAACTCGCATTTGCTGCACCGATTTTCCCACATTGGGTTTTTCCGGGGACAATTGTCCAAAAATAACTGTGTACATGTGATTGATACTTGTGTTTATGTTCTCTACTATTTATTTCTCTGCATATATAATTGTGAATGTTGCAGTAGTATTTATTTCAATATTTGTTGGAAGATTTCTGAATAATAACTTATTGAAATAATAAGTAGGAGAAATAAATCTATCACTGCAACTAGTTGTAAATTTTCACATGCTATCAGAGCCAGAGATGAATAACAGAGGGGGCATATATCAGCGAACAAAGATCTACGCAATTCTCTAGGGCAACAACACGGAAGGGTTCACGCAGTCCTCCAAGAGGGGGGGGGAAGCACGATAGAACGGATGGATCGCAATGTATCTGTATTTGCATCCAGATTAGAGGAAGATTTTGCTTGTGTATCAAGCACTACATCCTCAGACGTCTGGTATATTGACAGTGGAACCTCTGCTCATATGATGGGAGTATAGGACTGTTTTTCCGACTACCAAGAAGAGCAGATGAATTTCAAAATAACCATGCGTAATAAAGCAAAGTGCACTCCCATTGGGAAAGGTACCGTAGTTTTTCAAACCGAGGCAGGGAGCAAAATCCGGGCCACTAATGTACTGCATGTGCCGGGTTTGGGGATGAATCTACTCTCAGTGTCACAGCTTCAAAACCGAGGATATGACGTCTCCTTTATTGGCAATAGAGTCTACGTCAAGCACCCCAGTTAGAAGAAGAAGGCACAAATCGGGGTAAGAAGCAACAAGATGTACAAGCTGCAGCTTGATTCCCCAATGGTAATGATTGGCAGCGCGGATGAAACAGATTTGAATGAGCTATGGCACAGAAGAATGGGGCATTTGCATCATAGGGCGTTGAGAACTCTCCAGAAGACTGTCACAGGTGTTCTAGAATTAAGCACCAAGCGGGATGATGTCTGCAAGGGTTGCATATTAGGGAAATATGCCAAGGCAACATATCAGAGAAGAAACAATAGGGCCAAGGGTGTGTTGGATCTAATACACTCAGATATCTGCGGACCAATGTCCATGAGAGCTCTTAGTGGTGTCGAATATTTCGTCACCTTTATTGATGACCATTCCAGGAAAACCTAGATCTACTTCTTGAAGACCAAGGATAAAGTCTTCAGTCAATTTAAAGAATTCCAAGCTCTTGTGGAGAATCTGACAGGGAGGCGGATCAAGGTATTGCGATCAGATAATGGAGGTGAATACATAGATAAATAATTCACTGGATTCTGCACAAGAGAAGGCATCAAAAGAGAATGGACAGCTCCATACAATCTAGAACAGAATGGAGTGGCAGAAAGGAAGAACCAGAGTATTGTGGAAGCAACCAGAGCTATGTTCTATGACCAAGACATGCCCAAATTCCTATGGGATGAAGCGTGTAATACAGTTGTCTACATTCAGAATAAAATTCCTCACACTGCACTGGGAAAGATCATGCTAGAAAGTGTCTTCACTGGTAGCAAGCTCGAAGCAAGTCACTTTAGGATCTTCGGCAGTACAGCTTACTGTCATATACCCAGTGAGAAGAGGAAGAAGTTGGAGATGACTGCTGAAAGGGGGTATTTAGTAGGATACAGCGAGAATGCAAAGGTTTATCACATCTACGTTCCTGAGAGTAGGAAAGTAGTGGCGCGAAGAGATGTGAAATTTATGGAGGAGAAAGCCTTGAGAAGATCACAAGAATTTCCTTTTGCTACGCAATCAGAGGAAGAGCCTCTGGTCCAGCCCCAACAACCAACAGCAGAAAATTCAGTTGCCTCTCTAAGGCATAGTGATCCAAAGGATTGGTCTCCTGAGGATTTGCAAGAAGGAGAGCCGGTAAATCCACCCACCACAGGTGGAAGAATGAGTAGGGAACTTCGACAGATTCTGAAGGATGCAGAGGATTTTGTTGGAAATCCCAGGAATGAGAAGAGACAGCGTAAACAGCCTGAGAGGTATCAAGCCTTGGTTGCTCAAGTTGAAGAACCCTCCAGTTTCCGGGAAGCTGCTCAGCACCAGGTATGGGTTGATGCAATGGTAGAATAGTACAGTTCCATCATGACAAATGATATCTGGGAAATAGTACCCAGACCACAGAAGAGATCTATTGTAGGATCCAAGTGGATCTACAAGATCAAGCATGCTAAAGATGGCAGCATTGAGAAATTTAAAGCCAAGTTCATGGCTAAGGGGCATGCTCAGAAGGAAGGAATAAACTATGAAGAAACCTTCGCCTCATGTAGCCAGATACACGTCTATCAGGTTCGTGATATCCCTTGTTGTGCAGATGGGATGGGAGATTCACCAGATGGATGTCAAGACGATATTCTTGAATGGTGTGATACAAGAAGAAGTGTATATAGAACAACCAGAGGGCTTTGAGACACATGATCATAAAACTCATGTGTGCAAGTTGAAGAAAGCATTATATGGACTGAAGCAAGCTTCCAGAGCCTGGTATGGTCGGATTGACAGCTATCTGCAGAAGATGGGATGCGTTAAGAGTGATGCAAATCCCAATCTCTATTATCGAAGAGTAGGGAGTGAGCCATTGATACTGGAATTGTATGTGGATGATCTGTTCCTGACAGGATCGTCAAGGCTCATCACAAATTGCAAGAAGAATTTAGCTGAAGAGTTTGACATGAAGGATCTAGGACGGATGCACTATTTTCTGGGGTTGGAAGTTTGGCAACAGGATGGGGAAATCTTCCTCGGTCAAGGAAGATACACTACAGAAATTCTGAAGAGATTTCAGATGGAGGATTGTAGACCCATGACCACTCCAATGATTACCAACTGGAGAAAAATCGACACATCCGATGATGATGAAGCTGATCCTGCACTGTACAGACAGCTCATAGGGTCATTGATGTATCTGGTAAATACAAGGCCAAACATCTATTATGTTGTTAATACCCTAAGTCAATTTATGGTGGAACCAAAGAGGGCACATTGGGCAGCAGCCAAACATGTTCTCAGGTACCTTCGAGGAACAGTCGAGCTTGGATTGAAGTACACCTGTGACAATGATGTTAGGTTAAGTGGTTTTACTGACGCAGATTTGGCTGGAAGTTCAGTTGATCGGAAGAGTACCAGTGGGCACTGTTTCAGTCTGGGATCGGGAATGACTTCCTAGTGCAGTAGGAAACAGAAGTCCGTGGCACTCAGTTCAGCAGAGGCAGAGTATATGGCAGCTAGCACAGCTTCGTGCGAAGCCATATGGCTTAGGAAACTGTTAGTAAATCCACTCAAGGAGAAAATAGAAGCGACCAGCATTTTATGTGATAATCAGAGTTGTATAAAGCTCTCTGAAAATCTTGTGTTTTATGATAGGTCGAAACATATTGACATCCAGCGTCACTTCATCAAGGACTAGATACAACGTGGAGTTGTTTAGTTACAGTACACTCCAACTGGAGAACAGGTGGCAGACATCCTCACCAAGGCACTAGGAAAGACAAAGTTTGTCTACTTCTGAGAGAAGATGGGGATGATGAAGAATCCCTTCTAGTAGCAGGAATAGAGGATTCAGTATTCAGAGGGAGTTGTGGTACATATGCAGCAAGTGACAGTGGCAGTGTCAAAGGCCGCAGTACAAGGGGGGGCAGCGTAGAGGGTGCTTTAGAATCAGAGCAGCATGCAACAGGCATATTATTGGAACACTTTCCTTGCTAAGAGGGAGTGTTGATTTTTGTAGCATATGGAAGTGTTCCAAATCTCAAACTTTGCAGGGAGGTTTGGACAGCAGCATTCCAAAGAACCCAAAAACAGTTTGTGGAAATTCCACTCGGTTCAAGACTTATTAAAATAATTAATTATTTTGATGGAGACCCTAAGTCCAAACTTAGGAAAAAGAAATAATTAAAGGGCATTAATAAGTCAAAGTGTGAATCTTCTAGAAAACATGGATCTAGTCAAGATTTAATCTTAGCCATTGATTAATCTTTTAATCTGGGTCGTTGGTTCTCCAACAGGAAGATTATAAAAGAAGGTTTGAGGGTCACTTGGAAGATAAGTTGGGTACACACTCAGTACCCGAAGGAGATCCATTCTGATGTAGAATTCGATTTCAGTGGGAGAGTTGCAGGGCGAGAAGTTGCAGAAGCAGGAGGTCAGGGGTGATTGAGATTAGGGTCGGAGAGCAGCAGGGGGTCATTGAAGGTAACTTGAGGCTACAAGGCAGAGATCCCAAGCAGTCTCCACGCAGATTCACACAGTCTCCACGCAGATTCATGCAATCCAGCTCTGGGACTGTGTAGAGAATCACGCAGACTGACGCAGTGGATTGCAGGCAAATTCTAGAACTCTGGGAGTAGGGATATTACAGCAGGGGTTGTTCTAGGTATCAAAAATTTGTCCGAGAAGCTGGGTATTCAGTCTTAGGTGGTTTAGAATTTATCTGCCGAATATTTTCCTGTAAAGATATCATTTGCTGAAGAATTAATAAAACCCTCATCTGCTGCACCGGTTTTCCTACATTGGGTTTTTCTGGGAACAATTGTCCAAAAATAACTGTGTACATGTGATTGATTCTTGTGCTTATGTTCTCTACTGTTTATTTCTCTTCATATATAATTGTGAATGTTGCAGTAGTATTTATTTCGATATTTGCCAAAAGAATTCTGAATAATAACTTATTAAAATAATAAGTAGGAGAAATAAATCTATTGCTGCAACTGGTTGTAAATTTTCACAACTTCAGCACTCCTCTGCACCAATTGGCACAAGTCCATCCTGCTACTTCTATTTTGGGCTCATGTAGCAAGGTGATGATCTGAGAGGTGGACTCCTCAAGGATCCTGCCCAACTTGTAGATCTTTGGGTCTACAACTCCAATCAACCCACCTCCCTCCTAGAGGTATATGAGCAATCATAGCAAACTGCTCCTCTATCTTCCTTGCTCTGGCCTGAGGATCATGCTTCTCATCCTTGTCCTTCTTTCTGAGAGGACACTGTGTGGCGTAATGTCCCATCTCACCACACCAGAAGCATTTGATCTTTGATAGATCCTTCTTCCTCCTGCACTGCTCTTGTTGTCCCTTTGATGCAAGGGTTGCATTCTCATCCTCCTCCTTGATCTTCGAACCATTGTCGCTGCCGCCCTCAAGTTGAAACTTGTGTAAGTCTCTCCTCATCTCTTCTTGCTGAAGAGCTGCCCACATCGCTTCCCAGCACGGCAAATTCTCTCTGCCCAGGATGCTCTGGAAAAAGACTTGATAGTCTTTGAACACGGAATTTAGGTCAAGTATGACCATCTCTGTGGCCTGAGGAGCTAATCCCACAGCTTCTAGCTGATCTCGGTTTTCTTGAAGTCTAGATAGGAATGGATCAATGTGCTCTCCTTTCTGCATCCTGGTGGTTTGCATTTTCTCCTCCAGAAACATCTTTCGCTGCTTGGAAGACCCCTGATATAGCATTGCCAACACTTCTCACATCTCCTTGGTTGTCCCTTTGCCAGAGATGTGTGAAACAATATGATCCTTCACTCCGTCGAGGATCAACTGCTTAGCCATTGCCATATTCTTCTTGAAGGCCCTTAATGGTACTGCATCCACTGGTTTAGCCTAAGCACTTTTAATAAAGTTCTTGAGGTCATGTTCATCTGGAAGGAAGGAGAATTGTGTCTTCCATATTACATAGTTGGAGGCACCATCCAACCGATCTTGGTCACACAACCCACTAGCTGCCATCTCACCCAAACATTGTCGATCTGCTGCCTCTCACCCTCTGCGCAGCTGGCTTTACGCACTCCTGATGGAGCAAGCCACAAAATCTACTTCTACTACATGGGGAATCTGAGTTTCTTGGGCAAGAAAAAAGAAACTCACTGAGGTCAGAAATCCCCAACACTGTTTCAGCTACGCTTCCTAACGCTCTGCACCAGCAATCACTAATGCGCAGTCAACTACGTCCCTCCAGCTGTTGATCTGCGAAGATCTGTTGCGTTGCTCCCTCTGCCTCGGACAAACAGCAACCTAGAACAATCCTACCTCTCTATCGGCTAACTCAGAGAGAGATTTTCCTGCTAGTCTAGCCCTCCTGGCTTGGACTGCGCAATCAACTGGGAGATCGATCTACTTCTTACGCAGCTCTTGATCCCAGCTTCACCAACGTTGAACCTGCTGGATCTGTTCTTTGTCTCGCCTACACTCATCTTAAACAAGCTCTGATACCATGTGAAAATTCCATGAACTCAGGAATCCTACTGCAACAACTAATGGAAAGTCTTTTATTTGTTATTTACTTAACAAATTATTCAGTGTGTTCTACAAGCAAATATCGAAATCCATTCACTACAGCCTACACAAATTAACTGCGAAAGAATTACAAGTGCGGAAACAAATCTGAACAAACATGGATCACACAACCATTTCGACACAATTATTTTTGGACTAATGTCCCCAGGAAAATCAGTGCAGCAAATCTGAGGGTTTATATATTATGCAGTAAATATTCTGAGTACAAATGTATGATTAACACTCCGTCAAATCATACAGAGAAACTAACAGAAGAGATCTTGTGAGACAAACCTCAATCCTCAATGGGAACCCAACACTGATCTGCGCCAAGACTGGATTGCCCTGCGCTGCCTCTATGCAGTGACTAAGTGAGTGTCACAACTATGGCTTCCCTTCTGCCTCTGTGCTGGTCTCACTGCTAGATGGAAACTGAAGCCCTCTAGCATCCGGAAAATCTCTCTGGAATCTAGCACTAGCTCTGCATTGTCTCCTTAGCAGACCTTCCAACCGGAACTACTGCCCCTCACTGCAAAAGATCTCTCAATCAAATTTTCTTCCTAAACACTGCTCACTAAAGAAATCGATCCTTGATCTCTGCCTTGTGTCTCCCAAATGTGTTTTCCAAATGACTCTTCAAGCCAATCTTATAGTCTTCTTGTTGAGGCTTCAATGGCCCAGATCAGATCTCTAATCAACGGCTAAGATTAACTTTTGACTTGATCCATTTATTCTAGTTCATTCTCACTCATATTCTATTAATTCACTTTAATTATTTTATTTTCGTAAGTTTAGAATTAGGGCCACTTAAAAAAAAAAAAATTATTTCTATAGAATACAATCCGAGTGGAATTTCACCAAGCGATTTCTGGGTTATCTAGAATACATGTGTCTAAGCCTTTCCACAAAATTTGAGACTTAGAGCATATCTAATGCGACCCCAAATCAACACCATGTGCCCATTGACTTCTTCTTATAATCCTTTGTTGGAGCACCAACGGCCAAGATTAAAATTTAATCAAGGGCTAAGAATATCAGAGTCAATCCGTGTGAGTTTCTAGATAATTCTCACCCTGCCTTAATTAATTTTGATTAATTAACCATATTCCCTAAGTTTAGACTTGGGAAATATTTTAAAATCGGCTAATAATCTAATTAAGCCATCTCCAGGTGGAATTTCCATAAACGATTTATGGGTTTTGGAAATCTCATGTATTCTAGCCCCTCCACCAAGTTTCGTGACTAGAACACGTCTGATGCTACAAAAACTAATATCGAGTCTGTCACTTTAGTAGTTGCTCAGAGTATAGTAGAGGAATTAGAGAAGGATAAGAAAGCTTCGAGTAAATTGTAAATTCATGGTTTTGAAAGAAGTCCAGTTAAATCTAAAGGAAAAGAAATAAGGGAGGTAGAGCATGATCCCATTAAAGAATTAACGCAAATGTTTAAACAAAGTAGAATTGAACATGCTCAACAAATCAGTGTCATGCAGTCTAGGTTGATTCAGATGGAAAGAAATCAAGCACGGAATGTACAACCTAGAAATAACAATAATAACATAATCCATGGCCAAGAAGGAATCCTTCTAATGATCACAGACCTCATAATCCGCTTGAGTCTGCTAATGTTGTTGATCACCCTATCCCATTTTGCAGAACTTGTAAAAGTTTCCATGAAGAAAGTGCTTTTGCCTTTTCCAGAAAAATTTTGGAAGAAGGAACGAGTGAACAGATAAATAATATAAGTCAAAGTTCTTCTAAGGAGAGTCATTGTGCAGACATGACTTCTTCATCCTTTGCCATCAATAACTTCAGTGACGAAAAGGATCCCATCGCGCAGATGTATGGTAAAAAGCCATCTCAGGAACAAATTCTGGAAATTGCTAGAAGTAAGGGTTACACTTATCAAAGAAAAGGCAAAGACCATAATCAACATAAGCAGGTTGCTTCCAAAAGGTATAAGTTAGGGTTAAAGGTAGATTGCATTGCATGGATAAATAGTATTAAGATGTTTGTCCTGGTCTTGCAGCTTTTAAAGATCCCTTCACCAACAGCTTCATTTTGTAAAGCTTTGGGTATGGCTCAACAAGATAAAATTGATAATAACCCAAAGGACAAAGAAATTAAGTTAAAGGATTTAAATTGCTACATGACTAATGAAGATCATCAACCTTTCTTCTTGACCTTAGACATTAATGACCGTCTGCTTCATAATTTTATGTTGTATTTCAGTGCTTCAACAAATTTGATGAATAAGAAAGTGATGGATCAGTTAAATCTTACAATCTCAATGCCTTATCACAAAATTTCCTCAAATGGATTCTAGGAAGATTGAAGTCCTTGGTGTGGTCAAATATTTATAGGTTTCCTTAGCAAGTTGTCCATACAAACTCATCATGATGGACATAGCAATTATTGATGTCCTAGATGTATGGGGAATGCTTCTATCGAGGAAGTTTGGCGCTGACTTGTGCGGATATATTTAGATGGATTTGTCATATGCCACTATTCCTATAGCAGCAAGGGGCATGGTCAGGCTATACAGGGAAGTAGAAAGAAGATATCAAGTGGAGATTCTAAAAAGGCCAGGAAACGGTGAAGAAATTAGCCACAAGGTCCTTCACCGCATTATGAGGCCAAGTTCATTCAGCCAGTTTATCACTTCTCTTCATCTCATATCTCATCCCATCTTCCGAGCAGAAAAAGAAGAAGGCTTCAATTTCACGGAGATGTGCAACACAGCGATGAAATTCTATATCAACCGAAAAGGGTCAAGTTTCAGCAAGAGACATCTGACAAGCAACCAATTGATCTACCTGTATGCAAACAGATGTTCCAGATTGTACCACACGGATGACATCTAATGCCATGGGGCATCTTTGTATAGTATCTCTAACCCTACTCCTTTTCATTTGTGTCAGTAGTTAATTTTCTTTATGCACTTATGTTATACGACTTTAATTTTCAATTTGTTAGAGTAGATTTTTCTATTCCAACAGATATTCTATATATGCATGATGATTTTGATTATGAGTGGATATATATTTGATGGAATTTTGTTTTTTTGGATACAGGATTTTGGATTCTCACATCACTTCGTTGAAACAACGTGTCCCCATATGGAGCTAAATGTTGCACACATTTTGTCACAAGTCCAAGGAAGCAGTTGTGCCAATTTTTTCAAAGTTCAGAATCATCAGCCAACAGCGTATTCTATC
Source organism: Pinus albicaulis (assembly GCA_034641835.2). NCBI lineage: Eukaryota > Viridiplantae > Streptophyta > Pinopsida > Pinales > Pinaceae > Pinus > Pinus albicaulis. Next base: position 657,303,466 of record CM076576.1, on the reverse strand, counting down.
ATTATAAACTCAATTTTTGCAAATTGTAATGTAAATGATGCTAAAGTGATCGTTTAATTATGTAAAAACCTAGGTAAGCCTATGATTTTGGTGACGAATTTCATCCTAGGAGGTTTTTCGTCTCACTGCATTATGTGTGTTTCTAAACACGGATAATCGACAGAGTTTTTCCCTCCAGCGTAAACCCCAAAGCTAGGGTGGAATTATTGTCAAAGTCTTAGGTGAGTCCTATTGTTCTTAGTCGAGTCTATTGTAAAAGTGATTTAGGAATAATTTAAGCTATTTGGATCAATTATTTTATTACAAATTACTTGGTCTACTAGATCATATTGTGTCACAGAATTGGATAAATATTATGAGGGTCTATAACGAATGGGTATTGCCCCTTTGAGGGTTGAAATTGTAATTATCTGATGCAAAAATACTTTAGTGCATGGTCCCTCAGAATCAGACACCATGGCTAAAGTATCTGAGGGTGGAAAAATAATTAACCCCCTCCAGTGTCAATTAATTAATTTTTCTGGCAAAAATAAAATTAATTCCTAAGCCAAAAAATTAATTAATTTTGAATCAAAAAATAAAAATTAGAGATTAATTTCTCCAAGTGGAAAATGACCAAAAAAATTTATGGGTCATGAAGAAGTCAATTTTTAGAGATCCCCCACCAAGGCAAAAATGGATTTTTAAGAAAAAATAAACCCTTGGGCCTTGGTGGTTAAGTCAAAGTCAATTTTTTGAGGATATTAATCCAAAATAATTATTTTTGGATTAATAAAAAATAGTTGTAATGAGAAATTCGAAAATTCCTCAAAAATAAGCATTTTCAATGACATAGATTAAAATTTGATCAAGTCTTTATCGATGGTCGAGATTATTTTGACAGGGATCAAGCTAACTAGCCATTATTTTCCACTTGGAGGAATTTCTCTATAAATAGAAGGCTATTGAGCTTCTATCATTATCATGATCTTTGGCTAATGGAATTTTGTAAACGTTGGTGTGAAGCCACTATTCTGTTGGGAAATTTTGAAATTCATAATAAAAGACTTTGGGGTTCAGTTCATGGTGTCTTTGTCTCATTGATCTGTGATACGTGTTGGGTATTTGCTTTCCTATATTGTGCTTAAAATTTTACGAGACTTGCTTATTCATTAGATGGTGATAAGAACATTCTATTGGTAGATTTTGGGTCTATCTTAGGTGATCTGATTCGCCATATGTCTAACAAGTTTTCTTGAGAAAAATATAGAGAGTTTGAAGGTTCCCCGACCCTTGGGCTCCAAGTTCACAGACTATGGGCACAGGTCTACCTTGTTTGGGCTTTAGAAAATTTATGTGATTTTCTTACTTCGCGAAGGCTGTGGTTAAATATCTATCTTTCGAAATACATCAAGTCATTGTCCTTGTTATAAAAATTAATCTTCAAAAAAAATTCAAGCGTTGTATATTTGTATATTTTGTAAAATAATTCTTGTAGAATAATTTTCTCTAACACTTGCTTTGCAATTATTTGGGATTTGGATTTTATTTTGAGGATTTTGTATATATTGGGGTTTTGGGCACTTGTATTTTCATTTTTGTAGGTGAGATTCAAGAAGATTTGTTGGGTTGGAGCTAGATTTAGGCCCTTGAGGATAAGATCTAGTCTCTAGATTTTTTGCAAGGCCAACATCAAGATATTTTGCAGTAAATTTCAGAGAAATTGAAGATCTGAAGCAAATTCACAATTTAGGCGAGGGTTACAATGTCTTAGGGCCTCGAGGCGCAACGTCAACTGTCCTAGGCCTAGCATGGCAATTTGAAGCTTGTCATCAGCCTTCCTCTCCTTGTTGTGGGCTTTACAACCCTCATAACCCTGGCTGTAAGCCTTAAGGCCTGCCTCTAGACCTTCGTCCTCCTCTTCTATCCCTCTGTTGCCCCTCTCAGCTAGCCCTTCAAAGCTTTCTGCAGGCCTTCCCTTCCCCTCGACACCCTTTCCCTGCCTCCTTATCCCTCCATCTCCCTCCTTTTTCCCTTTGGCCCCCTCTCCTTACCCCTGTCGTCAAGTTCTAAGGGCTTCTAGCCCTTTTCCGCAGTCCCAAAGGAACTTTCTCCTAGGCCGCATCCCCTCTAGGGTTTGTGGCAGCCTCTTGTGACACCTTCTCCCTTGGTCACATCCTTCAAAAGGCCTGTTGTGGCCTCCTTTGATTCTTGACCTTGCTCGTGGGCCTATTAGGCCTTTGCTGCCCCCTCTAAGCCCTCTTTCTTGGCCCTAGCCTTGCCTCAATTGCCTTCTTTCATCTCTGATTTGATCATTTTTTTCCACACTAATAATTGGTGTATTTTGCAAAGCTTTTGGGACAAGTTGGTGATTTCAGGTGTACTCTCTTCATTGGAGAAAATTTGGCAAGTTCTCCAAGGCCATAAGGCCTAAGGGTTTGGTCTCTTCGAATAGGCATCTAATTAAAAGCAATCAAGATCCCTGCATCACACCTAAGTCATAGGAATAGCATACAGAATAGTTAAGCATTCAAGCAACGATTGTTCATCCGGTCATTTGGTCCTTAATTGATATAAAGCAAGTAAGTTGACTCCATAAGGCATTGGTCTCATCAAAAACTTAATCTAATCTTTAACAGCTTGCTAAATCAACCAAGTGGCTAGGCCATTTAACTGTGTCGCCCGGATTTGTTGGTTGCCAACAAGTCTTGTCTTTCTATCTTCCTTTGGGACTACCCCCCATAGCCTATTGTTGGGAGACATCTAGAATGGAGAGATCAGGGATTAGTGTGACAGCCCTCGACCTGAGTCGTTGTCGCATTGTGCCTATACAATCTAACCACAAAAAGTATAAAGATAGATCAAGGTAGAGGCTCTTAACACACGAGCAGTTGAGCAAGTTGAGTGACGAAGAGAGAGAGAGAGAGAGAGAGAGAGAGGAAAGTGGCTTTTATAGGCAGTGCACAGTTCCATACAATCATACAGAATAGTCTCGTACGGCCATATGGACAATACACGGATTCATATAGTCATATGAAATCCATATAGCAGGGTCCTATCAGCCATATAGTCCATACAACAAGGGTGTACAACAAATAATTGATGTTTCTGATTTCTCAGCAGGTGTACCTCTCAAGCACCCTGTAGAAGCTCAAGTTCATGGTGATTTCAGTAACCATGCAGTGCAGTTTTTGTGGGAAGCATGTGGAGATTTCCCTGTAAGTTTTTCTAAGGAATGAAAAGCTGATTTGATGGAGTAATTCCCTATATATGTGTGAAATTAAATTTTATGCTTTCGCTGTTTAATTTCTAGCTATTGTGTGACTGATGTTATAGTCTGAAATTTAATTTCAACATTAATTAAATTCAGCAATCCACTTATTTGACTGACATCATTAGGACATTAGTTACTTAGGGCTTGAAAATTTCACAAGCCAACCTCGCTATCCTCCTCCTAAAGGGAAAGATTATGAAGATCCTCCTCCAAAAATATGTGGACCTCCTCAAGCCAGATACAAATCACCCACAACTATTTTCTCCACTTGTGGGCCATCATCTGCCCCCACTCACATAAACTTAACAGTACAACAAATGGCCTCCCACCAAAGAATCCATCCCTGAGCTCCCCACTGGCCTAGGGGTTAGGGCCCAAACTCACTGCACTAAGGTATGGAAATCCTCTGACTCAAAGTGGGAAACATTCAATTTGAACAATGGAGTCGAAGATGAATCTTTTGCATGAACCAAAGAAATCAACATCTAAATTGGAAAATGATCTAGGTGTTGTCACATCCATCAACATAGCCATGAGTTGAAGCCTGCCTAAAAACAACATACCCCACTGAGTTCCATACTTACACTTAAGAAATAAAGTTATGGCTTCTGTAGAAGTCACCATTGGAAGCAGGAGCAAAGAATATCTATAAGAGCAATAAAGCATAGATAATAACTGAATTGTTGGGCGATGAGGTCAAATGGAAAAAAGTGGCATTGCAAACTAGCATGACCACTAATCAAAATAATATGTATGCATGTAATTATTATTATCAATGGTGGGGGTCCAAGTGGAATAGGCGGGTGGCTGCCAATATCCACCTGGATCAGCAAGATATAAGTGTTATTATACAATGTTAGGGTGTGTATGTGTGTGTGCATAACAGTTGTACCTTAAGTCCAAAAGTCATGGCTCTGTGTCATGACTATTGACTGATAACCATTTTACAATTCCATAGGCTATAGGTGGCAGAAAAAGGGGTAGATTTGCCCCTTATTTTATCCTTGGGAAAAGTTATTTTAAAGAAAGAAAAAGAAGATCCTAGAGATCTGTATCATCGCACAACAATTAGCTGGGATAATGAACAAAATTAGGATTTATTAGTTCATGATGAAAATTGAAAACTGACCAATCTAGCCAACAGTGAATCCAGCTTGGATATTGAAGAAGAACAAGAAGTTGAGGATGTTGTTATTGCTTGAGGATCCTCCATTAAGTCGAAAAGAGAACTTCAAATCTCAACAGTGAAGTTTGAACAGGTTAATTCCACAAGATAATTCTCAATCTTGAGTTGATGATAGGCCAATGGGCTTTGAACTAGCTAAAGACAACATGGAAGCTCTCTAATTATTCATGACAACAATTTGTTGTTGTTTTTAAATTTATTTTCATGGCAAAAAATTTGTGCCTGGGTTTTTATGGTCTTTTCATTTTTAGCAGATTCATCTTTATTTCCGCCAGAGATTTTTATCAGTTACTTTTTATTTCTAAAATATGTCATGGTTTATGTTAGAAGTGCTTTTTAATCCATATACATTTATTAAACAATATTATCTTTAGGTACATAACAAGCTACAAACAACTAAACAAAACAATCATCTTATTAAAAACAATATGGAGACGATTAAAAGATACCCAAAAGGATCACAGATATGAAAGAATGGTTCTCGCCGTTCCGCATGCTTTGAAGTATCATGGCGTTTGTCTTTAGACACTAGGCTCTAGTCAACCAAAAAAAACCCAAGCACTTAGGTATTGAAGGATAAATGGACTTTCATATATCTGGACACCTCCTAATCCAGCAGATATCAACGCCCTTAATGGTGCATCTTTTATTTATATCCAAAGCCGAACTCCTTGCCATTCCACTCAACTAAGACATAGTCTAATAGCTTGAAGGTAAGAAAAAAGTATTACAAAAGCAATAGAGCAAAGAGATTGAACTCAAATGAGAAAATAAATGATACGAGTCTCTTTGCATTTAGATCACCCAGATCTATTAGTATCCAAGTCCAACATGATAATGTAAAAACACTCATACAATTGCATGCATCATAAATGTTTAGAAGTCCAAGTCTTAGGTAGTTCTTTTTTGCAAGTAAAGAAATGAAGGGATTGGAAAGAGAACCATTCCATTCTACCAACCTGGAAAATAATTTGCATGGTATAGCCCCAAAATCCAGCTTTCTTTCTATTTTCTTGCCTTTCTTGATAACTTTGTAATGTGACTGAAGTTCCACTTATATTCTCTCTAGCTCTTTCAGCTGCATATATTTCTTGTTCTGTATCCACCGTCAGAAAATCGGTTCTCTCATGATGATCTCTAATGGAACCTTGTTTGTACCACTGATAGCATCCTTCTATAGAAATTAAAGTAGCAAGCTACAGCAATGAAAGATGAAATTTCAAGCATGTTAATGTTAGTTCTTCCAGCTTTTTCATTTATGAAAAGAAAGAGTTATGACACATTCCATTCATTCAAGTTACTAAATGTACATTAAAAGAAATCAGAGGAAGAATGAAAAATAGAACAAGTTATTCCTGGAATGACTATTGGAGTATTCTATGGAGTGTACTAGGGCAACGAAAACAAAACAAAACAAAAAACACTACTAATAGTCTAATTTCAATGAAACTAAAGATGAAAGTGAAAAAAAAAAAATGTTTTTAGAGGAGAAAGAATGTTACCCCAAAGTAAATAATGATTAACGTAAAGGTCCACCTGTTGAACAGCAAAACCGTGAGTAGAATATTTTAGATATCTTACAAAGCACATATATTACATCTGGCAAGTCTTCACATATGAGATTTAAAAACAAACAACTTGCTGATGGAATTTCAAAGGATATTGATGATAAATTGCTTTCACAAAAGACGTATTTTGTATTTGTTTATATTAAGAATTGAAGGTAGATTTCATTCATTTAAAATGATCAAGGGCATTACTTCAAAAACATTAAATTTGACCATTCTTTAACTCTAAGCTGAATAAAATGAAAATTTCTTCTAATTTTGCACAGATTCTCCAGCAAAAGTCGCGTCTTATATTTTTTTAATCTTTTCATTTATTGAAATACATATTTAGCCTATAACAAACTTTTTTTTCAGTCTTACAAGCTATGTAATTTCTTGTTTCTTACATTTGATATAACTTGTGCAGTTGAGATATAGTAAATGTTCAAGATAAGCCCAGGCAAGCCAAAAGTATATATCAATGCCCCTTGTTTCCACTCACAAGGTGCATGTCGAGCCCAAGGTCTTAGCATCAATAATCATTAATTAGAGATAGAAAAGCATCGTAAGATGAAACATACATGATGAGTGCAAGAACATAAACAATGAATTGTGAGAATCAAAGACAAGACCAAAAGTAAATTGTGGAATAATGTAATTGAAATAGTCAGAATCAGGATTGGATCAGACTTGGCAAGCCTTTCAGTTTGGAGTTGATTTAGACTTGGTCACAAAACTCAAAACCAAGAAAAATAAAATAAGACTAAAAATATTCAAAATTTACTTTAAAAAATATAATTTCATGCACAACAATAGAAATATGAACACCTAGATACCAAATATGCAAGTTTGCCCATTTATACCACATGTAAGGAAGCAATAGAAGTTTCCTCCCCCCTTAGGAAGCAATGGTCCCCATTGCGTTGAGTTCCTCCATGAGATGAGGAAACTTCTATTGAACTTGGTCCCTGGTGAACCACTTTCCTTGGTGCAGGAGTTGGCCAGCTTTGACAACCCGATACAGTTGGATCTTCTGTTGGTGAGTGTTCTTGATTTGCATGTCCATGATACCATCTGTGGTGGCCTATTCTATGCAGTCTAGGTTTAACTCTGTTGGTGTGAGTTGTTCTGCAATGTCGGAGGTGTCCAGTAGAGGTGGGAAGTAGGGACAAAGGCAGTCCACATTGAATACTGGGTGCAGACCAAGGAATGGTGGAATACTGAGCTCCTCTGTCGTTGCTTGTACTTAGCATTGGCTCTGTCCAATATGTCATGAACCTGTTGGCGGATGTGCTGAATGAGCTCGATGAAGTTGTTCACTTTGTCAGCTTCAAACTGGACATGAGCCGAATCAGCCTAAGTAGCAGCAAATGGCATGGCTACATCAATGGGACATAATGGCTGGAATCCCAAGCCCACCTGAAAGGGGCTGTGGCCGGTTGAGCTGTGGAGAGCCCGGTTATAACTGTGTTGTACATAGGGGAGGCTCTCATCCCATGTGCGTGGATGCTTTGAATTGTACATGCGCAGAATGTGTACAATCATGCTATTGACGACCTCTGTCTGGCCATCAGTTTGGGGATGGAAAGTTGTGGACTTGGTGAACTTAGTGTCCAGCATTGACCAGAGGTTGGACCAAAATGTGCTGAGGAACCTACTATCCCGATCTGATATGATAGACTGTGGGATCCCAAAGTGCACCCACACTTGTTCAAAGAATAGTTTAGCAGTGGCTTCTGCTGTGATATTCTTCTTGCAGACCGCCATAATGTCCATCTTCGAGAATCTGTCGACGACCACGAAAACACAGTCGTTTCCATGCTTTGTAGAAGGCAGGCCCGACATGTAATCCATGGAGATGGATTCCCAAGGTCGACTAGGGGTAGGTAGCGGAGCATATAGGCCTTGCTTCTTGATGGTTGGTTTGGCAATGGCACAAGCAGTGCAGGATCTGATGTACTTCCCAACATCCTGTTGAAGGTTCAGCCAATAGAAATACTTTTGCAGTACTGCCACTGTTTTCTCGACTCCGAAATGCCCAGCGACTTGACTGTAGTGTGCTTCCCATATCATCTTGGCACGCTTGCTTGAACGAACACAAAGGTGTCCCAGGTGACATAACAGTGCATCTTGGAGGTGAAAATTTGGAACTTGCGTACCCCCCAAGAGTGCCTTTTATGTAGCCGAATTCTGGATCGTTGTTGTAGAGAAGCAGCCAATCAGAAGTCTCTTGCCCACAAAAATTGAACACGGTGGTTAGCGCCGTGATCGGTGGTTGACTGAGGCAGTCTGCAACATTATTGGTGCTACCCTTCTTGTACTTGATGTTCAAATGAAACTGTTGCAGATATGTGGACCACTTCTGATGGCGATCATTCGGCAACTTCCCTTGTGTCTATATGAACTGCAGGGGTCGGTGGTTTGTGTGGATGATTGTTTCCTTCCCCAAAATATAATGCTTCCATTGTCAACAAGCCTGCACAATGGAATACATTTTTTTGTCATAAGTGGGATACTTGCGAACTATGTCAAACAATGTCTCACTGTGATATGCCACTGGATTCCCTTGTTGAGTAAGAACTGCCCAATAGCATAGTCAGAGGCATCTGTCTCGATCTCAAATGGTTGTTGCAAGTCTGGTAATGTGAGCACTGGGGCAGAACAAAGGCGATGTTTCAATTCTACGAATGCCTTCTATTGAGATTCTGACCAAAAGAATTTTGCTTTCGCTCCTCCCTTGGTGACTTGACTCAAGGGCCAAGTGATATGAGAGAATCCCAACACGAACCTGCGGTAGAAATTAGCAAGACCCAGAAAGTTGCGAAGCTCTGTTAGAGTGGTTGGGGCTGGCCAATCCCGAATGACTTGGATCTTGGTTGGATCCACATGCGCCCCCTTTCATCAATAATGTATCCCAGATATTGAACCTGGGTCATGCCAAAAGTGCACTTCTCCAAATTGGCACACAACTTGTGTGTAATATCCCGGATGGGATATTTTTACTAAAAATGCAGAAAAATACTGAATACCACAATTTGCCGTAAAATAAACATTCACTCAACAGAAGATTGCCATGTAAAATAAAAAGACAGGAAACACTGCAATCCAATACCATATAGAACGGGAAAAATCTCAGCTTTTATTATAGATAATAAAAAGGGGTTTACATATAGATCTGACCCAGAAAGAGCTAAGATAGGAAACTGGCCACCAAGATAAGCTGCTGAACGGCGCTGGCCACAAACTGAACTGCTGCACTCTCCCTCCGGCAACAGCTGACACTGAACCCACTGAAAATGATGAAGCCCAAGTTGAAGATCTGAATGATCCTCACACCAAACTCTGAAGCTCTGTGAAACTCCTAAGTGAAGTCTTCTCAAGAGAGTTGGGTTTTCGTCCAACACTCACAAATCACCCGAGGGTTTCCGTCCTGGGGCTACGGCGGAAGTAGAGAACCACGTCCTCAAACCTCTCATACACAAGCAAATGATCTAACTCCAAAGATATCTCCCAATGGCCTCCTCCCTTTCTTTTATATATCCCTCGGAGCCTTCTAGAGCATTATTTTATTATTATTTTATTTATGGAGCACTTTTCCCTTTTATTAAAATATTATAAAATATTCCTTTTTAATGCAGAAAAGGGTATATTGGCTACCACGCCTCCTCCGGTCACTGAAATCTCTGTCTAATTGTCCCATCGTGTAGGTCTCCTCGTCCCGGTTCCGATGAGCTATTACACTAAGGTGTTCCATCGTATATTTCTCCCGGAATGCCACCTTGAGCATAATCAGCTGAGTTAAGCCCATAAATAACTCAAAATTCCGAAAGTTATCGGAATGCATCGAAACGAAAGCCAAACTGCTCGGATGATGGAGTATATCAAGCGAATGCCTCCAGACACCATGAAAACTCCTCAAAACTCCTCTGAAAAGCTCCTGAGCCCACTGATAGCACCAATCTATACATGTGACCTGTCTGCTCCTAACTCTGGAAGTCCCTCCTAGCCCTGTCACGGGTGATACCAAAAATGGGAACATTACAGACCTCTCGCCCCAAGATTGCTTGCCCTCAAGCAATCGAAATATGTGGGCCACTCTGTTGGCCCGCTGCATCTCAGACCCAATGCTTGGATCCCATACCAACCTCGGGGTGCTGCTATGCACCTGTGTCCAACCTCTTGGAACAGACCCCTCAATGCCGGGATCCCAAACTGATCTCTCTCTGTCCCAGTCAACAAACAATCCTCCCGGATCCCAATGCCACCATGGCCAATCATCGCCCAAGTCCCACGGCTCAGGCTGCGCACTGTCTCTGGCTATAGCTGATGCTCTCAGAGGTGATGCCCACCAGCAAGAATCAATGCTCCCGGGCTCCTGTTGTGCTGTACCTGTAACTGCATATGCTGCCCCACCAACTGCATACCAACTCATCACCTCTCTCCAATCCAAGTCCTGACTCAATCCCATGCTGATCCTACTCTCCTGAAATCGGGAAGGAGTCCTGAAGTAACGACAATCGGTGCCCTCCTGCCAACTGGAATCTGTAACATCTACTATGTCTAAGGGCCCCTGCTCTGATGTGCTCCCCACGAAAAATACCGTACCATCAAGAGGGTACCAACTCATGATCTCCCGCCAGTCCATCCTGGAAGAAGAATCCAATGTAGCAACAACTACACATGGAACATGCCCAGGGTGTTGTCGCCAGCCCGTAGTCAACTCCCACTGCTCTGCCCTGTCTACCAATGGAAACTGCCTATAGAAGGAAGCCCCTCTCTCTATAGTGGGCCAAAGGGGGCAGGACATGCTGCAAGCCCCATCGACGTACTCCTGGAGAGTACTACTCATCGGAAGTACTGCAGCTCGGCCGACTGTATGTACATCTATCTGTATCTCATCAATGTGTCGGCCCAAAGATGGATGCTCCACCATCTCCACAAACTCATCCCTCTCATCGGGAATGTAAAACTCCTGCTGTCCCCTAGCTCCCTACAAAACTATCCCATCGACCTCCAACGTCTCTAGAGGATATGGATCTGCAACTGGTGTCTGTGCATCTGACTGCTCCTCCTCAAAGGCTGACCCCAATGTTAGCTGCATATCCATCATAGGCTCAATGTGGGTGCCCATCTGGATCTCACCCAAGGAAATGTCATGCCTGATGTCCATAGTATCCTCCTCTGCTAACTCAGGCTCCATCATATGCTGCTCTGGCTGAATCGTCACAAGTGACTCATCACCCAGAGTATCTCCTATACAGTCCCCTGACTGCTCACCCTGCACACTAGAACACAGCTCTGGTCTACTGTCATCATCATCTCTGCATGGCTGCTCTCGCTCCACGGAAGCATCCTCAACTGATCCCATGGACTCATCTGAAGAAGAGCCCTCACCCTGGCATACAGAAGGAACGTCTACCTGCTCTACCTCTGCCACCTCATCTACATCTCTCACACATGAGTGATCAGGCCCCCAAGGTTCTTTGCAAATGAAGCAAAGTCCCTTCCTCCTCAGCTCATTTCTGCTGCATGACCTACCAAACTGGAGCCGCTCCTCCCTGGTCAACTGTCTCCTGAGAAACTCAATGTTCTGCCCAACTAGCCCTTGGGCTAGCTCATATGCAGCAGGTGATACCAACTGCTCTCTCCTCCAAATGCTCAGCAACCTAGTCTGCAACTCCCGGCAAATGGCCTCACGGTCTCTCATACATGATGACAAGATGGACTGCATGTGTGCTATGACAGTATCAGGATGATTCCTCCTAATGCTAAAGAAGCATTGGAACATCTGCAAAATCAGGTCATCACACTCAAGGTCAAACATGATGACATAAGTCTTGATTGTGGCCATACTCCATAGAATCTCAAGCTTCTTCCCCAAGGTAGAACCTGTGCTGTTGTCCAAATCCTGAAAAGTCTCTACAATCAATCTAAAAATTCTCCTCATAATATCATCATTGTAAGGTGGGAAGGGTGTTGTTATCCTCAAGATATTGCTGAAACAAGAGGCAACTATAAGCTGAACTCTCTCACTTGGATGTTCCAAGAATCTGGCTTGTATCAATGCAAGCATAGATGGCTCCAAAGCCCAATTTAAACTCCAATCAGATTGCTCTACCTTTGAAAGGCAAGAATCTAGTTTCTCTAACATGGGAAAGTCATTTTCTGGTCTGCCACTCTTTAAGTCCATCCCAAGTGCATAAAGCCAATTTCCCACTTCTTCCTCCTTCTGCAAATTCCTTGGATGCTCTTGTTGGAGCAATTTACGTACCTTCTTGGAGAAGGGTCTGCTATTCTGATTAGTTTTTGTTCTCTGGTTTTCTGCTTCATGGTGGTCCAAGGAATCAATTTTTATCCTTCTCAATTTGTTTAGGAGTTCCTCCATCGTTCAACCAATGATAACAGGAATGTTTGTGATAAATGATTGCCAATGTAATGTTGCCCCCACTCGGCTTATAATCTGGTCTGATATGTCGATTGAGTTGCTGCAAAACAGTCTGTCCACATCCACAACATAGACGACATTCTGCTTACAGCTTGACAGTAGTAACAATAGCACTCAAAGACTCATACAAGGATGTGACAACACAATAGAGTTCACAATAGTATGACCAACTGTCTTCGCATGGACAGATCCTTGCTGTTAATAAACAATACTTGCAAGCAACATGAGGTGATAACATACATATTCTCTCACTCATCCATGACATAAATGACTCTCTGCAACATTAAACCCAGCCATTCCCTAGACGCTCAGAAATATACATTAAGGACCAATTGAGTCCAATATATACCTCTACGAACAACAATTTTGTCTTACCAAGCTAGCTCAGGCAAGGAAAATTTCACAAGATAAGTTGGCTAGAACGTTGTCATTGAACTCATCATATTGCAACTCCAGAAGCATATAACAATTCCCAATTTAAATCTCCAATATTGATAGAAAAAGACAGAAGATAGAACAGAACCTGGCAGATATATGAGGAAAAACACCTTACTCCATGAACACCTGAAAATGGACCTTAGCGTTATACGTTACCATCAACGCTCAGTAATTGCAACGGACCGTTCCATCTTTGAGCGGGTTGGTGACGTCAGTTCTTCAAGAACCCTGTACGCACATCCACAGTCCTTCCTTTGATTATGGGCACAGGTCAAGTCACGAGCTAAGTTGCCGGTCACCAGTCTTAACGCAGCACATTCAATCCTTTCTGTGCATTGTTACAACAGTTCTGGAACTCGGCTCAGTCACAGCTGGAAACGAATGCTCAGCCAGCAAATTTGTTGGTTGGTGGTACTTCCTCCCTCTACGTCCAAGGAGCAATTTTTAAGTGATACACAGCCACTTAAATTTGTCAGCGATCACCAAACTTGACGATTGGCACCCCTAGCGTCTGAACTCGAGGATCGAGATTCTATGTGGATCGTGCGATGCCCGTCACGTACTGGCTGCATATAAATTTCTCTGTCCACTGGGTGAATTTAAACTTGGATTCTACTTTTACAGCGACAAGAATTTCGATTGCTCACTTTGTCCTGCTAGAAATTCGATCTTCTGCGGCAACGTCACATCTAGGATTCGACCCTGGTGTTCTACGCCAATGCAATCTACTACAGAAATCATCGATCCACCATTCTGACGTCAGCGGCAGTAACAGCAACAAATCTACGATTTTAATTACGCTGAAGATTATTCAACCCGCGACACAATTTGCATACTCTTCTGCTCGACGTTCAATTAGAAATTGATGTCAATCAAAATATTTACTGCGTTTCTCCATAGCGTAACTTCTTGATTCGATCCCCTTCTAAAATTCATCAACACGACCCAAATAGACGGCTTCAAAATTTTTAAATTCAACGTGTTGAGATGCCACCTGACTCCCTTCCACTGGCTGCACTACACTAATTCAAAAGTTCTACTATGCGTCGACCGCGTCATGCAGTCACAATCTGCTCAATGTAGCGATGGCGTTCTTTCAAACTCGGGAATTTCTGATATAAATTCCACCTTACGTTGGCTTCACAATGTAGACTCTTGTTTGCAGATAAACGCAGCCAATCTTTCACTCACGGCCCCAGCCAATGAAATTGGACAATTTTAATTAATTCGGTCCAAGTACGAATAGTGGGGAAAATTATTATGCAGGGGACAATTTTACAGAAAATGCCCTGCCCAACTCCTCCGGCAAATAGAAGAATTTGACCTTGCTCTCTTCAGGAATAAATTTCTTTCGATGCCTCCGATATAAACCCTCGAACTGGGCTTTTCAGAATAAACCCTCAATTAAACTGTAAACCCGCAGGCTGAGCCAAGAGCAACAGCTCTGATACCACTGTAATATCCCGGATGGGATATTTTTACTAAAAATGCAGAAAATTACTGAATACCACAATTTGTCGTAAAATAAACATTCACTCAACAGAAGATTGCCATGTAAAATAAAAAGACAGGAAACACTGCAATCCAATACCATATAGAACAGGGAAAAATCTCAGCTTTTATTATAGATAATAAAAAGGGGTTTACATATAGATCTGACCCAGAAAGAGCTAAGATAGGAAACTGGCCACCAAGATAAGCTGCTGAACGGCGCTGGCCACAAACTGAACTGCTGCACTCTCTCCGGCAACAGCTGGCACTGAACCCACTGAAAATGATGAAGCCCAAGTTGAAGATCTGAATGATCCTCACACCAAACTCTGAAGCTCTGTGAAACTCCTAAGTGAAGTCTCCTCAAGAGAGTTGGGTTTTCGTCCAACACTCACAAATCACCCGAGGGTTTCCATCCTGGGGCTACGGCTGAAGTAGAGAACCACGTCCTCAAACCTCTCATGCACAAGCAAATGATCTACTCCAAAGATGTCTCCCAATGGCCTCCTCCCTTTCTTTTATAGATCCCTTGGAGCCTTCTAGAGCATTATTTTATTATTATTTTATTTATGGAGCACTTTTCCCTTTTATTAAAATATTATAAAATATTCCTTTTTAATGCAGAAAAGGGTATACTACCACGCCTCCTCCGGTCACTGAAATCTCTGTCTAACTGTCCCATCGTGTAGGTCTCCTCGTCCCGGTTCCAATGAGCTATTACACTAAGGTGTTCCATCGTGTATTCCTCCCGGAATGCCACCTTGAGCATAATCAGCTGAGTTAAGTCCATAAATAACTCAAAATTCCGAAAGTTATCGGAATGCATCGGAACGAAAGCCAAACTGCTCGGATGGTGGAGTATATCAAGCGAATGCCTCCGAACCCCATGAAAACTCCTCAAAACTCCTCCGAAAAGCTCCTGAGCCCACTGATAGCACCAATCTGTACATGTGACCTATCTGCTCCTAACTCTGGAAGTCCCTCCTAGCCCTGTCACGGTGATACCAAAAATGGGAACATTACATTGTGTTGCTGCAGTGTTTGGGGGACTTGTCAGATGTGGTGGAGGTGCTCTTCCCAAGTCTGGCTAAAGATCAGAATGTCATCCAAGTACACCACTACAAATGAGTTGGTGAATGGCTGCGAGATGTCATCCATCAACCTCATGAAGGTTGTGGGAGCATTCGTCAACCCGAAAGGCATGACCAACCATTCGAAAATGCCCTCCTTGGCTTTGAAGGCAGTCTTCCACACATCAGAGGATTCGATTAGTACTTGATGATACCCAGACTTCAAGTCGATCTTGCTGAAATATTTCGCCCCTTTGAGTTGGTCCAAAAGGTCATCAATCCGTGGGATCGAGTACCTATTCCGAACAGTGATCTTGTTCAGCGCTCGATAGTCAATACAAAGTCTCCAAGTCCCATCTTTCTGTTGTACCAACATGATCGGGCTCCCACAGGGCGATGAACTTGGCCAGATGTGACCTTTCTGCAGCAGCTCCTGAATCTTCCTCTTGACTTCATCGTTCTCCAGAACAAAGCGCCGATAGATCGGTCCATTGGGTAGCGGCGCACCTGGGGTCAGATCAATGGAGTACTTGACCTGACAGTGCAGAGGCACCCCTGTGGGTGAGGTGAAGATGTCCTCATACTTCTCCACAACCTTGTCCATTTGTTGTTGTCGTGCAGAGGAGCCCTGTCTGGAGGTCATGGCCACAGTCTTCTTCTTGCCCTGGGAGCGGATCATCAGGAAAACAAATTTCCTGGTTTGGGAAATGAGCTTACTGCATTTTTTTGCAGTAACCAAAGAGATAGCGGTAGGCGGTGGTACCTTTGGTATCCTGTACAGCGTATTTCCCAAAGTAACAATAACAACCCAAGGTCGGGACTCATACACAACATGTCGCTTCCACAAGTATGGTTGGCCTAATAATACATCAGAAACATCAAGAGGAGCAATGTCACATAATACCTCATCCGTGAAGGGCTTGATGTTGTAGGGAAGGCAGCACTGCTAGCTGACACAGAGATCTTGTCCTTGGTGAAGCCACCCGATGGTGTATGGTTGTGCGTGGGGTGTGGTCGGCAAGCCCAACCACTTCACAACGTCTGCTGAAATGAGGTTCTTTTGGCTCCCATTGTCGACAATGAACTGTAGCGGGGAACCCTTTACCCACATCTGGGAGTGGAAGAGACGCTCCTCCTCCTCTGGATCTTCCAGTTCCTCCTTCTGGATCTTCGCAGTGGCAATAGTGGCGTTGGGCTCCACATCAATAATCTGTTTCCCTTTATCATTCCCCTTGTCATGTTCTGATTCAGAGTCGGAGCATGCATCTGATTCACAAGCCCTCATCTCGGCCACCAGCGACTACTTGGCCCGACACTCACTTGTGTTGTGAGTGGAGCTCTTATGGAACTCACACCACTTTCCCGTGTCCTTCTTTGGCTTCGCGGTGTTGTTCTTTGCTTGTGGTTTTGGCAAGTTGTCTTGTGTTGCCATGCCTTGGCTTTGTCCTTTGTTCTGCAGTTTGGGGGTACCTTTCCCTTGCTTTTGGTTCGCAGATCCAAAATCTCGCTTCTTCTGTTTGAATTTCTACTCAATCTTGGCAGCATATCGGTATGTTGTACCAAGCGAGGAGATGTCGAGGAACTCCATTTCCTCCTGAATGTATCTGTGCAGACAACCGCGATACTTGAATTTCAAAGTTTACTTATACCTTAAAGGGAGTTGTGCCTCCAGAGTGGCTGTTGGATGCAGATGCGTCGCCGGTGAGCAGTCGTTGAAGGATCTGGTCAAAGTTATCCATCATCGCGTTCCTTTGTTTTTCGAGGGCCTCCTCGAGCAATATTTTGATAGGATCTCCTGCTCCCTCATCTTTCTTTTCGTCCCCCATGGGCAGTCATCGGGGTTTGCGAGGCTGATCTTGCAAAGGTTCAACCAGATCGAGCCCTAACTCCTTATACCCCGACCTCGTTGGGGACATGCAAAGAAGGATCGAGAAAAAGCAGACCACTCTGATACCACTGATCCAGATTTATGCACGAATGCAACAGAATACACATATAACCATAAATAAGAATATGCAGCGGAAATAACACTTCATTTCATTAATATCAAAGAACTGAAATTTGCTTATAGACAGAATGGAAATAAACTAGCTAGGGCGTTGGAAGCTTATATTTGAGAAGAGATGTGGCGGCTACAGGGCTCTGAACTGTGTTACAATGAGGCTCGAGGGCCTATCTATTATTTAGAAACAATTGAAAACGCTAAACATCCAAAACCCTAACCCTAGGAGATGAAGCGCCAAAACTATGGGCCCTATTTGGGTAAATTGGTGTTTCAACTTCCCGGGGACATAACTTTGGCATACGATCTCCGTTTGACACGCACCATACCTCGTTAGAAAGATCTATCCGACTACAACTTTCGGTGTGAGCAACATCAAACCCATGTTGCTCCCAGATTTTCCAAAAAACGTCGTTTAGGGCCTCAAAACGGCTCCAGAAGTTTAGGATCCGAAAAACTGCTAAAAATAGTAAGTTCTGCCGAAACTGAAAAACCGAAAGAGACAATGGTGGGGCCCCAAGTGCAATAGGCGGGTGGCCACCAATATCCACCTAGATCAATACACCACTCAACACAAGAAAGGAAACTTCAAGAAGTCGAACGGGCCAAGAAGGAAGGTTGACATGTCCAAGGTGGAATGTTATCAATGTCATTAAATGGGTCACTATAAAAGTGATTTTCCCAACAATCCAAGAAATAATAAAAGAGAAAGAGATCATGTCAATGTTATTGAAGAAGGATCTCCTAAGAAAGTTAAACCCGAAGAATCTGACATAAGGGACTTACACTACTAAGCCATTTTCTCTTAGCCTTACACATTTCATTTGTATATTTTTTATTTTTAGTATTTGTAGGTTTAGCATATTCTTTGAAAAGGACATTTTTGTTTTTATAATTTTTTAGGTATCCCTCAAGCTTTGGAGGGAGCCCTCAACAACTCCCAAAGATAAGTATCTCATTTCCTTTCAATTTTTGTTTCATGTACTTATTTAAATTTTGATTATATTAAATACTAGTCACCTTTCTACCTCTATTTCCTTGTCTAGGAAATGACTTATTGAATACTCAAGGATTTTGAAAACAAAGCATTAGAGTTAGAAAGGTTTGTTAAGAAACAAAGGTATGTTTTAGATCATGAGCTTTGTTCTCTTCATAATCATTCTCTTTGGCAGTCCATTCTACATTACTAATAATTGTTGTGTCTAGCTCTCTTGAATCATAAAGACTCTTGTTTGGGATGATTCATCATCTGATAGATCTACCCTCCTCATATCTTTGATTGTTTGTATAAAAGAACCCTATAAAGGTTCTTTGGAAAACCATAATCTAAGGGTATGCTAATAAAGTGTGAAACCCTAACCTACTTAGGGTTATTGATGGAGTCTACAGAAATTGCTAGTATGTTGATGATGTCATGTTTGGGGTTTTGATATGATCATGAAAACCCTAACTTGTTAGGGTTGAAATGGTGTTGTCTAAAATCCCAAACCTTTGAAGTTTTTGTGTAGTAGTGTTTTCTTTGTTATGAATTGAAACCCTAGATATTTAGGGTTTGGTTGGCCTATAAGCAAAATCCTTGTTATGTCTAGAGAAAGATCCTAGGAATGAAACCCTAAGTGTATAAGTGTCCATTTGGTCGAAACCCTAGCTTGTTCTAGGTCGGTATATGTCTAATATGTTAATGTTGCCTAACATATGTTATGCTTATGTTGGATGATGAATTCCTAGATATATGTGTTGACCTAATTATTAATGGTCATGAGTCCTAGGGTTTGGAAACAAGCCCTAGTC
Source organism: Pinus albicaulis (assembly GCA_034641835.2). NCBI lineage: Eukaryota > Viridiplantae > Streptophyta > Pinopsida > Pinales > Pinaceae > Pinus > Pinus albicaulis. The sequence goes on along the minus strand of CM076576.1, from coordinate 657,284,243 downwards.
AAAGTTTGATGGTCTAGGATGATGTTTAGGAAATCTAGGGTTTTGCACCTAAACCGTAGTAGTAAGTTAAATTCTCTAGAATATATAACAATCTGGAAACTGTGAATCTATATAGCGATTGCTGAGAATTTGTAGATAGAAAGTCTAGGGTTTACATCAAACCCTAGTATAAGTTATTCATGTTGCTGATTATGTTGTGACTTGTTTTGATTGTTGGAGCTTATGTACAAAATCTAAGGTTTACATAAAATCCTAGTAGGAAGTCTAACATATGAATTCTAAAATTGTTTGATGCATTTGCTATATGAAAGAATTTGTCATATCATTGGTAGTAATGTTAAGGCCCTAGATGTAATGAGACTGATACTTTAATTAAGCTATTGATATGATTTAGGGTTTGTAACAAACCTGGGTAAGAAATTGAAGTATTAAAGTATAGTCTCTTGTTGATTGTGTTTGTAAAGTCTAATGTTTTTGTTATTATAAGATTTTGATATGACTAACTTCATGTTTTTATAGATTTGGTTGTACTTGCTATCTAAGTTGTGCAAGTATATCATCTTCAAGATGTTGAAGATGTCCATAAGAGAAGTTGATATGATAAGCATGATGAGAAGGATGGAAGCCATGAAATATTCTCCAATATCGTAAGAAGAAGTTGATCTCCCTAGGTTAAGGGGGAGCCTGGATAGAAGAAAACTCCCTGGTTGAGAGGGAGGGCATAACATAGTTCTGATTGGAGTATGCACTTTGTTGTTGCAAGAGGAATAGGAAAGGAAAATGAATGATCGAGGAATCTTCTGTCAAAGATTTGATTGATAATCCTACTGAGATAAGTTGAGAAGCAACGTCGAGTTGTTTGGAAGACCCTGAAGGTTTGAATTTCATTATGTACTTTTGAAAGTGTACTACTCATTGGGGTTGTGTTTGTACAGGTAAATCTCTCGAAGGTTTAATAAGCATGTTGGTTGTCGATCAATTTGATCAGGAGAGATATGTTATTGTTGAGGCTTTGTGAGTAAAGCATTTACTGGGGGACATCAGGCTGCCACTTTGTATTGATGTCAGGTAGGGAGGGTGGCATTGATTGGATGCGCACCTGGATCCCTATGTTGATGGTTAGTAAGTAAGCCTGATGGTACTTAGAGAGGTTGAAAGCTTTAGTCCATCTTAGTCCCACTCAGATAGATTGCCCTAGACAAGAATCTAGTCTATGGCATTGTGGTGCCTAAATTGTTGAGAGACCTTGGGTAGATTTCCCTGGTCAAGAATCTAGTCCATGGCATTGAGGTGCATAAAATTCTTCATCGTTCACATAGTTGGAGATCTTCCTTGTACTTGCATATGTATGAATACCTCCCTAGTTAAGAGGGAGTGTTGAAGATTATAACTAGGTTCGGTCTTCATTAATTTATTTGAGTCACTATGTAATGTACTTGTCAAAAGAATAAAGAAAATAATTTTTATTATTATTACAATGACTTATTGAAGCATGGGTTTCATACTTGGGTCATTATGTTTTAGGTAAAAGTCCCCATTGAGGACTTCTAGGATTTATTCTGAGTTTATAGAGTCATTGTATATTTAAAGAGACCCTTCTTGGGCTTTTGAATCATGCAAAAAGGTTTAGTATTGAGTCAAACATGATTTATGGATCCTCCACACTAAGTTGGCCTTAAGGAGATTAAGTCGGCCTCAAGTCAAGTAATTCGACCTCACCCCAAGCCTATATATACAATGAGATCAAATTCATTTGGAGCATCATCTCTCACACACAGAAGTTCGATATCAACTGTTGCATAGGAAAAGGTGCGAAGTGAAGGAAGAGGGCTAAAGGAGTGCAAGTTTGGTCAAGGTGAAGGAGAAAAGGAAAATCGAAATTTTGGTGCCTCTCTCTTTCTCTCTCTCTCTCATGCTCTAGATTGGAAGATCGAAGTCCCTCACTGTGTTTTTGCTGCCAGTTGTTGCATTTGTTACTGCCAAAACAAGAATAGGTCGAAGTTGTTGTTGCTAGATTCTATTGTCTTGAGAAGGTGTATTGGATCAAAATCGAACTCTTTAAGTCAATATCGAAGTCTTTCCTTCAAGATCGAAGTCATTAAAGCAAGGTCGAAGTTTCAGGGTCGAAGAAAGTGTTGCATACAGTTGTTGTTGTTGTTGTTGCCAGGTCGAAAGTAGGATCAAGAAGAAGGTTGACTTGGTGTGGAGGAAGTGAGAGTCATGGTCTAGTCTTGGATTATCTCAGGAAAACTATTGAAGGAAGAATTATTGATTGGGTTTTACCATATAGTGGGATTTTCCCCTGGTTGTCCGCCTATATCTAGTATCCTTGATCTATGTGTTATTGCTTTGGTAATTGCTTGATGAACAACAATGAAGAAGATAATAAGAAACTAATAAGTATACAAAAACATCACAAGTAAATTATCAAGAACAAGAAAAAAATTCTGCCTTTCTGATTTTCTAATAGAAGATAGCCACAGATCCAAAGCAACCAAGAAGAAAAAGAAATTTATTTTTGTATCTTTTGTGATTGGACTAAAGACCAAGTTTTGTAGCTTACAGATCAAGCCTTGGAGGAGAATTTTGGGTAACATTTTTGCGAATTTCTTAGAGGAACAAACCTCTGACATAAGGTTGCAAGTTCCGTGCATCTTGACATGAAGGTCAAGGCCTATAACCCCATTTCACACGGTTCGGGTTCGAATTCGAGTTCAGCAACGATTAAGTTCGATTTGAATTCGAATTTTACGATGAGGTTCGGCATTAAGTTCGACTATACATATTTTTCAATATATATATATATATGACATAAAATAATAAAAAATCAAAATCAATCGATAAAGCTATATGAATAGCAGTGAGCACTCACGAGCCACAAATCACGACCACTATTGACTTCACGCTCTCAGTGGCGGGGACAACCAGCGTCTAGAAATTGAATTCAAGACATTGCAGAGAATGCAACACACAGCGGCAACACTGAGCGCAATAGAGCGAGTACACTCAGACTAAAATTGGCTTGTGAAAATCTATCGACAACCATGGTAAATAAATCCAAACCAGTGGCCACTGCGAGAAACTAATTGGCAGGAAGCATAACAAGAGAAAACCATGTGCTTCCCATGATTTTTCTCATAAACCTTAAAACAACTGACAAAAATTGCCCGAACTCTAACCTCAAACCCCAAAAAAAAAAATCAAAATTTATAAAATTCGGCTTCAGGTTTGTCTTTAGGTTCGAATTAATTGAGGTTTGAATTGGTTGAGGTTCGACTATCAAGTTCGTCGAACCTAAACGAATTTGAAATTTTTTTTTGGGTTCGCCGAATTTCAAACCTCAATGTTCAAATTCGGCGAACCCTGTGACATAGCTATAACCACACATTGGAGGAGACCAAAAGACAGTACAGTGGGTTAGAAGCAACCCTAGAATTCGGTGTAAGAAAAGCAACTTGTTGACATAAGAAGAAGGCATTCATACTAGTTGCTTTGAGAAGACAACCCAAGTCTAAAATACATCATATATGAAGAGCATTTGAAGTTAAGGCGGCCACAGCTCAAAAAAGGATAAGGCCGAAGGTATTAAAGACTGGTTTATGAGTCTTTTAGTGCTTGGTGCAAGTTCGAATAGGAGCAGGAGGTTGACCGTGAGGTTTTGAAGGCTATTTGGATTGATTTATGCATGGTTTGAGGTTGATCTTCCTTAGAGACAAGACCGAAGTTCTTTAGAATTGTCATAGGTAGGGCCAAGCCCTGTTTGGTCATCAAGCTATGGTTTGGAAGAGCTTGGAGGGTGTTCGAATGAACCTAAGATGACAGTGCAAGTAGAACAAGGCTTGTTGAAGGAAGAGAGAAGGTGATTTGAGGATTGGTTAAGGGCTGGTCTGATGCCATAACAAGGCTGAAAATCCTAGGTGTGATAATTGCACAAGACCGTGAGAAACAACAGAACAAAGTGTCTTAGAAACCAGCAGAAGAAGGGACATGTTAGAAGAAGGCTACTAGATTTGGAGACTTATGATTAAGTGAGCTTCTTGGTAAAGGACATCAATCTCCCTATCTTGGAAAATCTTTTAAAAACATGGAATGAAATCTTGAAGGCAACAAGGAGATATCATCTTCAAGCAAGTTTATCTCTTAACAAGTACCATATTGTTATCACATGACTTCATCTTAAGGAAAGAAATAAACTTGATTGGTCATCAAACTTCCAAGCATGAAAGAAAAGGATAGATAAAATACTCATAGAGAATGAATTCATGGACCATGTTCAAGACAAGGTTGCAAAATTATGGAGACTAGATTAAATGCAAAGGATGACACTGATTCCAATGAAAAGTCTAGAGCATGTGCTACTAAAGTAAAGAACAAGAAGAAAGGGAAGTTTTGAAAAGTTTAAAAAAGGGATGGAGCTCACATAGCTGAAGATGGTGAAGAACATAAAAATAAGCCAAAGGTTGAAGATCCCGAGGATCTCTTTTATTGAGCAAGCTCCATCATTATCAATTTTGCAATTTGTTTCCCTTTGTAGAGGGCAGTTAGAATAGCTCATGTAGTTGCATTGGTAGAAAAGTTTGATGGCATCATAGATAGAAGCAAATGGCATTAAAGAGTTTGAATATAGATTGGAAGCATTCATCTAGTAAGACAAAGACAAAAGGATTTGGACCATTTAACACTATTCATGCAGCAACATTTTGGCATCATGTCATGGCAAGAAAGGATCACAAAGATCCTCTACACAAAACAAGAGAAGATTCTTCAATATATGAAAGAAGAATCATTATGACATGGCAGAAATATATGGAAGCAAGCTTCCAAGAAGTTTGCAAATACAGTTGCAGCATGGAGGAAGTCTCACCTTCAAGATGAGAAGCAGTTCGTTCTAAAGGGAATGGTCTGAATGATTATTTGAAGAAATAGGTATGCATGCTTTAGAACTCTTCATTTGAAATAAATGCATGTTGTAGGAAGAGCTAGTTGCAAAGATATGCTTGGTAGCATGAGCATGATATGTTTTAGATACAGTTTGGGACTCTTCTTGAAAACATGATAGATGAACATGATAATAGTGATCAACATCCAATATGGTATCTTGAAGCACGAAAGGACAAATGACTTCAGAAGGAGTCGTAGAAACTCTGATGGATACAAGACTGAAGTTTGATTGAATCACTACATGAAGACATTGACTGAAAGGCTAGAAGCATGGAAAAGATTCTAGCACAAAGATGGACGATACAAAGGATGTCGACTTCAGAAAGAGCAACTAGCAGAAACATGACATCTTGACAAGAAGCTATCATGACATGGTAATTCTAATATTGATCTAGTATTAATGTAACTTTGCTACCTAGAAAGATATGTTGCAGGAATACATGTGCCAATTGGGAACTGTCTAGTTTCAACTTGTAATATTCCTTTTTTTGGTATCACCCATGACAGGGCTAGGAGGGACTTCCAGAGTTAGGAGCAGACAGGTCACATGTACAAAATGGTGCTATCAGTGGGCTCAGGAGCTTTTCGAAGGAGTTTTGAGGAGTTTTCATGGTGTCCGAAGGCATTCGCTTGATATACTCCATCATCTGATCAGTTTGGCTTTCGTTCCGATGCATTCCGATAACTTTCGGAAATTTGAGTTATTTATGGGCTTAACTCAGCTGATTATGCTCAAGGTGGCATTCCGGGAGGAATATATGATGGAACACCTTAGTGTAATAGCTCATTGGAACCGGGACGAGGATACCTACATGGTGGGACAGTTAGACACAGATTTCAATGACCGGAGGAGGCGTGGTAGCCGATTTACCCTTTTCTGCATTAAAAAGGAATATTTTAATAAAAGGGAAAAGTGCTCCATGAATGAAATAATAATAAAATAATGCTCTAGAAAGCTCCAAGAGATCTATAAAAGAAAGGGAGGAGGCCATTGGGAGATATCTTTGGAGTAGATCATTGGTTTGAGAACGTGGTTCTCTACTTCAGCCGTAGCCCCAGGACGGAAACCCTCGAGTGATTTGTGAGTATTGGACGGAACCCCAATACCCCTTGAGGAGGTTTCACTCAGAGATCTCACAGTGCTTCAGTGGAGATTGGAGAGGTCAGTTTTGCCGTAGCTAATTTGCAGCAGTCTCCTTGCCGAGCCATCTACATCATTGCCAGCGTCATTCATCAGTTGGGCCAGAGATCTTTCCGGGTTTGCTCCGCTTGCTTGGCAAGCTCAGGTTCCGCTGTTCCTTTATGTTGATGTACTTTTTGTCATGGATTAATAAAATGGCTCGGTGATTTAATCGGCATCCATTGTGTTCTATTAGTGGTTGTGTGTATATTTCCATTTATTTTGCTGCTCAAGATTATTTCTGCAATTTTAGTTAAATATCCCATTTGGGATATTACAGTGGTATCAGAGTTGGTGATCTTGCCAGCCTGAGGGTTATTGCAGCTAAATGTCAGAGAAGGTTCATGATCAAATTACTGAAATTTATTTCAGGGAAGTGGTGTGAAATTATCACCTAAGCATTCAACAGATTTCCTTTGAAATTGTTGAATTATCTGAACAGGAATTGTTGATCAGGAATTGGAATTGTTGAAGGGGAGCCACTCACGTTTCACCTCAAACTCACATCTGGTGGAGAGTCAAAATTTTATTTGCCGAAGGGTTGATTATTACATAAGCTGAAAACATTTTTGAGGTCGACGTTGTCAATGTGGAGCAAGATTCGGTTATTTCAATCGGCTAAGTTCGTGGGGCTGCAAGAATAATTTCAGAAGACGAGTTTGTGAATTGTTGGGGCTGCAGCCAAACTGCGTGAGGATTCAAACTACCGTCCAAGGAGCACATTAGATGTGTAAACTGGTCCGTTGAGTTAAGACGTATATTCAAAGCACATAAGAAGTGCGAATGGTGTGAAATTGAGACTTTGGCAAACGCTAGCCATCGAATATGTAATGGGTGAGGAACAATTCAAATCAAAGGACGCATTGCCTGGCGAAGCTTGTCAAGAAAACCAAATTAGTTGATCCATCATAGATCCGTTGGGTTTGTTGGACCGAGACGACGCAAAATTGGAATCTCGGAGATCGTCACTACTTTCACGCGATCATTATCAGGTGAATTCACGTACAGCGCAGGAGTTGATTGCATGAGATATCATATCAGGTGCATACGGGTTGAGTCGGCGTGCATTTTTTTCTTGTATGTAATGGGCGGATTGATCACAAGTGTAATGTTGTGCTTCACGTCGGCAGGTGGGGGCCGCACGTTGAACTGAGTGGTTGCATAAGAAAAAAAAAAAAAAAAACGTCGAATGATTTTGAGGGTCCAAGCATATTATTTTAAGTGGGCTCGTCAGAATTTTGTCAAAGGTCAAAAGAGGAGAGTGTGAAGAATCATCACAATTATTTCAGGCCCGAATATATATTTTTTTGTTATCATTGTGATTGCCGTCAAGATGAGGAAGAGCCTCACAGCGAAATTTCTTTTGAAAATGCCACGACCATTTTGGGCATGAATATCTTCACAAGAGAATGTCGTGCTAGAGTTCCAAGAAAAATCCTAGAATCAGAGGTATTTTGTTTAAGGGACGAGTTTTTCTTTGAGCAAGCCTTGGTACTTGGACACACATTAAAACTCAAAAAAAAAAAAATATATATATATATATATAAAAATTCATGCTGTAAGTGGACTATATTCCTCACTGTGCATTGCTGGCCAGTATTATTCTCAAAGAAACCACGAGATTCATTGTTGAAGAAGGGAATGAGAGAATGCAAATTTTAAAGACTGAGATCTCTTGAAGAAGGAAGCATATTTCTTCATTATTACCCATGACTGCAACAAATAGAGGAATTTTGGCTTTGACAGGAGGGTGAAGGATCTGTAGGTTGCTTGCTAGTGCATTCTAAAAGAAGACAAGACTAATACCTGCAAAGAGTTGAGCCTTAGCTTCCTTTCCGGATGTGTGGACTTTCCTTGGGGTTGTGTACCATATCATAGGCAATTTCTGGGTTGTACGTGTACTCAATGACAATTTATTGCTCAGAAGTGGGAACAAGCACTAGGAAGCATATTGTTGATCATTTTTTTGCATATATACAACTGAAGGACGTCTTGCTGCTTACATACTAGGTTCCATCTATCCTTATACATTGATGTTTATAAGTTTATAAATTCAAAGTGCATTTGGGGGCTATTTCCAGCAAACAAACATATTGATATTGGCTGTATAACATGCATGAGGGTGGTGTGTTTGGTAATGAGAATAATGAGCATAATATATCTTTGATTAAGAAATGGCTAAATGCATCATTGTGTACCATCATTCCTCTGAAAATTAGCGAACTCAGAAAAATACATTAAACTCAAGAAAACAGTGATAACATCCTTGGTTGAACCATGGAGGGATTCCCAAACAGATTGATGAAAATAAAAATAGAAGTTGGTTCCTTAAACCACCATGTATTAGAAGATCAGAAAACAAAACCAAACAGCGGACCCTTTTCAAGAGGAATTAATGCCATCCTTCAAAAAGGACAGCCAAAAGATTTGCAGGGAACATTGGAGATTGGTCACAAAATTTCTGCACTTGGGATAGATCTGAAACACATGAAGATGTCATGGAGAGTTTTGTCCAAACTAGAAGAATTTAATGAACTCATGTCTACAATAGACCAAATAGAAGGGAAGAAACTGATTTGGGCTCTAAAACCAACTATGCTTGCTCTTATACAGCCCAAATTTTTGGAAGAACCTTGTGAGGGGGTCACACTTCTAGTTGCAGCTTGTCTTTGTAACATCATGAAGTGAACCGCACCTATAGCTCCATATAATGATGATATTATGAGGATTATGAGGTTGATTGTAGAGACTTTTCAGGATTTGGACAACAGCGCAGGCTCTACCTTCGGGAAGAAGCTTGAGATTTTATGGGGTATGGCCACATTCGAGACTTATGTCATCATGTTTGACCTTGAGTGTGATGACTTGATCCTGCAGATGTTCCAATGCTTCTTCAGCATTAGGAGACATCATCCTGATACTGTCATAGCACACATGCAGTCCATCTTGTCGTCATGTATGAGAGACCATGAGACCATTGGCCGAGAGTTGCAGACCCGGTTGTTGAGCATTTGGAGGAGAGAACAGTTGGCCTCACCTACTGCTTATGAGCTAGCCCAAGGGCTGGTTGAGCAGAATATTGCGCTGTTCAGGAGACAGTTGACCAAGGAGGAGTTGCTCCAGTTTGGTGGGTCAGGCAGCAGAAATGAGCTGCGGAGGAAGGGACTTTGCTTCATTTGCAAAGAACCTTGGGGGCCTAATCACTCATGTTTGAGAGATGCAGATGATGTGGCGGAGGCAGGACAGGAGGGCATTCCTTCTGTATTCCAGGGTGAGGACTCTTCTTCAGATGAGTCCATGGGATCAGTTGAGGACGCTTTTGGGGAGCGAGAGCAGTCATGTGGAGTTGATGGCAGTAGGTCAAAGCTGCATTCCAGTATGCAGTATGAGCAGTCAAGGGACTCTACAGGAGATACTCTGGGTGATGAGTCACTTGTGACGAATGAGCCAGAGAAGCATATGATGGAGCCTGAGTCAGCAGAGGAGGATACTATGCACATCATGCATGATAGTCCTTTGGGGGAGAGCCAGATGGAGGCTCACATCGAGTTCGTGATGGATATGCGGCTAACCTTGGGGTCAACCATTGAGGAGGAGCAGTCAGATGCACTGACATCGAGTACGGTGACGGCAGTTGCAGATCCATATCCTCTGGAGGTGTTGGAAGTTGATGGGATTGTTCTGCAAGGGGCTAGTAGACAGCAGGAGCATGACATGCCTGATCAGGAGTGGGAGGAGCTATTGGAGATGGTGGAGCATCCATCTTTGGGCTAACACATTGATGAGGTACACATAGATGTACATACAGACGGCCGAGCTGCAATACTTTCAGTGAGTAGTACTCTCCAGGAGTACATCAATGGGGCTTGCAGCATATCTTGCCCACTTTGGCCCATTATAGAGAGAGGGGCTTTCTTCTACATGCAGCTTTCGTTGGCAGATAGGGCAGAGCAGTGTGAGTTGATTACGGGATGGCAACAACACTCCAGGCGTGTTCCTAATACAGTTGTTGCTACATTAGATTCTTCTTCCAAGATGGATTGGCCGGAGATCATGAGTTGGTACCCTCTTGATGGTACGATTTTCTTCGTAGGGAGCACAACAGAGCAGGGTCCCTTAGACATAGCAGATGTTACAGATTCCAACTGGCAATGGGGCCCAGGTCATCATTTCTTCAGCACTCCATCCCGATTTCAGGAGAGTAGGGTCAGCGTGGGATTGAGTCGGGACTTGGATTGGAGAGAGGTGATGAGTTGGTATGTTGTTGGTGGGACAGCTTATACAGTTAGAGATACAGCACAACAGGAGCCAGGGAGCATTAATGCTTGTTGGCGGGCGTCACTTCATGGGGCATCAACTATAGCCAGAGGCAGTGCGCAGCCCGAGTCGTGGGACTTGGGCGATGATTGGCCATGGTGGCGTTGGGATCCGGGAGGATTGTTTGTTCGCTGGTACAGTGAGAGACCAATTTGGGATCCCGGCATTGAGGGGTCTATTCCGAGCGGTTTGACACAGGTGCATAGCAGCACCCAGGGGTTTGTATGGGATCCGTGCATTGGGTCTCAGTTGCGGCGGGCCAATAGAGTGGCCCACATATTTCGATTGCTTGAGGGCAAGCAATCTTGGGGCAGAAGGTCTGTAATATTCCTTTTTTTGGTATCACCCATGACAGGGCTAGGAGGGACTTCCAGAGTTAGGAGCAGACAGGTCACATATACAGATTGGTGCTATCAGTGGGCTCAGGAGCTTTTCGGAAGAGTTTTGAGGAGTTTTCATGGTGTCCGGAGGCATTCGCTTGATATACTCCATCATCCGAGCAGTCTGGCTTTCGTTCCGATGCATTCTGATAACTTTCGGAAATTTGAGTTATTTATGGGCTTAACTCAGCTGATTATGCTCAAGGTGGCATTCCGGGAGGAATACATGATGGAACACCTTAGTGTAATAGCTCATTGGAACCGAGACGAGGATACCTACATGGTGGGACAGTTAGACACAGATTTCAGTGACCGGAGGAGGCGTGGTAGCCGATTTACCTTTTTTTGTATTAAAAAGGAATATTTTAATAAAAGGGGAAAGTGCTCCATGAATAAAATAATAATAAAATAATGCTCTAGAAGGCTCCAAGAGATCTATAAAAGAAAGGGAGGAGGCCATTGGGAGATATCTTTGGAGTAGATCATTTTCTTGTGTATGAGAGGTTTGAGAACGTGGTTCTCTACTTCAGCCATAGCCCCAGGATGGAAACCCTCAGGTGATTTGTGAGTATTGAACAGAACCCCAATACCCCTTGAGGAGGTTTCACTCAGAGATCTCACAGTGCTTCAGTGGAGTTTGGAGAGGTTAGTTTTGCCGTAATCGATTTGCAACAATCTCCTTGCCGAGCCATCTACATCATTGCCAGCGTCATTCATCAATTGAGCCAGAGATCTTTCTGGGTTTGCTCCGCTTGCTTGGCAAGCTCAGGTTCTGTTGTTCCTTTATGTTGATGTACTTTTTGTCATGGATTAATAAAATGGCTCCGTGATTTTATCGGCATCCATTGTGTTCTATTAGCGGTTGTGTGTATATTTCCATTTATTTTGCTGCTTAAGATTATTTCTGCAATTTTAGTTAAAATATCCCATTTGGGATATTACACAACTCAATTCATAGATCGAGTGAATGATATTGCCTATGGCTTAGAAGAATGTATGACAAGAATGTGGTATAAATGTGTTCACCACATTGGTAGAAAAGGTAGCAAGATACGAGATAGCTTGATGGTCATGTTTTGATGAAGAAGAAGATCACTTTCCCAATAGATAGAGGGAGCTATGGCTAGATCTACATTGACTGGTTTAAGAATATATTGTTGATGATGATTGATTTGGAAGATTGATAGCACGAACCTTGTCATAAAGATAAAGTGAGAAAGAGGTTGGCTCCATGACATCCAAAAAGGTAGAAGCTCAGATATGATATGATATGATGGGTGAGAAGAGGAGCCCCTGTAGCTACTACTTTGATCTCCACAAAAGAACAAGTAGTTGATGTATTAATGAGACATCAAGGCAAGCTTAGACTAGTGGTTGAGTCTCCCTGGTTGAGAGGGAGCAAGGATCTATTCCCTAATCGAAAGGGAATGAGGATTTCCTCCCTGATTGAGAGGAAGCGATAATGGACATTATATTCTCTCCTTCATGTGTCATGCACTAGGCCAGGATTAACAGCCTTACGCCTAGTGAAGGCCATGAAGAGAGAATGGGGTCTAGAGGATTAGATAAGCATCTAAGACTAGTACTCCTAGAGGATTAGGAATCCAAGATAGGAAGTAGTCTCGTGAACTGACACTCTTTGAGGAATGGACAGGGTATCCAAGATAAGAGTGATCGAAGAGAACCGATATTATTTAAGGATTGGAAATACAAGACAAGAATAGTCCTAGAAGGACATACCTGATGAACATTCGGATGGGGTATGTGCCTTAAAAGGCTAAGATGTATGCCTCCCAACATTGTGCTCTAATCTTGTGGAGAGTTAGAGCTTGTTAGTCAAGGCTTTGCAATGTTGATATTTGGCAATGTTGGATATGATGTTGATGCTTAAAGATGGCTTACCAATCCGACTCTTCTTATGAGAACATTTCATTTTGAGAATATCCTTGTACCTTATGTACAATTAAGAATACATCCCTAGTTAAGAGGGAGAATTGAAAAATGTAACTAGTTTCAGTCTTCATAATTGTCATTGTGCTCATGTCATTGTATATTTTATGTAAAAAGAAAAAGAAAATTATATTTCAAGCATGGGATTCATGCTCCATTTGAATGGTCAACTAGGTCAAGCATGCATTTCATGCTCCTATGGTTTGTCAAGTCAAGAAAATATTTTTCATGAGTCAAGAGAGTGATCCAAATTTATGCAGGAATGCAACAAAATACACATATAACAATAAATACAAAGATGCAGCGGAAATAACACTTCATTTCATTAATATCAAAGAACTGAAATTTGTTTACAAACAGAATGGAAATAAACTAGCTAGGGCGCTGGTAGCTTATCTTTGAGAAGAGATGTGGTGGCTACAAGCCTCTGAACTATGTTACAATGAGGCTCAAGGGCCTTTTTATTATTGAACAATAAGAGAAAACCCTAAACAACCAAAACCCTAACCCGAGGAGATGTAACACCAAGAGTTTATGGGCCCCGTTGGGGTTAGTTGGGCAGCCAACTTCCCGGAGTCGTAACTTGGTCATAGTATCTTTGTTTGGCGCGTATGATACCTCTTTGGAAAGATCTCTCCGAGGACTGCGCCATTTAGGGCCTCAAAACAGCTCTGGAAGTTCAAGGTCCGAAAATTTGCCAAAAATAGTAAATAAGAAAACTGATGAAACTGACTAGGTCGAATAGGCGGGTGGCCACCAATATCCACCTGGATCATTCCTCCCCTCTTAGAAAGCAATGGTCCCCATTGCGTGCAGAGCCTCCATGAGGTAGGGAAATTTCTGTTGAACGTGGTCCCTGGTGAACCACTTTCCCTGGTGAAGGAGTTGGCATGCTTTGAAGTGGGCGTAGCTTGTGATGGGGTCCAGAGAGGCGCTTCTTCTATAAATGTAACCAAAATGTGTCACCCACCTGGAACTTGTGTTGCACTCGATGTTGATCTTGGCACTGCTTGTACTTGGCATTGGATTTCTCCGAGATGTCGTGGACCTGTTGGCAGACGTCAGACAGTACACGTGTGGATTCTGTCTGTGTGGTCGCATGAGGTATGGCAACATCAGGCAGCGGCACGCCTGAGGTCAGATCAATATAGTGCTTGACTTGACAGTGTAGAGTAACCTCTGTGGGTGAGGAAAAAATGTCCTTGTATTCCTCCACAAATTTGTCCATTTGTTGTTGTCGTGCAGGGGAGCCTTGTTTGGAGGTTGTGGCCATAATGTTCTTCTTTCCCTATGGGCGAATCGTAACGAAAACAAATTTCCTAGTTTGGGAAATAATCTTACTGCGTTGCTTTGCAGTGATCAAAGAGATAGCGGGAGGTGGTACTACCTCTGGTATCCTATACAACTTCTTTACCAAAGTAATAATAACAGAACAAGGTCTAGACTCATACACAACATGTTGCTTCCACAAGTATGGTTGGCCCAATAATACATTAGACACGTCAAGAGGAGAAACATCATACAGTAACTCATCCGTGAAGGGCTTGATGTTGTACGGAAGGCGCCACTGCTGTCTGACGCGAAGATCTCTTCCTTGGTGAAGCCACTCGATGGTATACGGTTGCGGGTGTTTTGTGGTCGGTAGGTCGAGACGCTTCACGATCTCTGCTTGAATGAGGTTCTTTTGGCTTCCGCTATCGACAAGGAATTGCAGTGGAGAACCCTACACCCACACCTGCGAATGGAAGAGGCACTCCCCCTCCTCTGGATCCTTGGGATCCTCCCTCTAGAGCTTGGTGGTGGCAACAGTGGCACTAGGATCCGCCTCAATGCTCCTCTTCCCTTTGTCATTCCCCTTGTCTGGTTCTGACTCGAAATCAAAACATGCATCTGATTCGAATGCCTTCATTTCGGCCACCAACGACTATTTGGTCCAACACTCGCTTGTGTTGTGAGTGGAGTTGTTATGAAATTCACACCACTTCCTCGTGTCCTTCTTTGGCTTTGTGGTGTTGTTCTGAGTCGCCCCGCTTTGGCTTTGCCCCTTGTTTTGTGATTCGGGGGCGCTTTTCCCTGGCTTCGGATTCACAGATCCAAAGTCTTGCTTCTTCTGCTTAAATTTTTGCTCAATCTTGGCAGCATATCGATATGTCGCACCAAGCGAGGTAATGTCGAGGAACTCCATTTCCTCTTGAATGTATCTGTGCAAACAACTATGGTACTTGAGCACCAAATGTCTCTCTAAATATTTAATACCCAACTTTGTACACAGGGTATGGAACAAATTCATCAGCTCGTGCACATCTTGATCCCTTTGCTACCGCAGCGTGGTCCATTGGATGTACTTTTCCTCATAGCTCCCCACGGGGTAATATTGTTCCTTGATGCCATCTCGGAACAAATTCCAAGAGGGTGCGGCCGAGAACATTGAGGGTTCCCTTTCGTCCTTTTGCTCACAGTAGGTTTCGCACCAATCTTTGACATGGGGGGCGACTTTGAGGAGTGCAAAACTAATCTTTTCTCGGTCAAAGAAATCATGGATCGAAAAATACCCTTCCAGCAAATTCAACCATCTATCTAAGACGTTTGCATCTATTTGGCCTTCAAATACAGGAATATCGAAGTTGACTTGTACCTTGAAAGGAGTGGCGCCTCCACAGTCACTAATGGATGCAGATGCACCGCCGGTGGGCAGTCGTTGAAGGATTTGGGCAAAGTTATCCATCATCGTGTTCCTTTGTTTCTCGAGGGCCTCCTCAAGCAATATTTTGATAGGATCTCCAGCTCTCGTCTTTCTTTTCTTCTGCTATGGGAGGCCATCGGGATTTGCGAGGCTAATCTTGCAAAGGTTCAACCAAATCGAGCCCTAACTCCTTATATCCCGACCTCATTGGGAACATGCAAAGAAAGATCGAGAAAGAGCAGACCGCTCTGATTCCACTTATCTGAATTTATGCGGGAACGAAATAGAATACACATATAACCATAAATACAAAGATGCAACAGAAATAACACTTCATTTCATTAATATCAAAGAACTGAAATTTGTTTACAGACAGAATGGAAATAAACTAGCTAGGGCGTTGGTAGCTTATCTCTGAGAAGAAATGTGGTGGCTACAAGTCTCTACGCTGTGTTACAATGAGGCTCAAGGGCCTTTTTATTATTGAACAATAAGAGAAATCCCTAAACAACCAAAACCCTTACCCGAGGAGATGTAACACCAAGAGTTTATGGGCCCCGTTGGGGTTAGTTGGGCAGCCAACTTCCCGAGGTCGTAACTTGGCCATAGTATCTCCGTTTGGCGCGTATGATACCTCTTTGCAAAGATATCTCTGAAGACTACATCATTTAGGGCCTCAAAACAGCTCCAGAAGTTCAGGATCCGAAAAATTACTAAAAACAGTAAATAAGAAAATTGATGAAACTGACTAGGTGGAATAGGCGGGTGGCCACCAATATCCACCTAGATCAGAGAGTCATTATCATATGTATAAGACCCATTTGGGCGAATGGTAACATACTAACAAGAAAGAGACATTATTTTTGTGTATAGAAAGTCAAATTTGACCTCCAAGACCAAGTCGGCCCTCCATTATTTCACCAATGCACACTTTGGATTCTGGACTTCATTAGGCCTTCTCAATGGCCCAATGACTCATTATGTTGATTATTATACCCTCTTGAGAGGCTTATTTTATGTTATTAAGCTATCTTGGTGGGCTTGTCACCAAGGGATGTTATTATTGAACATTATTTTATTATTTAGGGCTTAATTAGGCCTAATTAGGCAAATCGAACTCTCTAGAGATGATATAAATTGATGGGAGGCTCATTCCTTCCTCTCATCATCACTTGGATTGGATTAGTTGGGATGAATTTTTTGGAGTTTCTCGATGCACTATGATGTTTGGATTTTTGCTAGTCTCTGGAGCTTCTTTCTAATGCAAAGTTGATGAATGGATATACTCTCTCTCTCATGTAAGTGAACTTTTAATGTTATTCCTGTTATCTTACTTGTCAAATGCACGTATATCATTATCATTATTCTTGTATGGGTTAATGTAATGTGAAATTATTCTAGGACCTTGAATAAGTGATTTATTGCACGCGTTGCTCTTTGAGGGATTGGGTGAATGTTCCTAGAGGCACCTCTTAGGTTGAAAGATGTCAAAGCTTCATCTCTTTGGCAAATTTGAAGTATAAATCTCTAATTACCTAGTTGTTTCCCTTGAATAGGCTAGAGAAGGTTAATTAGGGCTCCTTAGCTCATGAAATTCCTCAATCTAGGTGTATCTTGACTCCCTTAGGCCCCCTAAGCAAGGCACTGATCCTCGCATCCTCTTGGTGGTCAAGTTTATCATTCTTTTCTTCACTCTTCCAAATTCTAGGACTAACCCTAGAGGGTCACCTAGGGCATCACACGAATTGCATTGCAACGATTCAAACACTTCAATTCTTGGTCCACTACTGCGTTGGGATTTTCTCTAGAGGTCCTCCAAGTTTGTGTGAAAAATTCAATATTGAAATCCTATTGCAGCAACTAAATTTTATTTTTCTAATTGTTAATTAATTTAATAATTTATCTGCTACGACAAATATCAAACAAATCACATTGTAACCTTCACAAATAAAACCGCGGAAGATAATCGTGTTGGAAACTGAGAAAACCTAGCACACACATAAAAATGACACTGTTATTTTTGGACAAATGTCCCTACAAAAACCCAATGTGGGAAAAACCGGTGTTGCAGCTGAGAGTTTTTATTATTATGCAGCAATGAAATTTTGAGTACAATCTAGATGCACAAACTAGCAATCTACTACAAGAGAAATTGGCCACAAAAATTAGTGAGACAAATTTTGTCTCACCCAACATTGATCCAACTCTGAAACTAGCTCGGAATGGGCTCCACGAAACCCCTGTGTCAACCTTGCGCAGGCACTAAAACATTGTCTGGAACTGCAACTGATCAAGTCATCTGTCCAATCCAGCCTGAGAATGACTCACTGGCACCTTCCGAAAATCTTCTCGACCTCCAGCAACTGAATCGACCCTGTCTAGCCAAATCAAACTCTGCCGCTGAAGCTTCTGTGTAGCCTCGTTGAGGAAACTCGGCCCTCCTGTAGCTGACTCTCCGAATCTGGAAAAACTTTCCTCCAGATCTCTATCCCTGCCCCTCACTATCTCTGGTTCGATCTCTGGCTCTCTAGAAACTAATGTTGCTCTCTGGAAATCGAACTGCGGAGGTGTTTTCTCCCAGTGCCCATCGACCTCTTCTTATAATCCTTTGTTGGGACTCCAAAGGCCAAGATTAAATCTTAATTAAGGGCTAGGATCATCTTGAAGTCGATCTGTATGAGTTTCTAGACTATTCTCACCTTGACTTGATTAATTATGATTAATTAACCATATTCCCTAAGTTTATACTTAGAAAATATTTAAAAATCAGTTAATAATCTAATTAAGTCATTTCTAGGTGGAATTTCCAGAAAATATTTTTGTGTCTTGGACCACCAAGTTTCATGGCTAGAACACATCTGATGCTACAAAAACTAACAGTTTGAGACGAATCCGACGGTGGAATCTCGAGATAGAGCAAGCCCTATCCATAAGACCAATTATTTCCATAGGTTGGCTTTGGGTTGGTGTCCTCACTTGGATCATTGCATTCAAATCTCGAAAGAAAAATTGATCCTTTGATCCTATTCTCTTCCCTCATTAGGTCAAGCCCCTCCTTGATTGATCAACTCCACACGCTTCACCTAGTTTGGGTCCACTTGGGTTCTTTGTGGTCCTCCAACCCTACAAATCAAAATCCACAAGGATTGCATAGAATCCACTCTTCCATAAGGATCCTTAAGTCTAGGAAGCCCATTGTCAAGGTATATTCCCCAAACCTAGGCTCAAGCATCCTCTTAGCCCTTCCTAGAGAGCCTGTCACCTTGCTTCTCAAGCAAGCAAGCCATTTGCTAGAATCTCTCTTGAGAATAGGCTTTGGGAATCACCCCTTATCTTATCATTGGTCCATCCATCTCATGATTCCCTTATACCAGGTCACCTCCCATCAATTAAAGTCCGTAAAGAGCAGGGAGCTTTAGCTGAGGTAACAGTGGGTTATCGCTCCATGGTTGCCCCTTGACCTAGTAGTTGTTTCATAGGATCCCCTCCTAGGACCCCTGCTAGTTTTAGCAGTAACAGAGCCCTTTTTTTAGTCTCTCCTTGAATGGGCCTTGGAAATCACATCATACCTTGTCATTGATCCTATCATTATTAGTGATTTCCCACATACCAAGACTCCTCCCATCGGTGAAAGTTCGTAAAGAGCAAGGGACACTGACTGAGGTGACAGTGGGTCTTTCTCTCATTGTTGTCATTTGGTCTAGTAGTTGTCCCTTAGGCACACCTCCTAGGACCCCTGCTAGATTGTGTGACAACAACCTTAGTAATTCACTTTAATTAAAGGAATAATTAAAGTGTTTTTTATAAAAAGTGAGCTTAATCTAATGAAATGCAATCTTTTTTGCATCAATGAATTAGATGAATCCTAGACATTGATCTCAAGTAAGTTGAGATTTAATCTCAACCGTCAATCACTTTGGAGATTAGGGTTATGGATTTGGTCAACAACTCAAACTTATAAAAGCAAGGCTAGGCGAAGGAGAAATACATGCAAAGAAATTCTTGGACAAGGTAGTGATAAAGGTTCTTTGTTCTAGTGTTCAAGATAGTGATAAAAGACTTCCACTCACAGGAATTCGGTCCAAAAGAGGAGTATACAAGTAGGAAGCAGCAAAAGGAGAAAACTCAGCCACCAGAGATTGAAGGATAAATTTATGGGTAGCCACACAACTAACGGAGGGTATTTTGCAAGGCCATATAGGCCGTATTTTGGTAAGGCCGCATCGTACAACAATATTGTTGCATAGTACAGCAAGGATGTGGGTCGTACAATAGTTGCAGACAGGCCAAAAAGAGGTTGCGGGACATACAGGTGTAGTGGGAAGCAGGAAATAAGGCACAAGCAGGTCACGGGAAAGTTGTACAAACCATATGGGCAGCTACAACAAGGGTTTCTTCCACAAGAAATTCACCAGGTTTTACTGTAGTTTGTATTTTCCTCAATGGGCCACTTTCCTAGGAAGGGACCCCTTGTATTCTTTGATAATTATTCTAATGAAAAGCACATTTGAAGGGAAAAAATATTTTGTGTGCATGTGTGGAGATTGGGTTATTTGCTTCCGCTGAATTTTTTTATTTTACTAGCTAAAAATCTCAATATTGCTTTTTTCTTCTTTTTACTTTTTTCTTTCTTTTTTTATGACTACAGGAATCAGAAACTAGGCTAGTTTCATACTCGTGTGACACAGGTCAATTTTGACCACTACCACTATAACCCCTAGGTGCCTACGCATGCCCCTTCCGCAAACAAGTAAATCGAGGGGATTTGAACCTCGAACCTCCTGGTACATAACTCTTCATTTTCACAGTGGTCGCCAATTGAGCTGCCCCTCGAAGCAATGTACTCAATAGTGCATTTTATTCAGTAAGTTGTAATTTAAATTAATTTTCATCAAGGCAATCACTAGGAAGTAATTTGTTGATTTACTAGGTTTAGGAAATTTAATATTAAGCATCCATCTCAAGTGGATATAGTCAAATATCTCCCAACGGGATTACATATTGTGTGGCGTTTTTTACATGTAGAAATAGGTCCCCATGTATATTTGAACACTTTCGAGTTGACTTCACTTTTTTTTCTAAATGCTTGAACCACACACCTCACACCAATAGAGTATTATCAAGATTTTAAAAAAGTCCTAGAAGAGGGCACTAATCTTTCCCCAATCCCAAATCTCATTTGCCTTGCTATTGTTTTGCAGAAAAAAAGGTTGCTTTCCAACCCCCCTGTAATATTTTCCTTGTACATTCATCCCAACTAAGCCTATCACTGAATGCCAACCATAGGTATTTGTATCTTTGGAGGATCTCTAGAGGTTCATTGTCGAGCTTTTTTGTTGGAAACTACACATTGTTCTTGTTGCTAGAGTAACATTATCTACGTAGAGTAGGATTTGGATTATTAACTCTATTAATTTCACCCCACCACCTCCTTTCTCGTGTATCCATTCCTCCAAGTGGTTGATGTTGTAATATTCCCAATTAGCAGCAGCTAATTGGAAATATTAATTTTGATCAATTTTGCCTTATATATTTAAATTATAAATAAAAGTGAGTAGAGGGGGACATAACTCACTCTAAAAATAAAGTGCACTCCCTAGTAGACACAACGTTGTAACTTAAGTGAGCCAAGGGGGGCCAAGAGACCACGTAGAGAGGGGACCCACATAGACACATGGAGCGACTGCGCTGGTTGGGTTGAGCACGTGGCAAAGGGAGGCTACGTTGAGGAGGTAGGCCTTAGGGTTTGAGAGAGGCCAACGCTATAAGAGAGAGGAGAGCCTCCTCATTTTGGTCATTCGTTGTTGATAATATTGAGCTGGTTGTTTTGACTTCTTGAGCACGCTGGCTGTTTAGCTTGTCTGCAGCACTGTTTAGTGTGTTGAGTGTCTCCGATCAGAGATCTCGCCCTTAGCCCCGGGGGACTTCGAGTGCCTACTCGGGCAAGGTATTTTCTTCAGCATTTTGCGGGAGGTTTTGGTGTTTGGTTTGTTGCGGAGCTGAGCATTCAGAGAGACTGCGCAGTCATTGAGAGGGAGGACGCAGTCCATCTAGGAGGAGCTCCAGTTTGGGATTTTTGCAGGGGTTTGTGCCGGGAGATTCAGCAGAGGGTCAGCCTTTGCCTTTGGGATGATTTTGGTGGAGTTTGAGGCAGCATTTCATTCATTCCTATTCAGCCTCTGCACAGAGCCTTGGAGGCCAACGTAATTCCCCAAGGGGGTGTTTTTCGAGGGTCGGCCATTTCTGATATGGTTTCTGGGTTTTGCCGAGATTGGTGAGTAGAGGAGGATTCCAGATTTTCAGCTTATTCCGGCAAGGGAACAGCCCCTAGTCTTCAGTTCATTCCAGCAGTAGCAGCTACACAACAGTTTTCCAGTAGCTGGGACGCAGTTCAGAGAGTAGCCATTTCCTGTGTATTCTGAGAGTATTTCTTCACTTGCCTTGAGCAAGTTTAGGTGCCATCACTCTGATCACCTATTGTACTTCATTATATTTCTCAGTTTAATAAAATGGCTTAGCATTCTCTCTCTATATTTTTGGATGATTTGTCGTACATTCTTTCTATGCTATTGTATGTTTGCTGCAACGTATATATATATATATATATATATATATATATATATATATATATATATATATATATATATATATATATATTTTCGGGCATTCTAGTTCTATACCACTTAGTGTGTTTGTCTCATACTCTTAGACAGAGTCTGGAAAGGGCCAAGTAGCCTCCAGATTTCGTCCTCTTTCAGAGGCGGCATATCTGGTAAACGCCCTCCCAGTCCATCTCTGGTTGGAGTTGTGCCGTGTTTTAGAGATATCCCCGAAACGGGATATTACAGTGGTATCAGAGCATAGTTCTGGCTCAGCCTGTGGAGCTAGTAGTCTATGACACCGGGGAAGAGGCCTTACATTTGTTACAGAGGTAGGAAGTACAGAGATATTGAACATAGGTTGGAGAACACCTACGGAGAGGAGGAGCCTATGGTAGACACAGAACATGAGAAGCCTGTGATAGACGCAGAACATGAGGAGCCTGTAGACACAGAGCAGGAGGAGCCGATGGCAGGTGATGATGATGCGAAGAGATTTGGGGAGATGCTCCTCAAATCAGTACAGGATCTGTCGAGGCAAATTGAGGTGATGGGGCAGAGATTCACCGCTGTGGAGGCTAGACAGCGTGAAACCCAAGGGGTTTCCAGATTGGCGAGGGATCAGGCACACCCCACCATTTGTCGGAGCATGATGCCACTCAGCATATGGCATCACATACACCCACACATTCCACTATGCCCACTTTTCTGGGTGCAGACACAGGGGCAGGAGCACAGCAGGAGCCAGAGCCTAGCCACATGGGTGATTATTTCGCCGAGTATCAAGCATATGGGCAGGAGTTCAGGGATGACCTTCCATTCAGAGATTTTGTTCAGCTCCAGTGGGATAGCAGACCCCGCAACTTTCACAGAGGGAACAGGCACTCACATGTCGGGGGCTTGCAGCGCACAGTGGGCAGATTCCATTTACCGACATTTGATGGGTCATCCAAGCGTTCGGAAAAAGCTTGGGTGGAGAAGTTGGATACCTCTTTCCAGCTTGACCGAGTATCGGAGGGGGAAACCATCAAAATGGTTACCTCGCACTTGGAGAATGAGGGCACACAGGATTGCAGGGAGTTCGAGGATACACCTAGTGTGACACAGGACTCACCCGCATTGGAGACCTCCTTGACCGTGTCGATTGATATCGTAGTGGAGAAGGTAGAGCCTACCCCAGTAGAGCCATCCATTGAGGTGATGACCGGAGTCGTGTCCGAGTCTTCGAGTGGTAGCAACACACAACAAATGGGTGAGGTGCCAGGAGATGTATCCACCTTCAATGAGGCACTAGGAGATATAGAGGTATTGGATGATGGTTGCAGACAGCGGTATCATTGGCTTCGGGCAGACCTTCTAGTTTTGAAAGGGAAGGCCACGTCAGTACAGGAGGCCATTTTGTTGCAGGACAAGGAGCTGGAGGGCATGAGAGTGGCTTGTGCCGAGTCGGCGGCCAAGTTGGCCCGCATTGTGGAACGACTGGATTCCCTGATGGTACAACCCGAGGGCACGTTGGAGCGTCAGATCATTCCCCTTTAGGCATGCATGGACAAGACTAGCAGCATTGTTGGGTCACCTCTCCCCATTGGAGAGAGAGAGACGGAGTCACCTAGTCAGACCTCATATGTTGACTTGGTTAGCAGGATGAGACGATCGGAGTTGCACAGTGTGCAGCATCCACTTGTCGAGGTTGGATGGCGAGAGATTTTGAGTTGGTACCCGGTGGAGTGGGTTATGGAGATAGTGGTGGACCCGGGTGTAGTTCAACAGGAGTTTCCAGGTGTTGGGACTACAGGAACCCCAGACTGGCATTGGGAACTAGGCAGGATCACCTATCATTTCCCAGGCAGGTCGGTTGACTATGACTTGGAGGGTACAGTTGGCCTAGCAGTCGAGCATGCACATCTGCTAGGGGAGTTCCGGTCAGCTCCAGTGGCCAACCAGTTTATGGGCAGACTCCCTAGGTTGTCTTGGTATGACATTTGTACACGGGGTCACAGGGTGACCAACATACCTTAGCAGGAGCTTGTCGGAGGAGGTGGCATTGGCAGGCCACCAGATGGCGCCTTGTATGGGGCCAAGGATTCTTCACCCTTGTGTGGGGCACAGAGGACACAGCAGAGCCGAGCAGTGGTGGTATCACTACTGACACGTAGGGAGATTCACTTCTCGGACCCCTCGGGGAGGGTTTGGAGTGATGATCCATTCGTCGACGGATATAGCGATGCGACGGTGGAGATGATGATACCAATTGGGGGTGGTCCGACATGTAGAGGCACAGCTCTAGGTCATCACATCCAAGGATGTGTGGGAGCCTCTAGCATTGAGCAGTGGACTACCGATGGACATGGAGTTGCATGGTGGTGTATCGTAGTGTGTAGGACTGCATTGTGGAGTAGGAGTGTCCTACATCGCATTGAGGACACGCGAGGAGTGACCTATGCCTTGACACAGACAAGGCACGAGACGGTATAGGGTGGTACAGCAGTAGTAGGGGGTACCCAGCAGTGTACAGGGGTATGCCTCAGTGTGCAGTGGCATGTCGAGGGGTACATGGATGATTGGTGGTATGCGAGGGCGTATGGAGCTGCACAGCAGGGTCTTAGAGTATTGCCTCCAGGGAGACTCACGGACAGGGACACCGGACTTACCTTTGGGGGTAGTTCACCCAGGATCGATGGGGAGACAGATGAGCGATACTTGGCGGTATCTGTGGGGACTCACACACCTGACCCGCTTCGACATCACTCACGGGCACAGTCAATTTTGTTGTTGTCCTTTGGCACTCTGGGCATGAGCAGCGGGGTACGCGAAGCTCACCCAAGATATTTGGATGACACCCAGCACCCTACAGGAGAGACTTCTCGGCAGTGGCACTGGGTCGGTACGCTAGTTGACGGCCACAGGTTAGGGGATGAGATGATCATCTGCAGGGGTGGCACATCGGTCATCGCTGAGCCTACACCCAGGGAGCGGGTCATGAGGGAGACATGTGTCGCTCTTTTCTCAGAGCATGCCGAGATCATGCATGAGCAGAGGATACTGGGTTTAGCAGAGATAGCATCCCAGCATGCGTCTGGACTCCAGACAATGTATCGACACATTATCGAGAGGGTGGATGGCAGACCCAGTGGAGATGTGGAGGAGGCAGGACAGGAGGGCATTCCTTCCGTATGCCAGAGTAAGGACTCTTCTTCAGATGAGTCCATAGGATCAGTTGAGGACGCTTCTGAGGAGGGTGAGCAGTCACGGGACTCTGCGGGAGATACTCTGGGTGAAGAGTCACTTGTTGCAATTCAGCTAGAGCAGCAGGTGATGGAGCCTGAGTCGACAGAGGAGGACACTATTCACATCAGGCACGATATTCCTTTGGGGGAGAGCCAGATGAGCGCCCACATTGAGTCGATGAGGGATATGTGGCTAACATTGGGATCAGCCATTGAGGTGGGGCAGTCAGATGCACTGACATCAAGTACGGTGACAGCAGTTGCAGATCCATATCCTCTGGAGGTGTTGGAGGTTGATGGGATTGTTCTGCAGGGGGCTAGTAGACAGCGAGAGCATGACATTCCTGATCAGGAGTGGGAGGAGCTGTTGGATATGGTGGAGCATCCATCTGTGGGTCGACACAGGGATGAGGCGCAGATAGATGTACACGCAGTCAGCAGAGCTGCAGTATTTTTAGTGGGTAGCACTCTCCAGGAGTACATCGATGGAGCTTGCAGCATATCTTGCCCACTTTGGCCCATTATAGAGAGAGGGGCTTCCTTCTACAGGCAGCTTTCATTGGCAGACAGGGCAGAGCAGTGGGAGTTGTTTACGGACTGGCGACAACACTCCAGGTGTGTTCCATATGCAGTTGTTGTTGCTACATCGGATTCTTCTTCCAGGATGGACTGGCGGGAGATCATGAGTTGGTACCCTCTTGATGGTACGGTATTCTTCGTAAGGAGCACAGCGGAGCAGGGGCCCTTGGACATAGCAGATGTTACAGATTCCAGCTGGCAGGGGGGCACAGGTCGTCGTTTCTTCAGCACTCCATCCCGATTTCAGTAGAGCAGGATCAGCGTGGGATTGAGTCAGGACTTGGATTGGAGAGAGGTGATGAGTTGGTACACAGTTGATGGGACAACTTACACAGTCATAGATACAGCGTAGTAGGGGTCATGGTCTTCGCCTCTGAGAGCATCAGTCATAGCCAGAGGCAGTGCGCAGTCCGAGCCGTGGGACTTGGGCGATTATTGGCCATGGTGGCGATGGGATCCGGGAGGATTGTTGGTTGGCTGGTACCATGAGAGATCAGTTTGGGATCTTGGCATTGAGAGATCCCTTCATATCAGGGTGATGCAGAGGACAGGGAAGATTCAGTGGCGCATCTGGGACCCAGGCACCTTTTTGCAGTGTCGGTGGGGAGAAGCAGCTAGAGAGGAGGCTTGTTCAGGCATTTCTTGAGGACAAGCAATTTTTGGCGGGGAGGACTGTAATATTCCCAATTAGCAGCAGCTAATTGGAAATATTAATTTTGATCAATTTTGCCTTATATAATTAAATTATAAATAAAAGTGAGTAGAGGGGGACATAACTCACTCTAAAAATAAAGTGCACTCCCTAGTAGACACAACGTTGTAACTTAAGTGAGGCAAGGGGGGCCAAGAGACCACGTAGAGAGGGGACCCACGTAGACACATGGAGGGACTGCGCTGGTTGGGTTGAGCACGTGGCAAAGGGAGGCTACGTTGGAGGAGGTGGGCCTTAGGGTTTGAGAGAGGCCAACGCTATAAGAGAGAGGAGAGCCTCCTCATTTTGGTCATTCGTTGTTGATGATATTGAGCTGGTCATTTCAACTTCTTGAGCACGCTGGCTGTTTAGCCTGTCTACAGCACTGTTTAGTGCATTGAGTGTCTCCGGTCGGAGATCTCGCCCTTATCCTCGGGGGACTTCGAGTGCCTGCTCGGGCAAGGTTATTTCTTCCGCATTTTGTGGGAGGTTTTGGTGTTTGGGTTTGCTACGGAGCCAAGCATTCATAGAGACTGCGCAATCACTGAGAGGGAGGATGCAGTCCATCTAGAAGGTGTTCCAGATCGGGCTTTTTGCAGGAAATTTGAGCCGAGATTTTGAGCAGAGGATCAGCCTTTGCCTTTGGGAGGATTTTGGTGGAGTTTGAGGCGGTATTTCAGTCATTCCTATTTAGCCTCTGCGCAGAGCCTTGGAGGCCAGCGTAATTCCCCAAGGGGGTGTTTTTCGGAGGTCGACCATTTCTGATATGGTTTCTGGGTTTTGTCGAGATTGGTGAGTAGAGGAGGATTCCAGATTTTCAGCTCATTCCGGCAAGGGGAACCGCCCCTAGTCATCAGTTCATTTCAGTGGTAGCAGCTACACGGCAGTTTTCCAGCAACTGAGACGCAGTTCAGAGAGCAGCCATTTCCGGTGTATTTGGAGAGTATTTCTTCACTTGCCTTGAGCAAGTTTAGGTGCCATCACTCTGATCACCTATTGTACTTCATTATATTTCTCAGTTTAATAAAATGGCTTAGCATTCTCTCTCTATATTTCTAGATGAGTTGCCGTATATTCTTTCTATGTTATTGTATGTTTGCTGCATTGTTATATATATATATATATATATATATATATATATATTTTCGGGCATTCTAGTTCTATACCACTTGGTGTGTTTGTCTCATACTCTTAGACAGAATCTGGAAAGGGCCAGGTAGCCTCCAGATTTCGTACTCTTTCAGAGACGGCATATCTGGTAAATGCCCTCCCAGTCCATCTCTGGTTGGAGTTGTGCCGTGTTTTAGAGATATCCCCGAAACGGGATATTACAGATGTGGACCCCAAACAACATCGATGAGAGAGGGAAACCTTGTTTCGCCTCAACATTGTTGCTAACATTATGTAATAAGCCATCCTAAGTTATAATCCTAGTGTTGACTTGCATGTATGGCCTGTGTAATATGGACCTCTAGATATTCAGGATCCTCAACTCTATAAGCCTTGCCCACAATTTCTCCCTTGATATCCTATTGAAGGCTTTTTTTAAGTCCAAAAAACAACACCAAAGCTCTTCTTCTTTGGATTACCAAGTATTCTCTACCTTTGTCTTAAGGTGTTACAGTGATCCACGATGCTTTCCTTCAAGCCCTTTTCCCTACATATTCTACCTACTTGCTAAGCTTCATTTCCATCACTCCTCCCATTAGCTTTGCAAACACCAAGCTGATCATTATTGTTCCATAGTTGCCCAAGTCATTCTTCTCCCCTTCCTTGAAGATCAAATTATTCAAACTTCTTTTCCAACATGATAAAAGGCCTTTTGACAGCATTTGGTTGACTATGGTTGTTAAGTGGTGGTTGTTATATTCATGCCCCCACTTAATGCGTTAAGCATGAAGTCCCTCAATGTCCTTTGCTTTTCCCACTACCAACCTTTTGATACCTTCTTCCACTTCTTTTATGAAAACCTTCTATTGTAGGGGAATCACCAAGGGTGCATAAGGTTCGTACCTTCTTCCACTTCTTTTGTTAAAACCTTCTATAATCTCCAAGGGTGCACCTCATGCAGTTATGTTTTTGTAAAGTTGCTTGGCATGTGCCAGCCATTGCAGCTCTGAGATGTCAATTTCTTGAACCTAGATTTTGGTGGGTAGTTGTTTCCAAACTCCTATAAGGTTTTTTGGCCATGTCCAATAGCACCTCTTGTCTATCCTTTACATATCTACCCTTTTGAGCTCTTATTAATTACAACTTGTTTATAGGCCTTTAAGTTTACGCTAGTGGGATCCATTTAGTACATCTTCTTTGCCTTTCTGCATGCCTCATCTTACCGTGGGTTGGCAAGGAAGTTATTCAATGATTGCCTTAATCTACCCATGCTATGAATTGCACTTTTCCAAGCTAAGTTTGATCACTCTCTTAAGTTCCTCGCACTTCTACGCCATTTTCATAACAACGCTCATACAATCAAGCTGGAAGGTGATTCATTCTAATGTTTAAAACTTTTCCTTGTTCCTATAGCTAATTTTTATTGTAATCATTCTTGTTGTTTTTGTTGTTTTATCACCTATTTTACCTTCATGGTGTGATCTACCTGTATAGTGATTTCTTAAAATAGAGGCTCGTGGTCTGAGGACATGGCATTGTGGCATTTGTTGTTAGAGAACTATTGAATCCTTTCAATGCCTCCTATCAATCAAAGGATATAGTCTACAGTAATACACTCCAGCCATTGTAAATGAAGCATGTGTGTCATCCTAAGTTATCCAATGTTCTCGACCCATTACAAATTATTTGGTCGTGGACATTACATATAGCCAACTGTTTTCACCAAAATGTGTCACTTCCCTATCTCCATCTGCTAACTCCCTTTTCCATTCCTTACCATATACTAATTGTTGAGATTTTGTGTATTTGGGGTAGCATCAGTTGTGCTCTAGGTCCCAAATTTTGAGGAAGGACTAGAGTTCACCTGATCTACAAGACCCAAAAATGGATTTGGGAAATTTCATCTGGTTTAGGAGATATTAAATTAATTAATTATTTTAATGTATTTCCTAAGTTAAAACTTAGGAAAATAAAATAATTAAAGTGAATTTACTTAAACATGTGATGAAATTGTCTTAAGTCACACGGATCAAGCTTTCTTTTAATTTTAGCCATTGATTAAAGATTTAATCTTGGTCGTTGATTTGTCAACAAGAAAAGTATAAAGGAAAGGCTTGGGGTCATTTGTAAGATACACAGAGGCAGAACACTAAATCTAAAGCTAAGATTCTAGGGCGGGGTTGCTAAGAATTCTCAAGTGTTTCAGTTGCAGAGAGGGGGATTTAAACCAAGGGGATGATCTGATCTCGGGGTTTAGAATACACAAGAAGCAGAGAAGAGATCAGGAAAGACAGCGTAGAGGAAGGCAACAACAGCAGCTGCAGCAGCAACAGCAAGGACAGTGTGATTTTCAGGAAACCCTTCAAGGGTTACATAGAGACCCTTAGGGGCAGCGTAGTGACTTCGTCACCCAGTCTGGGGTAACACAGTCCCTTCCAGTGACAGCGCTGAGCATTTGGAGGCCTTCAGAGGCTGACGCAGTGTCTTTCAGGGGCAGATCTGGGGTTTCTAGGCCTAGATCTAGCTGAGTTCTGTAAATCCCGTTTAAGGGTGTGGATCAGTCAGTGTTGTTGATCTTAGATCAGCCAGGTGCTGTAGATCTAGAGTTTTCTCTGTAGGGTTTTCCAAATCTGGAACCCAGAGTTGTGTATTCAGAAATATTCTTAATAATAGAGCTCTCCAGCAGCCAAAGACCGGTTTTCCCACATTAGGTTTTTCCAAGGATAGTTTGTCCAGAAATAACTGTCACTTTGTTTATGCGTGCATGTGCTTATTCTAGATCTGAATTGGTAGAGATTTGTTATGTGTTTTGCTTTGATGTTAACTTGAATTTATTCAGTTGATAACTTGTACAAGCTTAACCGGATTAACAAAAATAATTTCTGCATAAGAATTAAGATTCAGAAATTTCTACATGGTATCAGAGCAATTGCAGATCTAGACGGGTCACCAGCTGAAGAATCTGAAGGATCTAGCTACAGAAAGCAGCTGGAAAGGCAGCAGAAAAGCAGATCTGAAGGGACAGCACAGTTTTCAGGAGCAGACTCACACAGAGGGAAGGGTGACGCTGACCAGTGCTGTGTCTTAGCAAGCCCACGCAATTACTGCACAGAGGCAGCTCAGAAACAGCGCTGGTTAGGTCTGAAGCCGGCCAGCGTGATTCAGATCTGAATCTGTCAGATCCAGAAAAGCTGCAGAAAATTCAGAAGAGCTAGTGGGGTTAAACTTCTTAAGTTTTCAGATTTTTAACCTTAGCACAAGTGACAAAGTTTGGGAAGAGATCAACTTCTCAAAGAGTTTCTTGCCAAAGGAAACTTGCAGTTTGGTCAGAGGATCAAAGAAGAAGCTGAATCATAGTTGATTTGGTAGATTTCCAAGGAGGGAAATCAAGTGTCAGAGGGAGCAGAGGGTTCCCAGTTCAAAAAGGACCCTAGATCCAAGATCTCTAGCATAGAGAAGAGGAGCTCCAACACATTCTGAGCAAATGGCTCCTCATGGACTGTGTGATCAGGATAGGCTAGAGGGCCTCTCAAACTTTTCAGTATGGAAATCTAGGATCCTGATTGTCCTAGAGGCATATGGTCTAAGAGACCATGCAGAGTAGACCCTGGCCACACTGATAGATGCGGATCTCCTACGGAAGCATAGAGAAGTTGCTGGCCATACCAAACAGCTAATAATGGACAGTATCAAGGACCATATTGTACCACACATAGCTGAGAAGAGGACAGCTAATGAGATGTGGAAGGCCTTGACTTCCCTTTATGAGGGAAAATCAGTCCAAAGAAATATGTTGTTGGAGGCCCAAATGAGGTCATTCATGATGACCAAGGGAGAAGACATTGAGCATTTCCTCTTTAGATTGCAGTCAATCAAGGATCGGCTGACTACAATGGGTGCAACCGTAGATGATGCAGTGATATTCAGGACAGCCCTCAATGCAGTCACGGATGAGTGGGAAACCTTTGTCCAAAGTATCTTGGGCAGAGCGGACCTCCCAGATTAGGACAACTTGTGGTTGATCCTGCGGCAAGAAGAACTACGAAGGTTCACCAAGAAGCAGCACAACCCTGCGTTGAGCAAGGTTAAGAAGGAAGAGGAGGAAGATGCAGCCTTGGCATCAAAGAAGCAAGCGAAGAAGAAGAAGGATCTTTCAAAGATCAAGTGCTTCCAGTGTGGCGAAATGGGACATTTTCCCAGCGATTGTCCAGAAAATAAGAAGGACAAGGAAGCATCTTCTTCCAAAGCAGCGGTGGAAAATGATGGGTCAGGGGATGATGTAGCCATGAGTGCTCATGAACCACAGAGGTGGGGTGACATGGACATGTAGAGAAGCTACATGGAAGCGAGGCAGGAACCTTGAGCAGCTCATCTCTTGGATCACAAGCGAGCTACGGCAGCCTTAAGACAATAGCAGGACAAGTGGAGCAATGGGTGCATAGATCACAGATGAGGCATAAGCAGAGGCAGATCTAGAGGCTAGGAGGAGCAGCGCAGAGCATAGCAGCAGCAGCGTTGAGGCTTATGCGACTTCAGTAGCGCAGAGAGCTTCAGAGGGACAACACAGTGCAGCAGCAACGTGATAGATTTCAGCACAAGGAGCTGATGTGACTTTAGTAGTGCAGAGGGAGTCTGATTACACAGGCAGAGTTGTAGCTGTGCATCGTTCTTTAGATGCCAGCACAGATCTGTAGCCTATGGATCTTCAGTGATGAGGATGCAGCCCATCAGACTTGTTTGTCAAAGCTTGGGCAGGAGATTCAGTTGTTACTCTCAACAACTGAAGTTGCAGTGCAGCAGATCAACAGTGGCAATGCTATGAGCAGCACAAATGTAGCATATTTAGAGGGAGCTGCAGTACAGTGGTTGTAGTGGCAATGTCAGAGTCATGGGCAGCAGTACAGAATGGCAGCAGCAGTGCAGAGTTGAGTGGCAGGAGGCCAAGCTTCAGCAGTGCAGAGTTGAGTTGCAGAAGGCCAAGCTTCAGCAGCATAGAACCAGTGCCCAAAATCATGTAATGCATAAGTGTGATGTATTGCTAGAGCACACCCTTGATGCTAAGAGGGAGTGTTGAGATTTTGTGTATTTGGGGTAGCATCAGTTGTGCTCTAGGTCCCAAATTTTGAGAAAGGACTAGAGTTCACCTGATCTACAAGACCCAGAAATGGATTTGGGAAATTTCATCTGGTTTAGGAGATATTAAATTAATTAATTATTTTAATGTATTTCCTAATTTAAAACTTAGGAAAATAAAATAATTAAAGTGAATTTAATTAAACATGTGATGAAATTGTCTTAAGTCACACGGATCAAGCTTTCTTTTAATCTTAGTCATTGATTAAAGATTTAATCTTGGCCATTGATTTGTTAACGAGAAAAGTATAAAAGAAAGGCTTGGGGTCATTTGTAAGATACACAGAGGCAGAACACTGAAGCTAAGCTGAGATTCTAGGGCGAGGTTGCTAAGAATTCTCAAGTGTTTCAGTTGCAGAGAGGGGAATTTAGACCAAGTGGATGATCTGATCCCAGGGTCTAGAATACACAAGAAGCAGAAAAGAGATCAGGAAATACAGCGCAGAGGGAGGCAGCAGCAGCTGCAAGGACAGTGTGATTTTTAGGAAACCCTTCAGGGGTTATGCAGAGACCCTTAGGGGCAGCGTAGTGACTGCGTCACTCAGTCTAGGGTAACGCAGTCCCTTCCAGTGACAGCGCTGAGCATTTGGAGGCCTTCAGAGGCTGATGCAGTGTCTTTCAGGGGCAGATCTGGGGTTTCTAGGCCTAGATCTGGCTGATTTCTGTAAATCTCGTTTGAGGGTGTGGATCAGTGAGTATTGTTGGTCTTAGATCAGCCAGGTACTGCACATCTAGAGTTTTCTCTATCGGGTTTTCCAGATCTGGAACCCAGAGTTGTGTTTTCAGAAATATTCTTAATAATAGAGCCCTTCAGCAACTAGAGACCGGTTTAGAGCCCTTCAGCAACTAGAGACTGGTTTTCCCACATTGGGTTTTTCCGAAGACAGTTTGTCCAGAAATAATTGTCACTTTGTCTATGTGTGCATATGCTTATTCTAAATCTGAATTGGTAGAGATCTATTATGTGTTTTGCTTTGATGTTAACTTGAATTTATTCAGCTGATAACTTGTATAAGTAAGAGAAGTTTAACCGGATTAATAGAAATAATATCTTCATAAGAATTAAGATTCAGAAATTTCTACACTAATAATCATAGGGGGTGCTCATTCTCAACATAGTGTGCTAGCTGTAGATCTCCTGTTCAACCACTGAAATCCCCAACTATCATGATGTCTCCTTGGTTTTTAAATTCCTCGATGTCTTCTCAGAGGTGCCAGTAAGGTTCCTCACTATTTAGACACTCTTGATTGTAAATATCTGACTTTTGGGGAGCGAAATAGCAAGTTGCAATGAATGTGTTGCAGGTGCCATTTTTGAGCTCCAACCTA
Source organism: Pinus albicaulis (assembly GCA_034641835.2). NCBI lineage: Eukaryota > Viridiplantae > Streptophyta > Pinopsida > Pinales > Pinaceae > Pinus > Pinus albicaulis. Next base: position 657,250,124 of record CM076576.1, on the reverse strand, counting down.
ATGTACTATTTGTGAATATCAAATTCTTTTAGTGAACATTCGTGGTTGATGGCGTCCTTTACAAAGTAGGGAAATCCTCCATGACCTTTATTGTTTTAGGTTGCTTTCTCCCCACCATTTCTTGTATCCAATGAGATACTATATTATAATAATTCGAAAGAACCACAGCCGTCATATTGGAATTTTGTCGACATTTAGGATCACTAGCTGAAGCAAGCAGTCGAGTGTGAGAAGAGGGCTCCTCAAGGCAAGCAGTCGAATGTGAGAAGAGAGCAGCTGAGCAATAAATACAATAGAAGATGCAGAGAAGTTAGAACAAAAGACAGACAGATAGTTGGCTGGAACAAAAGAGAAGAAAGCTGACCTAAAAACCCTAAAGGATAAACAAAATATAAAAAATAGGTCATAATCTATAATAAATATTATACTATACCTAAGACAAAACTAAACATACAATTATTACAATAATAGTATTTTTATCTCATTAATACAATAGAAATATTCTTATATTATATTAGCAGTATTAGCACTATGATAGTTTCATGGGTCACGAGGGTCGACTCTCCATATTTCTTCGTGTATTCGAGAATTCAGTTCTTCTTATTTTCTATTCGATAGAATTGCCCATTTACCCTATTACCTTGCTTCCTTTACCTTCTACCATTCTTTTTATTTTTCTTCTAGGTTGATAGGTGTTAGGTTGTTTCTTTGACTTTCTTTCATTCTAGATAGGTGTTAGGCCTTTCTCTAGAAACCAATTCAAGCCCTTAAGTTCCTTCCTCTCAAGGTCTGATTTATGTCTTATCCATTCGAAAGCTGATCCCCATCGACTAGATCATTCTTTCTCCCACTCTTACCGTTGTTCAGATCTGTCCTATCCATCCCATTTTTTTCTTGGAGAAAACCTCTTGCTACCTCCATCGGGTCTTCTTTTACTCCTCTCTCCTTTACCCCCTTTTGATTATGTCGTTCATGCACCTATTTGCCTCTCCTGTTCCTCCTGCATGATGACCTTCACACCCATCACCGTGACTATCTCGCTTCCTTCTGCCTCCTAGTGTATGTTTGCTGTCTCTACCCATATTTTCTAGTTTTATTTGTGCTTTGAGCTCCGTTTCAATTTCTCTGACTTTTTTTTTTTTTTTTTTTAACCATGGTGAATCGGTATCAATTTCTCTGACTTTAGCTATGAGGGATTTCATTTCTTCTAGGGTGGTTATCTCAAGTTTGTGCTCTCCATTTTCCAGAACTGGATATCTATTCCTCAATTCTTGGCTTAGTTTAAATTAAATGGATATTTATTCCTCAATTCTTGGCTTAAGTTTAAATTGGGCAACTAAAGGCTTTATTTGTTTTTCTGAAGTAGAAAAACAAATTTAATGCATAGCGTAGATCATCAAGACCATACTCTTTTAACAAAAATAGTCAATACAAACCTCCAAAGCCATTAAGAACAAGGACACCTAATGAGTGTAGAGTTGCAATTAAACCTAGAGCCTCGATATATTAATCAAATCTAAGTAATACTAAATATAGAAACTCAAACTCATTTTTAAAAGTAAGGGAGTGGTCTGGTTGATTTTCAATCCTTTGCTTCTTCTTAGTCTCCCGTTCCCGTTTCTTTCATCACAACCTCTGAGAATTATTTTTAAAGGGATTAATATTCGCTCTTTCACATAAAAGTTGCAACTCATTTGAACCTTTATAGTCCATTTGTCATTTTGTTATCCAAAGAACCGTTTACTTAGAGTTCCCTGCCCGCTTTATGCTTTATGGACGATTTACTGTCCCTTTGAAGCTCCTAGGGAATGGTGATACTTTGCTTTTAAGTTTAAGGTTGTGCATTGCAACATCCTCCTTATTTAATATTTTGTTATAATATCTTTGTGTTTATTGCTTCGTCATATTATTTCCTGTGTTCAGGGGCAGGAATGCGTAAATTTATACCAACAAACACAACATTCAATAAGGACAACAGACTATGGGTATATAAACAAACTGATGCTGACTCAATCTGTAATCACTTCAGAATTGCTATGGGCACAAAATAGTGCCCAAAATAGCAATGCACATATTCACATACAAGAATAGAAAACCGAGGATATCAAACATAAGTAGTGAGAGGAAATAATTATAATGTATATATATGGTACACTATTTTGTTGTATTATCTATTTTGTAGAAGTAAAAATTGGTAGCCACTGTGAAGTGATAATTTTTTAACTTACAAATAAAAATAAAATATACATATTTTCATGGCTGAATTAACTGTAACTAAACATTTTATAAATTATTTATCAAAAATAATAAGAAAGAAGTGATATTTAAAATTATAATACATAATCTAGATAAGCTTACTAATAATAAGAAAGAAGTGATATTTATAATTATAATACATAATTTAGGTAAGTTCATTAACTAAAAACTTAAGATCTAAGTCTCAGAATGCATATTCTACCCATGCCTAAGATCAAATTTAAACAAATCTACTATGATTAAATTAAAATATATATATTTTGTAGGTGATTAAGTGTGACCGAGCACCACACTCTATAAATTCAGTACAATGAGACACTAAATGAATGAATGATATTTTAACGTTCACGAGACTAAAAATAGTCTATGGGACTATCAGACTCTTTGTTCTTTGCCTTTTGCAATTCAATCATTTTTTGACTCTTGAGCTGACCCAACCTTCTAACAGTCCCCTCACTGAAAAAATAATTCCACAGAATTGATGGTAACATACTGCCATAACTGTCTTTGATGTCTCTGAAAGCGTCACATTCTAAAATTAAATGCTTTTCCGATTCCACTGCCCCAGTGGTGCAAAAAGTACACACCCATTCTTCCCAAGCTTCTTTAGGTCTCTTCCACCTTCCCTTTTCACATTGAAGTTGATGTGAGTTAGTTCTTAATTGAGCAATAAGAATCTTTGCTCTCCACCGAATGCTAGCACCAATGTACTCTTTTTGTTGGAGATCACAAGTGGGGTTGAATTCCTGAACATAGTACTTCTTCTTTCTAGCAAACTCTGCACCAATGTACTCTTTTTGTTGGAGATCACAAGTGGGGTTGAATTCCTGAACATAGTACTTCTTCTTTCTAGCAAACTCTGCACCAATGTACTCTTTTTGTTGGAGATCACAAGTGGGGTTGAATTCCTGAACATAGTACTTCTTCTTTCTACCCAACTATTTTCCCCATATATACTTACGGAACTTCTCCATAATAAAATTCTTCATAATAAAATTCTTTAACTCCTTGCTATTTCTGGGACATGCATTGAGTTAAATATTCCATTTTGTATCCATTTGTTGTTTTGCCTCATCCATGATTTCTTTTTTTCACTCATGTCTTCATTGAAAATAACTTTCTCCCATCTACCTCTTCTTATTTGCTCAATTCTTTTTAGAAACTTTATAAGACTCACCATAGCAATTACTTCAATGAAAGATGCTTCTGTTTCACTTAACATTATCTCATAAAAAATCGAACTTTTTATTTTGAACTACGTTTTTAGATTTTCTCAATTTATTTTCATTTTAAAACCCTAACTCACAATTCATACCCATATGATATCACCCATAAAAATAAAATGAAAATATAAATTAATAAAATACAATATAACTAAACCCACTAGGAATTGGGCGACTATGCCTGGGCTAATTTTATCCATTTCTGAGATTGTACATTCCAATATGGCAGCTGTATACTAGACAATGAAACCCCTACCAATTACCTATAGAACCTTGCACTTTAATTTCTGTTGTCATAATTCCCTATAATAATATCGGCCACACGTGAATTAGCAGTCTAGACTAGAACCTCGCCGTCTGACATATACTGGAAGACTTTGGTATTCAAATATATTTACAGAATGTGATATAGGGGACAGATTAATAATTAGATGTTTTTAGTTTTGGTTGGAACTTGGTTATAAAAAATTTTGTGAGGAACCTCGCCGTCTGACATATACTGGAAGACTTTGGTATTCAAATATATTTACAGAAAGTGATATAGGGGGCAGATTAATAATTAGATGTTTTTAGTTTTGTTTGGAACTTGGTTGTTTTGTGAGGATATAAAATTTGTATGGTTTAAAATGTATTTTGGAATGTATAAAGAGTTTAAAAAAAATTGAATTTCTTATTTTAAAAAAAAACAATTGAAACACTCAAATTGTATATTATATCGAGATTAAATTTATAATTTCAAAAATTTCACATTAAATTTTAAACAAAATATACTAAAAAAACATATGACAAAAAGATAAGATGAAAAACATCTCATAATTAAGTCAAATAGGTATAGCTGGAATGGTTGAGAGAGTCACTATTATCATATCTATTTAGGTTACAGTCTCAGCAATATTAAAATACTCACTCTTTGCCAATCATTTCTGCATTTTAAAAAAGATAACCAACAACTATATAGCTATTTAGTTATGGAGTTGTTTTCAGTGTGATTTTTTGGAGTTTCCGGTACTGAAATTCAGCGAAAATATTTGAAGTTGAATTTTGATTTCTATTATTTAAATTGTTTTTTTACTGTATATATGGATTCAGCACCCTAAAAAACCCTAAAACACTTCGATTCTGCAAGGTTATCCATCAATTTCTGTTTTCAATAAATTCCTGCCTAATTTTAAAGAAATTACACCAAAAAATCCAAAAAAAACCTTAAAAAATAGCACTCATTTAATTATTATTACAAGCTCGTGCATTCTTTTCTTCTATTAGAAGTAAAGTGTTTTGGTTTGATAGTAATATGGGTGCTTCATATCTCAACCAGGTTCAAATTCTCTGAAAATGCAATTTCCCCTTTCCCGGGTGCTTTCTCTAATGCAATCTCCCCTTTTCAGAGTGCTTTCTCTAGGCAGTTTTCATTGGGTTCCAATGTCAATCATGATTCATAAGACGACTTTAACAGAATAGATACGTCCATTGGGGTCCAATGTCAATCTTAAGACGACTTTAGGAGAATAGATACGTCCATCCAAGGCATATATACCGATAGGATTCTCTTTTCAGTGTTTTCAAGGGAATAACCAAAAACTACATGGCTATTTAGTTATTATTCCAAGATCATACATTCTTTACTACATGGCTATTTAGTTATTATTACAAGATCATGCATTCTTTTCTTCTATTAGAAGTAAGGTGTTAAGGTGTTTTGGTTTGATGGTAATATGGGTGCTTCATATCTCACCCAGGTTCAAATTCTCTGAAAATGCAATTTCCCCTTTCCGGGGTGCTTTCTCTAATGCAATTTCCCCGTTCCGGGATGCTTTCGCTAGGCGGTTTTCATTGGGTTCCAATGTCAATTATAAGACGACTTTAGCAGAATAGATACGTCCATTGGGGTCCAATGTCAATCTTAAGACGACTTTAGCAGAATAGATACCTCCATCCATGACATATATAACGATGGGATTCTCTTTTCAGTGTTTTCAAGGGATTCTGTTGTAGTATTTTAAAGTCAGTTAGATTCCATTGTAATACTCCCAGAATTCGGAAAGGGAAGTCTACTGTAGCAATAATCAAAAGCATCTTGGAAGAAAAATGATCGAAGACTATTTATCCCCATTAAAAATGCTTTCAGTTGATGCAAAGAAGACTTGCTGCCAAGCATATAGGAAAAAACAAAACAAAGCAAATTATTTCGCAATATTGCTAAGGATTAAGGACGGGAATAAACTTACTGTGTATAAAAATAAAAGAAGAGAAATCCAGACTTCCGCAAGTACCCGATTAGCACCCCCGCCAGTACAAAGAAAATAATTCCTCGGTAAGCCAGCAGCACCAGCGGGCTAATTGTCCTCCAACAGGGCCTCCAAAGCTCATCCTCGTAAACCCTCGCGCCTCTTCTCCACTGTTCGTCTGAACTCCGTAACCTCTCGCATTTAAACACCAACACCAACCTCTCACATTTAAATATCACAACAAATGCTACAACGAATGCCACAAAGACTATGAATTCGCACAACAGAGATGGCCAATGTAACCAGTACTCCAGACTGGAGGCCCTTTCCATTAAACTTAATTCTTAAGAATTCCTCAAGAATCCCCCTAACAGCTCAACGCCCTAAATACTTCGCATCAAATCCTGTGAATTCTCATTATGAACTCAGCATCAAATGCATCCCAGTCAAGCTTAATGAAGCATAATATTCATCAAATACTGCAGGATTTATACTGTATTTCAATTGACTCTCGCCTCAAAAGAAGGAAAGACAAGGGCAATAGGCGGCCTCGGTGTATATTTTGAGTCATAAGGGTAGTGCATTTTCCGGAAGTCTGAACCAGAGTTCCTTGAAATTGGACCTTTTTTATCACAAATTCGCTAGGAGTTGTTTGTGTTTTTTGTGGGCTACGCTAAATTGTAAATTGGTATTTGTAAATCATGAAACAGAGGGTCCGGAAACCCTGGGTTGTGGGTGGCAGGAAGGAAAGTGGAGAATGGGCACCCATTGAGAGCCACACCTGGATTTCATCGTAAAATTCATTAGTTGTACGAGGACAAGAAATCCCCGAATGGCCGGTGTGAAATCCCAATTACATTGTAAGTGCCATTTTAATTAGCAAATAATCGTGTTAATTCGAATTTGTGGGCATGGACTGAAAGCTGATCAGGTGCTTCAAAATGCGAAACCATTATCCACGAGACAGAAATTCTGTTCGGACATGAAGCCTCCTTTCTCTACGACTTTAAGATCCCGACCATAATTTTTAACACACGTAAAGTGGGGCTTACAGACGATTTCTGTGATTTTGTATTATGTAATTGTCATAAGATTCCGAATAGTGGATCTGTCCGCATAGTGGATGTGACTACCCAAAAAGTTCAGAGAGGGAATTTTTTTTTTTAATATAATTTGGTATATGGATAATGTTTTATTTGAAAATTATCATCAAAAATTTTAAATTGATGGGGATTGGAATAAGGGATGGGATGTATTAGTAAGCATTTTTTAATATTAAAGTTATTTCTAAATTTGTGTTTTACTGATAAAAAAATATTTAATTTTTAAGATCACAATCCAGTTAGATATAAGATCACAATCAAGTTAGATATCAAAATGGTAGGTGAAATCTTATTTATAAAACGACAAACTTACTTTTTGACATAATTTAAATATACTTTTAACTTTACTAAACAAAATTAATTAAATTTAAAATTTTATTTCTGCGTAAATTTATCTTATGATTTTGCAAATCTCAAGCAAGCTCAAATCTTATTTATAAAACGACAAATTTACTTTTCGACATAGTTTAAATATACTTTTAACTTTACTAAACAAAATTAATTAAATTTAAAATTTTATTTCTGGGTGAATTTATCCTATGAATTTGCAAATCTCAAGCAAGCATAATACTAATATGGATAATTTTATAAAATCTAAAATTTGATTGAAATTCATTATAAAATCATATAAAATTCAAAAAGGTTCATCCAAAATAAAACTAGGAGGACATACTTTTTGAATCTAAAAAAATTCGAAGTTGTTTATATTAATTTTGGGAGGATATTGGTATTTATGTTGTTAATTTACATACATGATTTTTTTTAATAATATTTTTCATTTTTATTTATTTATTTTTATTTTCACAATTTTAGTGTGTTATTATGTTATTTATACCATACACACTTAAATTATATAAATTTATATATTAATAAATATTTACAATAAAAGAATAATATTTCAATAAAATATATACATATATGTGTGTTATTTATTATTTTTTGAATATATATATATATATATATATATATATATATATATATGCTAATTGTTTATATATACTATACACAATTAATTTATATAAATTATATATTTATAAACATAATAATTTTTTATTTATACCATATACAATTGAATTATATAAATTTGTATATTTATAAACAGCTATAATAGAAGTGTAATATTTCAATAAAATATAACAGTTAAATATATAAACGATATGTTTTAATTTTTATTTATACTATATATACTTAAATTATATAAATTCATAAATACAATTTATAAAGTATATATAAATTTATATATTTATAAACAATTATAATAGAAATGTGATATTTCAATAAAATATAAAAGTTAAATATATAAAAGAAACATATGTAAATTAAAAAAATATTTTAATTATATATATATATATATATATATATATATATATATATATATATATATGAATGAAAATTATAGTAGTAGATGGAAATGTAATATACTAATTTTATAAATGTAATATGTCAATTTTATATATATATATATATATATATATATATATATATATATATATATATATATATATATTCCTTGATGGGGTGAGTAATGTGATAGGCACATTGGATGCAGATGAGTATGAGGTATAACATAAGCCTCAAGTGATTCCAATGGGCTAGAATGGCGTGTGGAGAATGCAAAGGAGGCAGGAACCCCAAGTGGTGTCAGATGAGCCAAAGCATTAAGAAGGTTGAAATGGTTTATAAAAACTACAAATTAACAACCTTTTGTTGCATTTGGATGTTGGGTATGGGAGTGTGGTTTCACAGGATTGTGGTAGTTGAGTGTACATAGACCCTTCACATGTGCATGCCCGTTGGTCTAGGATTAACTAGCTCGAGAGGAGTTGGTGGGGGGCGAAATGTGGTTTCTGTGGCCCTAATTCATGTGAATGTGAGAATAGTGTGTGATCCCAGAGACTGTGAATGGACTATGTTTCAAAGAATGTCGTCATTGAATTTTACATTCAGGTGATTATGTATTTCTCAAGAGGTAATTGTCGTCTTGGTGGCTGTATTTTGGCATTTCGTTTAAGTTCCACCTCCATTATTTGTTGGTGGTCTCTAGCGTTTGTGAAGTATTGGACCCCCCGACTAACCTCCCTTGTGGTGAAGTTGTCACTCTGAAGCGGCAGGGAGGTGCGTGGAAAAGTTAGGACTGGAAAATTGGGTGGCTCTTAGGTTCGGTTTGTTCGATTGAAGGATCCGTCTTGGTGAATTGGGGTGATGGGACTAACAATTAGTGGGCTAACCTCGTCGATTCTCTGTGTGTCTATTGGGCAGGTGTGTCCCCTCTCCTAAGCAGGCCTAAAGGGTGTAGTAGCCCTATTGCAAAGGGTTTTACACAGATAATCGTCATGTTGAGATTGTGAGGGAGGGCTCAGCGTGGAGCTAACCCCCATGGGCAGCCTAGGGATTGAGTCAAGTGAGAGGAGGAGTGGGTTGTGGAGGGCGAATAATAAGAGGGGGAGGTAGCCCAATTTCACGCTCTTTCGCCAGGGCAGGTGGTGTAGCCTTCGACGTTGGCCTCAATCGTTGATCAGTTGCACAGTATCCATGCTAGTTTGCACATTCTCCATGAACAAAGGTATGAGGATCAAAACGAGACCATAGCTTACATTAATGATGTGCATTTCTCTCAGGGAGAAATTCTAGAATGTCTCGCTTTAGTTCATCGTAATCAACGCAGATATTGTGAGAGGTTGGATGAAATTGAAGCGAGGTTGGCTTATATTGATTTTCATTTTCATGAGAGGCACGAACCCCATGTAGTCCCTAGAAACGCTGAAGTGTCGAATCCTCCGATGTAAATGGTCATTGTTGGTTGTTTTTTGTTGTCTATGTTTTAGGCGATAAGGCTAGTATGTCTATGGGGTTCTTGTAAGAAATGATTGTATTTTTTTAGATTTTGCACTACTCCCATGGCCAACAAATCTGGTCGGAGTGAGACGAAGAAAGCAGAGGAATTATGGCATGGATGTAATCAAATTTTGAGAAAATAATATAATCCCTTTGATTGACATATATATATATATATGTTAATCTTTTATTTATACCATACACATTTAAATTATATAAATTTATATATTTATAAATAATTATAATAGACTTATAATATTTCAATAATATATAAAAGTTAAATATATGAAAGAAAGGATTTGTTCAAGGAGGAGACAATTTTGCTAAAACAGTTTTTTTTTTTTCAAAAAATTTGAAACTAAGAGTATTTGAATTGTTTTTTTAATGATGGAAATGGATTCAACACTTTCAAAAACCTTAAAACATCTAAAATATTGAAACTTGAGAGTTGTAACCTAGATTTCCAAAAAAAGTCTTAAAATTTCATCAAAACTACCATAACAAAAAATCATTTTTTTGGCAAAATTATCAGTTATTTAAATTACATTTAAAAAAGAAAATATATAAAAATTATTTAAATTTTAAATTATATATATGAGAAAATTTTGAAATTTTAAATCTTTTATATATATATATATATATAACATAATTTATTTATATATGAAAATATTTTTAGTATGTTAAATTTAATGCCAAATTTTATTCCGAAAATTTTAACTCTCACATTTTTATCAAATTTTAAAGTAATCCAACTCAAACTTTCAAGTAACCAAACCCAAACACAAGCAAAAACCAAATCATTTAAATTAATTAATAACAACTATATATTAATCCTTCAAAAAAAAATTTAAGAACAACCTTATATTAAAAACAATTTTACGTTTTTCTTAAATAAATTAAATAAAAATTTGTTTAAAATTTGTTTTACAACAGCCTTTTGTTTATTATATAAAAAATTGATTAAAAATTGTTTTATTGTTTATTGAAATTTTTTTAACAATTTAATATTCATCGAAAATATAATAATATTATTTTTTCCGTGCTCTGCATCTCCGGCGTGGCCCTGCCCGCTTGCTCTGAGATCAGCGCTGCCTCCCGTCCTGAGTGACCCCTGTGAGAGAACCCGCCCCTGCGCCCTGTCTTCTTTGGAGATCGATCTGCATCAGCGAATGGAGATCCTGCTTTGACACCGCTTCTCATCTTCGACCATGACGTTAGAAGGCGATTCCCTCCCGCCTTCTGACCTTGAGGCTTTCCGTTCCCTTGTTGCAGCTGCTAATAAGAGGCCGCCCTCGACCTCTCAGCTCAAGTTTGTAAAAAAATGGGACAAAATCCCCACGGTGTCGCTCCCGGTGGAAGATGCCTGCAGAACAGCAATAAACCTGGCAGAGAGAGGCCTCATCGGCCAGTTCACTGGGTTATGGCCCTCCCCAAAAGCAGTAGATGATTGGGTCAAGCGAAACTGGTCGCCACTGGTCAAGGAAGGAGTAAAAAGCCATTTTGTAGGAAAGGGGTTCTTCGTCTTCGTGTTCGACAGTGTGGAAGACCGAAGCCTGATCTTCAGAAACGGGCCATATTTCATGGGCCCCCAAGGGCTATATCTGAATAAATGGTCTCCAGATTTCGACCCTGCACAAGATGTGCCCACAGCCGTTCCCGTTTGGGTGCGTCTCCCGCACCTTCCTCTTCACTGCTGGAGCCAGAGCTCACTGCAATCCATCGGCAATGCCCTAGGCAGGTATATTGATCAGGCCCCGAGGAAGGACCAGTTCTCCTGCGCTCGTATCTGTGTGGAAGTCGATTTGGAGGTCGGTCTCCCCGAAGCTATCAACCTCTCAGTGGCAGACTGGACGCACATTCAAGAACTCGATTACGAGCAACTGCCCTTTAAATGTCGACATTGCCATGAATACGGGCATTTTGCCAGATACTGTAAAAAAAAAATGAGGAAATAGCAGAGAAAGAGAAAGGCGAACAGTGGAAGCAAGCAAAGAGAACAGCAAGCAATAGACAAAACAACAAAAGAAATGTAAAAGAGACAGGGACCAAAACAGGACAGGAAGGAGCAAGTAACCAAAACAGCGAAAGCAGGGAAGCTAACAGCAGTGCAGGAGATAAAAACCCCTTCGAATCTCTTACTCCACCGACAGACCCTCCAGAGGCTGAGCAGGAAGATCCACCACAGCTGAATATTGCAGACAATGAAATGCCAGGTAATACTCCAAACCAGGACCCTAGCAATACTCCTTCTCCTTCATATGCTGACATTATTAAACAAAAAAAGAAGAGTTTAGAAAACATGGGGTCATCTGATGAAGAAACCTTTGAAAGGCCATCTAAAAAAGTGGGAAGAAGAACAAACAAGGAAACCAGGGAAGAAGAATCAGAAAGGCAGAAAACCCTAGGCAGTCAATCCACCATTGAAATGACTCTCGGGAGAAATACAAGACCAAGGGCGCCCAAGGGAGGAGGCCTCACCCCTTCAAGCGGTAAATGATGCAGATGGTCTCTTGGAATTGTAGGGGCCTGGGAAATCCCAATAAGGCAGATGCTATCAAAGATCTCCTGAAGCTGGAATCCGTGGATATACTTATGCTCCAAGAGACCAAAATAGAAGGGGAAACCCTTCTAAACACTAGCTCAACGAAGTGGAAATATGATGCTGGAAAGGCTGTGAGTGCAAGAGGCTCGTCCGGTGGTATAGGTACCTTTTGGTCAAAAAACTCCTTCTCTTTAGAACGACACTCGGAGACCCAACACTGGATATATACAGAACTACGCCACATCACAAGCAATCTCTCTCTTGCTCTGATCAACATGTATGTTCCCGTCCATTATGATGAAAAGAGACAGTGTTGGAGGTCACTCCTGGATTACATAGAGCACATCAACCCCTCAAACATTGTCATAGGAGGTGACTTGAATATAATCCTAGACCCCAAAGAAAAAAGAGGAGGGATTTACTCAAGGGATCCCTTCCTCAACATGGTGGAAAATCTGATTCTGCAGTGGGACTTAATAGACTACAAACCAGTAAAAGGCAAATACACCTGGTCCAATAACAGAGCAGGGGAAAACCATATCTCTGCCAGGTTGGACAGATTTCTTATCAACAGCTCGTTAATGTTGGACAACAGGATTGTTTTCACCAAGATCCTCCCAAAGCTCACGTCGGATCATAAGCCAATCCTCTTATGCTTGAAAGAAGAAGAAGATCTTGGTCCTCTCCCTTTTCGTTTCAGTCCTCTTTGGGCAGGAAAAGAAGGTTTCTTTGACACAGTCCAAACTGCATGGGGGATAGAGGTTTCTGGATCCCCAAGTTATGTTTGGGAACAAAAATTGAAAAAAACCAAAAAAGCTCTTAAGGATTGGATAAAGAACTCCATGAAAACCCCCACTAGTCAGAGGAAGGAGGCTGTTCTTCTGCTGGAAGGTCTTCAATTCGAATTGGAGGAGAAAGATCCTTCTCCCACTGATTTAGCCAAGGAGAAATCAGCCCAAAGGAATACATACAGCTCCTTCAGAAATGAGGAAGAGTACTGGCGTTTAAAATCTCGAAGTTTATGGCTTAAATCCGGGGACAGGAACACCACTTATTTCCATAGACAATGCAGGGCTCGTCTCTCTCGAAACCACATTGCAGAGATTACCTCCTCCAATGGCCAGGTGTATAAAGGCTACACTCAAATCAAAGAAGCAGCAGTAAATCATTTCCAAAATCTTCTCAGTGCAGAAAGTAACGAGAATGAGGAGGATGCATTGGAGTTTCTCTCCAACATTCCAAATCTAGTCAGCGAGGAAGATAATGAAACCCTGATAAGTCCAGCCACAGAAGAAGAGATAACCTCCATAGTCTGGTCCATGGAACCAGACAAAGCTCCTGGACCTGACGGGTTCTCAGTGCATTTCTATAAAATCTGTTGGGAGATAATCAAATTTGATCTCTTCAGAATGATAAGGGGATTCTTGAGGAAGGCAAAAGTTGGAGGCGGAATTAACTCCACCTTTCTCGCTTTAATCCCCAAGGAGACTAACCCTGGCTCCTTTGACAGATATAGGCCGATCTCTTTATGCAACTCATCTTACAAGATCGTGGCCAAGCTAATGGCTAACAGAATTAAGCCCCTCCTTCATAAACTCATCTCTCCGGCTCAAGGGGGTTTTGTGGCTGGCAGACAGATTCTAGACAACGTCATTCAAGTTCAAGAAGCCCTGCATTCCAGCCATGCCCGGAAAGAACAAGGTATGATCATAAAACTGGACATGTGTAATGCTTTTGACAGAGTGAATCGTTCTTTTATGTTCAGGGTTCTTGCTGCATTTGGTTTTAGTCAGGAATTTATTAACCTCATCAAAGCTTGCATTGAGAACATCTGGATCGCCCCAATGGTGAATGGAAGACCAGCAGACTTTTTCTTGGCCACCAGGGGATTGAGGCAGGGTTGCCCCCTCTCTCCCTTCTTATACATACTGATGGCGGATTCACTGAGCCGGAAGCTGACACAGGAGAAACAAACAGGCTCAATTCCTGGGATCAGAATTGTGCAAGGCATCGCTCCAGTGAACCACGCATTCTTCGCAGACGATTCTCTTTTGCTTGGGGGAGCTTCCTTAAGAATTGCTAACACCTTCAAGATCATTCTTCAAAAGTTCTGTAAAACCTCTAGAGCGCTAATCAGTGAGAGAAAAAGCGATGTATATGGCTGGAACACGGATCAAAACACAATTGAAAGGATCGCTAGAGAATTGGGGTTCAATGGCTATGCTGTCTGGGACAAAATAAAGTATCTAGGCCTTCCATTAACGATGGGATCCAATCGAAATCATTTATGGGAAGAGGTGATCTCCAAGTTTAGGAAAAAAATAACTGCGTGGGGTGGAATCTGGCTCTCCACAGGCGACAAACTCACCCTTATACGCACTGTTCTTTCAGCTCTGCCCACGTTCCAAGCCTCTCTGTTGTTGGCACCAAGTCAAATAGCAGATCGAATCTCCTGTCTGATCCGAATTTTTTTGTGGAATGGTGGGCGCGGCAACAGCAATCGTTTTCATCTTGTTAACTGGAATACAATGAAGCGTCCATTGAATGAAGGCGGACTTCAAATCCGAGACCCCCAACATTCCAATTTAGCCTTGGGGTGTAAGTTGCTGTGGCAGATGCTAGTCGAACCCTCCCACCCTGTCAGCCAGATCTTTAAACGCAAGTATCTCAATAATCAATCGATTGCCAATTTCAATCCAGTGACTACTCCCAGAGGAACGCAGGCATGGAAGCTCTGCAGCAAAGCAGTCGGTTTCTTCAAAATGCATCTTTATAAAATCCCAGGGAATGGGAAAAACACACTGCTGTGGAGAGATCAGATTATGGGCCATCCCCCTCTATCAGCAAACACTGAAATTGCAGAAATAAGAGCCTGGTTAAGCTCAAGAGGAATTCGAAGAATTGAGGATATAGCCGAATGGGACCACAAAGGAAATTGGCAGAGTTGGTCTCTGCCTGTCACCCCAGCGCACTTAAACAATCAGTTAAAAGTCCTTACAGCTGCAATCTCAGACTTTACACCAGTGCACAAGGACGAGGAAGACTCCTGGGGTTGGGGAAAGACCGGAGTATACACAGCCAGGCAAGGATACCTGCAGCTGCAAGGTAAGAAGGATTCTTTGCATCCCGAAGCAGTGTGGAAACAGATTTGGGAAAACTTCAGCATTCCCAAGATTAATTTCTTTTCTTGGACTTTGTTTCACAACAAAATCCTCACTGGAGAAAATCTGAACAGAAGAAACATAGTTGGCCCCCATCGATGTGTTCTTTGCAAAAACGCATTGGAAACCACTGATCATTTGTTTATTGAGTGTGAGTTTGCCCAGAAGGCCTGGTCTATCTTCTTGACTGGCCTGAATGTGAGAACCCCTACACACTGTTCGACCAGAGACATGTTCTCGACATGGAAAGCTCGATACCCCTTCAGCATTGCAGACAAATCTCTTTGGCACAAGGTATGGATAGCAGCCCCAAAATACATATGTTGGAAGTTGTGGTTGGCACGGAATGAAATTTTTTTTAACCAAAAAGAAACCACTGCAGAAATCATAGCAGATCAGGCCAAGAAATTCCTATTAGAAACTCTGAGACACTCAAATGTCAAAGATGACAGCTCCCTTCGAAATGAAGAAAGGATTTGGCTTGATGGCTTCTCCCCCAACCCTACACCTTCAGCATTCACTCGCCCAAAACACAAAGAAAAATGGCAGATTAGAGATACGTTGGACAGTTTTCAGAAGTGGTGGAAATCACAAGGAAAATGCACCATCTTCTTTGATGGAGCCTCAAAAGGCAATCCAGGCAGGTCAGGAGCAGGAGGGGTTATTTATTTTTCGAATGGGAAAAAAGAGGCCTTCAGTTGGGGACTGGGGATAAAAACCAACAATCAGGCTGAAGCACTCAGTCTCTTAAAAGCTTGTCAGCTGGCTAGGAAAGAGAATCCAAGTGAAATTTTAGTGTTCGGAGACTCAGAGTTGCTGATAAAATCTTTAATAAACAAGACAGGGCTCAAGGATCCAGTGTTAAATAAACAGCTTGCAAGAGTGAACAGACTCCTGAAGGACTTCCCCTCAGCTCAAATCTTCCACATCCTCAGAGACCTAAACACAGAAGCAGACAGATTAGCAAACATAGGATGCACTCTTGAAATGAGCATGATCAGCTTAAATGCAGGAGAAGTGAGCACGACAAACATTCCCTAATAGGACAAGTAGTACATGTAAAAACAGTGAAATGCTTGATGCAGTGATCTGAAATGTTTGTTTTGGCTTTGGCCAACCCAACTCTATCAATAAAATTACCCGTTCCAGTTAAAAAAATATATATATAATAATATTAAATCTTAAATCTTAAAATTGGTTAATCATATATATAAATATAAATTTATTTTTAATTTAATTTTAATTATTGATGGATGATGGTGGTGGTGGTGGTTACCATTTGCTAAGACCAATGTGGTTTATTAGACCTTAAGAAAGGAAAAAGAATCTAAGTTTCATTCTTCAAAATCTTGTTTCTATGGTCAAAGAGGAGGGAAATAAGTGCTCCAATATCGCTATAGGTGGGTTGGCTTAATAGGTCAAGGAGACTCGAAGTGTGGCAGATGGTAGGGAATTGAGAGCGAATGTGAGCAAGAGTAGGGCAGTCTAAAAGGAAGTGATTTTCATCTTCCACCTGCTTAGAATTGCAAATCTGACAGATTCCATCGTTCCAAGGGGTCGTGGGAATAGACCACCACCCGGTCTCACTCCGAAGCTCATGGGAGTTAGTTCTTATCTTAGCGATGTTCATTTTTTTCTTATTGCTGGACAACACAGAGAGATAATTATGATTATCAAGGGTGGGGTTGATCACTTTCTTATAGTATCTTAGTTTCCTTTTACCCTCAAGCTCTTGATCCTCCCACAACTTGTCTTTAAACTTGGAGATAATAGTATTTTTGATATTATCTTTATTTCCCATAGTGAGCTCCTCCTTAATTCTCCAATGGTTGAGCCACGACTGGGCATCCTTATGCCACCAAAGCTTGAAGCGAAGGTGAAGGTTTTGACTATAGTTAGAAGCAATTTTAGGGAGCCTTTTTTATTTCGTGTTTTCAAGCTTCTTCTTATACATCAGATATCTAAATATAGTTGTACTTTCAATGAGGAACAAATCAGATTAGATCAAAAGAATAGGATAGGGAATATTTCCCTTGATCTTAAAGTATAAATCTATCTTAAAAAAAAATGTATTTATGATATATATTAATTAATATTTTTATTAAATTTTTAATATTTTAATTTATAAGTATAAATATTACATTTTTATTTAAATATTATATTAAGGAGATTTATATTTATTAATTCAAACTAATACGTTAGATAGTTAAATTAAATAAATAAATAAAAGCCAACTATTAAATTAATCAACTATAAAATGTTTATAGAATTTTGGCTTCTGTGATCCATCGTAAAATTATGAAGAATTTTTTCGGTAATAATCACATACAAATGAATATTGTCGACGCGTTTCGAACCAACCAGTGTAGTTTGTTATCAAGACTACTATAAATTAATAATAATATTTTATTAAAAATATTATAAATTATATATTATAAATAAATTATGACAAAAACAAAATATTAAAAATATAATTAATAAAAAGACGATTGCCAAAAAAAAGAAATATTAAGAAATCATTAATTAAAGTCCTAATTCATATCAAATGAGTAAAAAACAAAAAACATATAAAAAACAAACAAAACACCTTTAAAAAAAAAACCTCAATAAATAAGAATATATCTAATAAAATATTTTCACAAACTCACAAATATATAAATAAATTAACTAATTAAGGAAAATAATAAAAATAAATTATAATAAGAAAAGACTAATTTTGAAAAGCAAATATTCAAAACCAATTATAAAATTAATTATACATATCATATTTATTCATTTCTCAATCACACACACACACACACACACATATATATATATATATATATATATATATTTTAATAACTTTACCATTGTGAGAATTCTTAGACAGGGTGACATTCTATTAGCATTAGCAATTATGACAAATTATTGTTATTTTCTTTTAATTTAGTTTTGGCAATGCATGCAACAAGAATTTAGGCAATTTTCTTCTCAGCTGCATAATTATTCTATTTGTCAGTTTTTTTCCTAGCTTACCTATTATGAAGTTTGAATTAGAGAAGAAGAATTATCAGCAAGTGTGACACTTTGAGCTCCTCTAATACTACATCAATACTTTCTCTAAATAGGATAAGCTTTTCTTTCTAGTTATTTCTATTTTTTATTTTTCCTAAAAACATTTTCATAGTCCCTTTCTAGTGTTGGAGCTGTTAGGGTCCTATAAATATAGGATTCATAATTTTGAATTGACTTTTGATAGTCTTGTAAAATATGTACATATCTTGCTTTCTGCAAATTGTTTTCCCATATTTCAAAAAGAAATTAAAAAATAATAATAATAATAATAATAATCAAAAAGAGGGTAAAAAGTCCTCAAAGAAAGATCAAAGGACTTAAAAAATATAGACCCTAAAAGAAAAAAGATGAAAATAAGACATGAAAGTGTGCAGGTTCAAATGCCACTACTTTTTACTTTTAAAAAAAAATTATGGCAGAGTGTCAATAAATGTCATAATCCATGATGAGTTAAACTGTTTAAACTTGTCATGTTTTCAATTTCCATGTTTTAGATAGTGAATAAATTTTTGTCAAACAATTTAATCCTAACAAATTAGTAGATAGTTAGAGAATAATGAGGAGCTCGTCAGTTTAATCTGAGTCCTCGGATGAAATAAAGTAGAATTAGACAGTTTATCTTTTCAAAAGAAAAAATGTTTCAAGGTTGCAAGCCTAAATGCACCTGCTAAAAGGAAGAAAAAATGTTAGAGTAATGTTGGGTAGGTAGAAAGAAGTGGGAAAAAGCATGTAATATTCATCACCAGGCAAAAATCACTAATTTCCTTTCCCCTGTAAGTATTCAGTATTCTATACTACTAGTAAAAAAGGCTCAAAGCATTTCTCTGACATTTTTTGGGACCGGACTCAAGGCTCAAAGCATTTCTCTGACATTTTTTGGGACCGGACTCAAGGCTCAATGACTGGATAGTGAAAATCTTATGATTAAAATCCCCTTTACCATTATTTATCTCTCATTCATACATTTTAACTCATTTTCATAAGTAAAGATTCATTCTTACTTAATGAAACATAAAGGCCCATTTGATTAACTTAGAAACATACAAAACCCTTAAAAATACTTTATCTTAAGTAAATTGGTGAAATGATGAAATGAAAAGCTTTGCTTTATTTTATTCACTTTACTTGGTCATTTAGTGTTTTTTTTGTGTATTCCATTTCCCCTTGTCATATTAACCTTTGACTTATGCTATTAATTCCTTAAAAATACCTTGTCCTATCTATATAATTCCATTATCTAAAATACCCCTTAAAATCCACTATTACAAAGATTTTAGACCAAAGTTATTACCCACATGTTAAAATAAAACCCCAAATAAAACGCCCTTTGGTCTAAAACTAACTTTAAATAAATATCCTACCCCCTATGGTTATTAAACCATTCAACAGGTTTAACATTGTATAATAAAAAAATAATTGCGCGAATATGTTTCTTCGAGCATATCATATGTGTTTTAAATTAAAAACATATCATTATGCTCATTAACTTATACCCTAAGTTTTGAATCAAATTAAATCATTTTATAAGGGTCAAAGACTTAAACTTACGGCCATGCAAAAGTCTTCCCTTCTCAATTTTTCATCCCTCCCCGCATGATAATTTTCAACCCAAGGCTATAGTTTAAATTCATAAAACTTAAGCCTTCCTGTATCCATATCTTTCCCATATTATATAAACCTCACTCTATATATAATTGACCCATGCTATGTATAAATTATGCAGCATATCATAACCCCGCTTTGTATAATTAAAACCTTTGATCCAATTCATGTTTTATAAGGGTTTAAAACCAATTTTTTAACCGCCACAGCCCTTATGAAGCCTAGTCCCACCATTCCTTTGGCCGCACCTTCCTAATTGATCTCGACCCTTCACTCCTGATTGCAAAATCCAACGGCCCAAGAGCAATATCGCATGGAAAAGGTAATCGACCGCCCGACTCCAAATTGGATGCGAAATGGGCAGTTTTGACCCATTTCTCCCTCCTTGACGTGTCAATTATCTATTGGATCGTGTCCATTTGAGGTAAAACCATTTACTGCCTAAACGTCGCGCGATAACCACTACCTGGTTTCGTGTTTGAAAACCAAAATCGCTTTCCGCTACTATTTGACCTGCATTGAATGTTAGTTAATGCATAGGGTTAAAACCTTTGTAAAGTTGTTTTATCATTTAAATCTGCACTGCCTCCGACTATCAGAAACCCCTGCAGAAAGCCTTTTAAAGCCCTGATTGCCGATTTTTCGTCCAAGCCTCTGAATTTGACCAAAATCTACCATTGAAGACTGGTTAAGGAGTTGTTCACTGCTCTAGAAAGCTGTTCAATCCAACATTTCAACCAACAACCTGTAAAACCCTTTTTACAGTTGAATACCTACATTTAAAGGTATTTTCTGTGGAAATTCAAACCTGTAAATTGAGTTCAAACTGTCTTTTAAGAAAGCCTATCCCTTTTTACGAAATTGAGCAAAGTAAAAGTGCCCTAAAATCACAAAAAATAGGCCAAACCCTAGAAAAATTTTCCCAGGAAACCCTGCTTTCCTCTGCGCCCCTTTTCAAGCAAATTTGCTCAAATTTCACAGTTTAAGGATCAAATTCAAAGATTTGAAAGGCTAAAATCTCTGAATATACCTTGAAACCCTATTTCTCAGTCAAAAAAACTCAGAAAACCCTTGTTTTCTGTTTTATTCCACTTTTCATATCCTCAGAATTTATTTGATAAACTTAATTGAGCAGAAAACTCAAAAGAGATTATCCTTATCCATATTTTCTCAATTATCCCTCTGTTAAAGTAAAATACTCCTGCAAATAGTCTAATCTTGCAGAAGTAGCCCAAAAATGCCTATAAAATAGAGTTAAACCTCCAGAGACAGATCTCATTCCACAGGTCTTTCAAAAGCCTTCAATCACCTCCTTGTAGACCTCTATTTCATTAACAAATTGTTTGATTTTTGTAGGTTATTATCAGAATAAGAAATTGGGCCAACAATTTTAATACTAGTTGACAAAATTGTTTGCTCCAAATTCTAAGATTTTAATTCAAAAGCTTCATTCAACAAACAGTTTGTATACAAAGAAAAAATAAAATCAAGTTAGAGAGAGATCCTAATGATGAAATGTGCATAGTGAATGGTAAAAGTGAAATCAAAATTCACAATGACAGTGAAAACAGAACAGTCAAAGAGCATCAGAGTTGAAGTGTATCAGGTAAAAGTCAGAGTGAAAGTTAAAACAAAGTTACAGAGCAGTCAAGGTAAAACAATAAAAGTAAAAATAGAGGCAGTAATGGTTAAAAGAGATGAAAATACTTTCACCAACAACAATGACGTTTATCCAAAGTGAAAGTAAAAATAGTTAAAAGAACAAAAAGATTAAAAGATGAAAACAGAGCAAGAAGGGACATTTTTGCAAAAAATTCATGTTTAAGTCATTGTTTTGCAGAAACTTTTGTGACCAATCCAAGATGAATTTTGAAAAACTGAAGGAGGTTTATGTTCTTAAGACATCCAACTACAAAAACCTCTCTGTCTTTTCTAACAACCATTACAGGTTGGGAAATATTAAACAATATTGGAAATCACTTTTTGCAGAAAATTCCTATTAAGTCATAATTTTGCAGAGAAAATTGTGGCCTATAAGAAATACATCTTACAAAATTGAAGGAGGTTTTTGTTCCTAAGAGACTTCTCTACGAAAACCTATCTCACTTTGTGCACAGGTATTACATAATGAGAGATACATGCGCATATTTATAGCCTATTTTTCAGACTCTATAAACTCTGTTTTACGCATCTTTTTGCAGAGCCTATTGTGAATATCTGGAGTATAATTTTCGGGAAATGAGAGAGGTTTATCTCACCAACATATTCATCTACATTAACCTCTTTCACTTTTTACATATCTATTTCGGATTGATAAATAAAAAGGTATCATTGGACCCCAAGTTTGCATAATTGCTGGAGCAGAATGCACAAAGAAAGGAGACAGTTAATGACTTGGATGCCTCATCATCAACTAAGAGTTGAGATCAAATTTGAATTCTCCTCTTTGTCATGACCTATCCATTAAAAATAGTGCCAAATAGATGCATTAGTTTTGAGTTTCCTTTAATTAAGTTCTATTTATGCAAAACAGTTGGAGATATTTGTAAAACAATCTTGATATTTTTTTCAAGATATTCTAGTTTAGAATTTGTATAAATACTTCACTCTTTGAAGTATTTTTGTGTGGAATAAAATTTCTGGACTTATTATAGACATTTTTGTTGAACATTCGAGGTTATTGTGTGTTTGAATTCAAAGTAGCAGACTGGACAAGCTAACTGGCATCATAATTCGGGATCCCTGTGATAAGCTGATGAGTGAAGTACTTCCTACTTGTCACTGTTTCATTTTCTAAGTTTCATGCATTCATTTTATGTTTGTTCTGTCTGAATGTGTAACTAGGAGTATTACTACAGGATTAGTCAAGTGCTCCCTGTCTTTAACTAGTTTCCATTTTAATGTTTTCTTCTAATTTCCAGTGCTGAGAATTCTTAATTGCTCTCACTCTCGTTTGACCTCTACCTCCTACTTCCATTTTCCGGATCAAAGGATCCTTAAGTGCCCTTTATCCCGATCATACCATTTGACCAAAAAACCATTTTCCCAAATCTCTGAGGGTTATTTATCTTGCCCTGAATATATTTGTACCTTTTTAGTCTTGATTTCTAGTGCTGCTAGCTTGATTTAGACTCCATAGCCCAATGGACAAGTAGATTTCTCTCTATCTTACCTCCTAGTGATTTTTCCCCACCAAACCCTTTAAACCAAAACCAAATTGTACTTTCATAACTAGCCTAACATTTATAAATCAAACAAAGATAAATCTTAAAGAGAGAGCCCTCTCTGAACTTTAGGAAGGTTAGATCCTAGAGTTCCAAGTAGGTTTGTGGTTACCTCGGACTATTTCTCTTGAACCTAGAGAAATTACTGAGTAATAACAGGAGCTGGAAGTATCCTATTGTTTTGTGGGTCCTCTCTTTTCTTAATAACCTACATACCTAGGCTCTTCTTCAAGTACCATCATTACACTTCCATTTGGCTCATCAAAACCTCCTATTGTGACCATTACCTCTATCCTTTCCCAATTTAGAATTTTATTCATTAGGTCCACTCACTATTCATTTCATCCTTCCTCTTTGTGGAGGAGGAAATCTTACTTCTCATCTTCCCTAACATCACTTTGAAACCCCTCTAGTCATTATGTTTCCCTTCACTACTTCTTGTCACTCTATCAACTCAATATTGTGTCCTTATTGTCAGCACTACAATAAGCATGCCTCAGCATAGTGCATGCCAACATAGTATATCCAAGCATGTCCATAGAAGCCTCCCTCAAACCCATGCTCAGATTAATATCTAGAACTATGTTGCTATCTATAGGGAGATTATGCCTCTGGAAACTAGAAATGAAATTAATATTGCATAGTCAGAAAGAAGAGTAGGAAGACAATTCATGCAGGATGAAGAAATAGAGGAAAAAGTGGATTAAATGGATCCTAGATATTGCAACTAGGAGAGGGAGATACAACAATTAACTTCAGGTGGTGGATTTATACTGGAAAGTAAAAGTAAATATCCACAAAGTATTAGTATAGAGAAGTGCGACTCAATATAAAAAAACACAATGTGCATTGATATTTTCTAGTACCAAGTGAAAAAACTAGATCACAAAGTCTACCAGCTTGCTAAGAAAATCACCAACCAAAATTTTCTATTTTTGAAGATCGTGAACAAGTAAACCAATTAGAGTTTCCTAATTCTGAGGATTATGAACAAGTAGACTCACCATCACAGTATTCACGTTAAGAATTTACTTTTGGGTTTTCCTTATCATCCTTAGTAAATCTGCTAAATAATTTAATTTTAAGTAAAAACCTAGATATCATCAAACTTGTGGCTTTATTATACATTATTGTTTTTGAAACCATAGTTGTTTAGAAAAAGACAATACTCATATGTTATTGTTCTAACCATGAATGTGTATTTTTATTTTATGATCAACCGAATATAATTTTATTATGGAGATTACAGACATGAAAGAAAAAGCATTGCATTGAGAGAAAAATGTCATCATTTTTTTATTTATAAATAGTTAGTTTTTAAGTATAAAATGTATATATATTTATTTTTAATAAATATTTATAGATTTTATAACCAATTTAAATCCATCTTATCTCCAATTTATCAAACATTTATAATTTTTTTAATCATTTAAAATGAATATAAATTGATTATAATATCTCTTAACTCTATAAATTCCAAACTTACAAGTTATAAACATGAATATGGAAAAATATAATTTTGATTATTAATAATATATAAACAATAAACTTAATCTATGAGGGTAGTTCAAGGTGATGTTATAAAGTATTATATAAATTACGAAATTAATGGTTCAAATTCTCTTTGGGTCAAGCCATAGAAGAAAAAAGAAAGAATAAGAAAAAAAAAAAAATTATTAAACCACCTTATGAAATATTACCTAAATTGTAAGATCCAAGATTCAAATGCCTAGGTATATATATATATATATATATATATAGGGTTCAAATCCCTAGGTGTTTACTTATATATATATATGTGTGTGTAATTTTTATTATTATTATTATTATTATTATTTTAGTCTTAAAAAAAACCTGGCTTATATTATGTGCCAGTGCATATTTCTAAACATATATTCATATCATGTCAATATCAATCATTACCTGGCTTATATTATGTGTCAGTGCATATTTCTAAACATATATTCATATCATGTCAATATCAATCATTCTAGTTACAACAGTAACCTGCAAGAGCTAACACATCCAACATCCCTAACTTGTATCACCTATATCGTCTCCCATATGGCTCCCAGGTTCAATCCGAATAGCATGGCCTAAATATATACTAATCAGTGCAAGGCATGACTTTGAAAGTAGAGCACCCACAAAAAGAAGCATAGTGGTTGTGAGGCCGAAATAGGAAATAAACAAAAATAGAGCATTATGTACAATATAGGCCTATATATGGCCTACAGAGGGTCAAGACCATGATATTCTTTGCAAGTGCAAAATTGAAGTGTAAAACTACATCTAATGAGTGTATCATATCAAAAACGATGTGCCTCCTAAATGATCAACAACAAATAAAGATGTTAAGATAGTGAGATGGTGCCCTATGTAGTGATATTATCTGTGTCCATCATAGTGTAGTGCATCTGTCCATCTACGCAGCCCAAGCCCTGTTTTGAGAGTCTGTCTTCCATCTTATTCTGCTGCCTACAGATGTGTGTGAAAATGATACTCTGAAAGGAGGCCTTGAGCATCTTGATGTGTTCTAGCCAGTGTGCCAATCGAGGCGAATTGAAACTATCATGTTATTCATGTGGTCTATGATTACTTTAGAGTCACCATAGATCGCAATATTGTTAATAGACAGTTGTCTGGAGATCCACAGAAGTCCCCAAAGTGCCACCATCTCCGCCTTGTTGTTTGTGCCACTACCACAACTCCAAAATATTATGTATTGTGTCCTGTGATCCACCCGTAACTAGACCCCACAACCACAAATTTTCTATTGTGCAGTGTCATCAAAATATCCCACATGAAGTATTATTGTGTGTGGTCTGAGTCTATGAGAATAGTTCCGCGGGGGCTTTGTAGACACCTATGTTCCCGTCGACGACATGATGATGCATTGTGTAGCCAATAGAGGACATGTCCTTACCCATCAAAGATACATATGTTCCTAATTTTCCAAATGTGCCATAGTAACCAAATAGAAATGAATATGAATACAAATTACAAACATGGATATGAATACCATTTTAGTTTACAAACATAGATATGAAATAATACAATTTTGATTTATAAACATAAATATGAAATAATACAATTTTGGTTTACTAACATAAATTTGATTATTGATAATATTAAAATATTAACAAATTCCCATATTAAAAACTTAAAAAATAAATATGAAAGAATATAATTTTGGCTATTAATAATATGTATACACACATGATGCAGATATAGAGTTGATCTTATTAAAGGAGCTCTTACTTTTTTTTTCTTTTTACAAAATTATCAGTAAAAAACACCGAAAAAACACTAAGGTAATACAAATTAGACCATTCAAATTAAAAATAACAAATGAAATCCTTAATTAAATTGTATAAATTATATATTGTAATTAATTTATTGGAATGTTCAAATCAACTAGTTGAATTGAATGAAACAAGAAAGAGAACTAAAATATTTAATTAAATTATACACAAATGTTCAAATCAATTAGGTGAATTGAAAGAAACAAGAAGAAGACATTACAATTAAAAAACCTTCGAGGAGAACATTGACGTAACAAATTACAATTAAAAAACCTTCGAGGAGAACATTGAGGTAACAAATTAGACAATTCAAATTAGTAAGCCATCTCCTCGCCTTATTCATAGGCTGGCACATAGGGGCATTTGCTTCTTATCACAAAAAATCCAGTCGTGGTCTTTTGGGGCTCCAGTTTTCAAGAGCGCTGCACAATTGGGTCTACAAGATGAGGATGTTGTAGAATGGGAACAGGTCTACAACACATTAAGGGCGGCTGGAGTTTGTTATTCCATGGGAGGAGATTTGGTGGTTTGGGATGGGCCGACACATGGGGCTCTGCCTATTATCAAAGATATATATTGCAGTATTAATACACAATCATATTCTAGTCAGTTCACTCGAATATTTGGCCCATTCTGGGCTCGAAAGCTGCCTACTAAAATCATTCTATTTGGGTGGCTTACTTTGCGGAGTAAAATTCTTACTTGGAATAATATTATCAAAAGAGGCTTTATTGGGCCTAGCAGATGTTCTATTTGTTGTAGCTTGGAGGAATCCACGAACACATTTTCATCCGATGCCCTGTTGTTTTTCAGTTATGGAAATTATTCAGTGTTCATATAATTGAACCATATTGGGTTCCGAATGACTTTATTTCTGCTGTTGGAGACTGGGATAAATTAAAAATCAAGTTTAGATCTCTGCCCTTTTTTCTCATCTGGGAAGTCTGGCTGGCTAGGAATCAACTTATTTTTTATGGTACGCCTTTCCTCCTTCCCAACATATACAACGCCATAATGAGATGGATTGAGGAACAACCCCCTCCTCAGTACAGGATGGCGGATGGATCCCGCAGGATTCGACCACATGAGATATCCATCCCTGCTATTTTTTTTGATGGTGCGTGCAAAGAGGGCATTACAGGCTGTGGTGCTTGGATTAAGATATCAAGCAGAGAGAGGATCCATTTGAATTGGAATGGTGGTCCGAGGACCAATAACAAGGCTGAGATTATGGCCTTATGGGGTGGACTTCTTGCTGCAGTCAACTTAAAATTGACAGAGATTCATATATATGGAGATCCTAAGCTGATTATTGGTTGCATCACTGGCTGTCTACATATGAACATTCCGGACCTACAGGGATGGCTCAGGAGGACACAAATATTATGGCACAGATTGGGCAATCCTCCTATCTCTCACATTTATAGAGAAAACAACATGAGGGCTGACGAACTTTCTAAAAGAGGGATCAATACAGTTTTTGGGATTATGCAGGTGGTACATTTCAGGGACGGGGCACAAATATGGAACTATTCTATTCCAATTCCATAATATCCTATCAACATTCATGAAGCGTCGAATCTGTCAAATTGTCATACCATGCTCTATTTCATATCTTATTACACAGGTATTTTTGCATCTAATTCTGTATGTTGCTTTTGGTTTATATTCTTCCCATGCGAACATATACACAACTCTTTATCCAAGCGAGCCTCAAGATACACTCTTTTCAAGCGAGCATGTTATTCTAATTAACAAGCGAGCCGGTTTTTGAATTATATCATTACAAGCGAGCCTGCAAAACTCTACACAAGAACTCCTTGCAAGCGAGCCTGCGTATATTATTTTCACAAGCATACTGTCTTTTATTCTCCCTACAGCTGTGTAGTTGATACATCAAGTGTGCCTGATTTTTGATACAATCAACACATCTACTTGGTATGGATTAGAAGGTCTATAAATCTGAATTGTAAAGATTAAGGTAACTTCTCTTAGATACTTTTGACCCACACAAAAATGATGTTCAGGTTCTACATGAATATGATGTTCAATGATGGTATATGACAACATATAAGGTCTGGAAATTTTGATTGGTGTGGCATTTTTTCCCCAGTAATTTGTGGTCCCGTCATGGTCTTTTTTGGCTTCTTTCTTTCTTAGAAGTTGTTCTGGAATCACTATGGCGACTTGGATTGCGATTTTCTCAACTATATTCAGATGAGAATGTAATGTTTGAGTTATGAACTGTTATATAATACAACGTTTTTTTCTTTCTGAAAAAATAAAAATAAAAATATATATATATAAATTAAAAATAAAAAAAAAAATAAAAAAAAAATAAAAAAAAAAATTAATTGATGGGAATATTCAAATCATTTAGTTGAATTGAAAGAAACAAAAAAAGAAAAAAGGGAAAGGGAGAAGCATGTCAATGAATATAAGTTTTATCTCATATTTCATAATATTAATATTTATATCGAGGTTAAAATATAATTCTAATTAAGTAAAATCATTTATAATTAGAAATGTTTATTTTAAAAATGGGTTAAAAAGTTGAATATCTAAGATGTTTTTTTTTGCGTGCGCTGCTCTCCTCCGTGCCCTGAAGCTAGGGTTCCCGGAGTCCTCTGCGCCGCCCTGGCTGCTGCGCTCCTGCGCGCAGGCCTGATCCCTCTCCCTGCTTCACGATGGGGTCACCTGGGGGCTCTGCCCCCCCTCCTGTTCCTCCTGAAGTCACTGCTTTTCGAACACTGATTGCTGCCGGATCGAAACGCCCCCCTTCAGCCATTCAACAGAAATTTATAAAAAAAATGGATTCGATCCCTGCTGTTGCGTTGCCTGAGGAAGATACATGTAAAGCAGCGCTTAACCTGGCAGAAAGGGGCCTCATCGGCCAGTTTACGGGTCTTTGGCCGTCCCCCAAAGCCGTGGAAGAATGGTCACAAAGAAACTGGAAACCCTTGATAAAAGACGACGTCAAGAGTTACTTCGTGGGTAAAGGGTTCTTCGTCTTCGTCTTTGAAAATCCAGAAGACAGAAGCTTAATCTTCAGAAATGGCCCCTATTTCATGGGGCCGCAAGGCTTGTATTTAAACAAGTGGTCTCCGGATTTTGACCCCACACAGGACGTTCCATCAGCTGTGCCGGTGTGGGTGAGACTACCACATCTGCCTCTCCACTGCTGGAATCAAAAATCGCTTCAAGTCATCGGGAATGCGCTAGGCAAATACATTGATCAAGCAGTTAGAAAAGACCAGTACTCTTGCGCCCGAATATGTGTCGAAGTCGATCTCGAAGAAGGACTGCCTGAAGCGATCAAGCTCACGGTAGCAGGATGGACGCATGTCCAAGAACTCGACTATGAACAGCTTCCCTTTAAATGTCGACATTGCCACGGACATGGGCACTTTGCAAAGCATTGTAAGAAGCGAGCAGAGGAGCAAACGGACAAACATAGCAGGGATCAATGGACACTAGTCCAGAGAGCTGGACATGCAAAAAAAGATGCAGGAAAAAGCGCCGCAGCAGGAGCTAGGAACACCCCAACACCCACTCAGGAGACTGGAGAAAACTTAAAAGAAACTGAGGAAGCACATACTGACCCACCGACCGCTGCTCAAGAAAATGAGAATCAAATAGAAGTATCTCCTCCAAGCAAAGAGGGGGGGGTTGCCAAACAATCTGAAGCTCCTCAAGGTAGCCCCCCCAACCCTACCTATGCAGAAGCCACAAAGAAAAAGGCAGCTGAAAGCTCAGACTCCTCAGAAGAAGAAATCTATGAACGTCCATCAAAAAGAGCTGGAAGGAAATCCCGCAAGGAACAGAGAGAAGAAGAAGCTGAAAGGCTTAAGACACAAGGAAGCCAGTCCACGATAGAAATGTCGATTGGAAGAAATAGCAGGTCCAGGCCACACAAGGGTGGAACCACTCCTCTCTCAGGTAAATAATGAAGCTAGTCTCTTGGAATTGCAGAGGACTGGGGAACCATGCAAAAATAGAAGCAGTAAAGGATTTATCGAAATTGGAAGCTGCAGATATCCTCATGCTCCAAGAGACAAAGATAACAGGGCAAGCTCTGCTAGAAATCAGTAAGACAAAATGGAAAAAAAGTGCAGGCAAAGCGGTCAGTGCGAGGGGAACATCGGGTGGTTTGGCAACTCTTTGGTCCGAAGATAAACTCCAGCAGATCAAATCTTATGAGACCCAACACTGGATCTACACGGAAATCAGCCATATTGCAAGTAAGTTGAAAATTTCTCTTGTCAATCTCTATGTCCCTGTCATTTACGCAGAAAAAAGAGAATGCTGGAACTCTCTGACTAGCTTTTTAGAACAAGAATCCCCCAATAATATCATTCTTGCTGGGGATCTCAATATAGTTCTGAAAGCCAAAGAGAAAAGAGGTGGATCCAATTCCAAAGATCACATGGTTGCCATAGTTGAAGAGCTTGCACAGCAATGGGATCTATTAGACCTTAATCCAACTCAAGGCCTCTTCACTTGGTCTAATAATCGAACTGGGTCAGAGCATATTTCTGCCCGGCTAGATCGTTTTCTAGTCCAATCATCTCTTCTTATGAACAAGAAGATCTTAACAACAAAAATCCTGCCCAAGCTTACCTCCGACCACAAGCCTATTCTGCTCTGTATAGATGATGAAGAGGATCTGGGCCCCATCCCTTTCCGCTTTTCCCCTCTATGGATTGAGAGAGCAGGCTTCTCTGAAACGGTGTCTGCTGCTTGGGCCTCCTCCATCTCTGGTTCTCCCAGCTTTGTTTGGGAGCAAAAGTTGAAGGCCACCAAAAAAGCGTTGAAGGAATGGATCAAAAATCCTGCCCCCAATCCTTCTTCCCTTAGAGCTGAAGCAGTTCTGAATCTGCACTCTCTTCAAAATGAAATGGAAAGCCAAAACATAAACGATGAGCTGCTGGACAAGGAAACTAAAGCCCAGAGAGCTGCCTTTCAATCCTTTAGAAAAGAGGAGGAATATTGGAGATTAAAGTCCAGAAGTCTTTGGTTAAAAGCTGGTGATCGTAATACCTCTTTTTTCCACAGACAGTATCGTTCTAGACTGTCAAGGAACCATATTGCAGAAATAAAGAATGCTGATGGTCATATTTGTAAAGGATCCCAACAAGTCAAAGAAGCAGCAGAACTGCACTTTAAAAACCTTTACAGTTTAGACATCCAATGTGAAGAAGAAGAGGAAGCAGGTTTCCTCAGTCACATCCCCTCCCTCATCTCTCCGGATGACAACTCTGATCTTTGTAAACCTGTCACTGAGGAAGAAATAATTAAAGTTATCTGGTCCATGGATTCAGATAAGGCCCCAGGACCCGATGGTTTCACAATTCATTTCTACAAAGCATGCTGGGATATAATCAAACATGACCTGAAAAGGATGATTTGGGGATTCTGGAAAAAAGCGAAAGTAGGGGGCAGCACCAACTCAACCTATTTAGCTCTGATCCCCAAAGATACCAATACGGAAACCTTCTCAAGATTCAAACCAATCTCGCTATGTAATGCATCCTACAAGATATTGGCAAAATTGTTGGCCAGCAGATTAAAGCCCTTCCTCCCTCGTCTGATCTCTAGCTCCCAAGGAGGTTTTGTAGAAGGCAGACATATTTTGGATAATGTCATACAGGTGCAGGAGACCATACACTCAAGCAAGCAAAGAAAAGAGAAAGGCATGATCATAAAGCTAGACATGGCGAATGCATTTGACAGAGTCAATAGAACTTTCCTCAGCAAAGTATTGCTCTCCTTTGGATTTGCTCCACAGTTTGTAAATTTCATCAAAGCATGCACGGATAACCCATGGATTGCCCCTCTCATTAATGGCAGGCCAACCAGCTTCTTCCAAGCTAGGAGAGGCATCAGGCAGGGATGCCCGCTCTCCCCCTTCTTATATATTTTAATGGTTGAAACTCTAAGTAGAAAACTCGAAGCAGAAAGAAGGGCAGGCACTCTCCCAGGTCTCAAACCCACCAGCAGAGTTAACTCCCTGAACCATGCTCTCTTTGCAGATGACTCGATTTTATTGGGAGGAGCCTCTTCCAGAATTGCCAAGGCCTTCGATTCAGTCATCAGAAACTACTGCAAAGTTTCGGGAGCCCAAGTTAATGAAAGGAAAAGTGAAGTTTTTAGCTGGAACACCGGTCAGCAGGAGCTCAACAACATAGCTAATATACTTGGTTTCAAAGGGCATTCCCAATGGGATAAGATTAAATACCTTGGGCTTCCCATTATCTCTGGAACGAACAGGAGGGCGCTCTGGTGTGACATTATCTGCAAACTCAAAACAAAAATTTCTTCTTGGGGAGGTTTCTGGCTTACAAAAGGAGGAAAGGTCATCTTGATAAAATCTCAATTGTCAGCCTTGCCAATCTATCAAGCTGCGTTCTTGCTCGCCCCTAGGATTGTAATGGACCAGATCTCCACGCTCATACGAAACTTCCTCTGGCAAGGAGGGAAGGGAAATGAAAAGAAACTCCACCTGGTCAATTGGGACCTTGTTAAAAATCCAAGAGATGAGGGCGGCTTGCAAATCCGGGACCCCTCACTGGTCAACCAAGCACTCGGCTGCAAAATTGTGTGGAAAATGCTCAAAGAGCCACTGCACCCTGTCAGCGCTCTGTTGAGAGCTAAATATACAACTAAGGCAGCGTTTAGAAATATACAGTTGGACTACACAGCTAACAGTACGCTTCTGTGGAAGCTATGTTATAAAAGCAGCAAGGTTTTCAAACGATTTGCGTACAGGATCCCAGGAAATGGGAAAGCAACAAATCTCTGGCACGATAGCATTATGGGGAGAGCGCCTTTGAACGTTCATGAGGAAATCGCTGAACTGAAAGAATGGTTAATCACTGAAGGTAAGAACAGAGTTAGTGATATCACGACATGGGACGCCCGTGGAGAGTGGGCCGGTTGGGAAATCGACTCCCCTCTCCGGCTGCAAGCTCAACGCAACAGATTGATAGATCTTCTGGAAGGCGCAGCACCAATCCACAGCACCATGAAAGATCGATGGGGATGGGGTATTTCTGGTGATTACACAACTTCTGCTGGTTACAAAGCCTTCCAAACCACTAGGAACAGCAAACACAACAAAGAATTCTGGAAAAACGTTTGGGAGCCTCTGGCACTCCCAAAAGTAAATTTTTTTTTCTGGACATTGGTTCACAATAAGATCTTAACGGGAGACAATATGGCAAAAAGAAATTTCGCCGGCCCTTACAGGTGCGCTCTCTGCAGGAGCAACAACGAAACCTCTCAGCATCTTTTTATAGACTGTCTATTTGCCAAGGCAGTTTGGGATCTAATGCTACAGGATTTTCAAATGACTCCGCCCTCACAAATCTCTGTTTCGGAGCTGTTTGCAGATTGGAGACAACTCTACCCTCATAGTATCCCTCAAAAGTCCTTTTGGCGTAAAGTCTGGAATGCCTTACCCAAGTTTGTGTGCTGGCAGATTTGGATTGCGCGAAATCAGAAAATTTTTAATGAACTGTCTCAAACTCCATTGCAGGTTGCTGCAAAAGCCAGAACTTTCCTTTTGGAAGCAGCCCAACAGCAGTACTATAAAGAGGATACTTCGCTTCAGCCCATCGAAAAGAGGTGGCTAGAGTCTCTGGACCCCCATTGCAGAAAGTATCTCCTCCCTCCTCAAACTTCTTTCCCCTCTTGGAGAAAGAGAGACCCTGATGCTTCATTTCAGCAATGGTGGAGAGCGCAAAAGACAAATTCCATCTTCTTCGACGGGGCGTCCAAAGGGAACCCTGGTCCTTCCGGTGCTGGTGGGATCATCTATTCCCCAAATGGCGCCTCCCGGGACTCTTTCTATTGGGGTCTCGGTCAGAAAACTAATAATCAAGCAAAGCTGCTAAGCCTCCTCAAAGCCTGTCAAATAGCAAGGGAAAAAGGGATCAAAGACATACAGATTTTCGGTGACTCGGAGATCCTCATCAAAAATCTGAACATGGAAGAGAATTTCAGAAATGCTGGCCTAAACAGGATTCTGGAAAGACTGAAAATGGTACTCACTGCTTTCAACTCTTATAAATGTTATCACATCCTCAGAAGCTCAAACATCGAAGCAGACTTGATGGCCAACAAAGGGAGCGCAACCCAGAAAGGACTACTCTTCATAAATGAAGAAAGAAATGTTGAAATGCCTTGTTAACGGATAGTTTTAAAATCAGCTGCTGATGAAACTCTAAGATGTACTCGGGGTCGTTAAGGCACAGCCCTGCCCTCTCCTTTTCTTATCAATAAAAATCTCATACCCGTTAAAGTTAAAAAAAAAAAAAGTTGAATATCTAAACTTCCAATTGTGGAGGTGAAAAAGTTGAATATTTAAACTTCCAATTGTTAAGGTGTGATTCAAACATTGATTGATGAAATAAATCTAAGAGAAGCATGTGTGGGATTAAATATATATGATATGACACAAGGGGGTATATATGGAGTTAAATGTGTATGTAATGTGTAAATGTATATGTAATGGGGTGGATCTAATAATGAGGGGGCTTTAAACCACTTTTCTTTATTCATGTGGTAAGGAGTTTGTAGCTAGATAAACTATTAAAAAAAAAGGTTATCAAATGATTTGCAATTGATAGTTGCTCATCTTTATATCTTGCATTTAATCTCATTCATTTTCAACCTAAAGCTATTTCATATGCATGGGAATGTCAACAATTGATATGATCTCAAGTGGGGCATATGTGGGGTTAAATATATATGATATGACACCAATGGGAGCTTATATTGGGTTAAATGTGCATGTAATGTGTAAATGTATATGTAATGGGGTGGGTCTAATAATGAGGGGATATATTACAAAAAAAAAAATATCAAATGATTTGAAATTGATAGTTACTCATATGTATATGTTGCATGTACTCTCATTCATTTTCAACCTAAACTATTTCATATGCATGAGAATGTCAACAATTGATATGATCTCAAGTGGGGCACATGTGGGGTTAAATATATATAATATGACACCAATGGGAGCATATATGGGTTTAAATGTGCATGTAATGTGTAAATGTATATGTAATGGGGTCCGTCTAATAATGGGGGGGAGTCCCTCATTATTAGACCCACCTCATTATATAGACATTTACACATTACATTCACATTTAACCCCATATATGCCCTCACTTTGTGTCATATCATATATATTTAGCCCCACATATGCCCCACTTGAGATTATATCAATTGTTGACATTCTCATGCATATGAAGTAGTTTAGGTTGAAAATGAATGGGAGTACATGCAACATATAAAGATGAGTAACTATCAATTGCAAATCATTTGATATCTTTTTTTTGTAATATATCAAACTCCTTACCACATGAACGAAGAAAATTGATTTAACTTTGTTACGTATACATTTGAATGATGCAAAATTTATCTAAAAACACATAATTTATAAATTATGATAAAAATTTTGAAAGATAAATTTTGATAAAAACTTTTGATTATAAATTCATAATTTTCATTAATAAATTAATTATAATTTAAATTTACACTAACATTTATTTTCTCAATCTAAACTATAATGCTTCAATAAAAAAATAATCCATAATTCACATTAACATTAATTTGTATATCCAAAAAGTAGAGTCTGAATAAATATAGTCTAGAAAGTTCATTACAAATTTTTTGATGATTAAAAAAAAACCAATTTTTTTTAAAAACACACATTTACCATATATAATTTATCCAATGACATCATTATTATCAACCTAATTAAAAACAAAATCATAAGCACATATTCTTTCAATCAAATATCAATGCACAATGTTGGGGATCCACATAAATATTAAATTCCATTATCAAGTGATAATGATTACATGCCTCATAGTATTTTGTATCACCATAATATAATGCATGTAATCATAATCACGTGATAAAACATCGATTTAAAACCAACCAAAATTCACTCCCATATTCTTGAATTTGATTTATTATAAAAATAGATACGACAATTATATTATTAATTACGTTGAACACGTTTCCCTTTATGGGCTTTCGGTGTGCAAACATTGTTCACTACAGTGGATCAATGAGCTTCAATTTCGTCCTCCTCTATCTAATCTTATTTGACCACGTGGCTCGTCAGATCTAAAGCACAACCACACCATTACCAACGTCGTTGCTCTTCAGTTTCGAAATGTTCGTCAAGATATCGTCGTTGAAGTTGTTGATCGATATGTTGAGGAAGCACAGAGTCGAAATGTCAGGATCGTCGCTGGGAACGACATGCTTCATTGGTGTCGAATTATCAATGGACGTTGGATAATGTTGGTGCTCATCATTTTTTAGTGTTGTTCCATTGGTTCCAATGCGAGATCTTTTGATTTCTATTATTTCATCAACATGTGTTTTCATGACGTGACTCATGAATCTCAAATTCATTTTCAACATTATTTTTTTAATCATTGTGTAGGTTTGGTAATTCAGTGCTTGTAAATATAGTGGCCTGGTTCATACAACAATACATGCATAGGATGTTGTTACCCTCGCTCAGGGAAACCCGCTTCTGAATTTTCCTTTCATGGTCTCTGACCCAACTACAATACCGATAAATGGGGGCAATTTTGTGGTTCCTCCCGATAATTCGAATAACCTCACCCCCATTTCCCCCTCTATATCATTGATCGCAATAAACCCAAACCAATCGGACAACGAGGCTCACAAAAACCTCGCAGATTCCAGTCTTAAGCTTTCGACGTTCCTTTGCACCTCTCGGTGCAATTGCTAGTAATCACAATTTATGACACAAGAGGCACCAATCATATTCGAATGCATCCATTGAATCTAAATCAATTTGGAATAAGCTACATCTTCCGATGAAACATTATCAGATGCAATTCAATATAACTAGAGTAGCGTTTTCATATCTGGTTTTGGTAATGGGATGTATTTGATTAAATTATATATAAATTGTAAATCCATTTTTATAATAACAAAATTTAATTTAAGTTATATGAGTCGAATTAAAATTATCATCTACATAAATAACGTAAATATTTTTATGGATGGTTAGTATGTGACTTAAGGTTAAGGTTTTGGGTGGGGAGTATGCTTTAAAAGTGCTTCTCCTTGGTTAAGAGCTCGTCTTTCTTGGATGTAAGGAAACAGGTTAATGACCTAAGACCTAAAGGCATTTGGAAGGAGTGAAAGCATGCCGCCTTACAGGTGGTGTGGTTTTCCTTGAATAAAAGTGATGGGTCAACATACATTTGTGGATAGCAACCAGTGATGGCTTTCCCTATTGTTGGTTTGAAAACTGAGTTATAATAGGTTTTCCCATTGTTTAAAAAAAAATATGGTTAAGGTATGACTAGTAATTAGCTAAGCATGTAAATGTGGTAATTGTGATTTATATGTATGATGTAATAAACCTCTCATGGTATGCTCAATATATATAAATACTATTTCAAAAAATAATATAAAGATCTAGGATGGCCACAAAGATCATGTGTGGGGCTATGAGTCCAATAAAGGGGATGAAGAAAGAAAGGCCAAGAATGGAAGAAATAACATTATATTCCATAGGAACTCCTACCTCTTTGTGTTTCCTAAGACCCAAATCATTGAATGCATATAGTGCTTGGCGAGGAACTCTACCTCACATAGTTATGAAGTCGTGGGGGTTAGGTATAATCATCTTGGGGAAGTGTAAGAGACCCTATCCTCATGGAAATTCTGACTGGAATCCATTCCCACGCACACACTTCTATTTTAAACTCAATTTCACTCATATTCTTGCGACCATCCTCATGTTACAATATCATCAAAGTTCTAAAAATTGCCTTCGCACGTTGTAGACTAATATTCATACCTATAAATGATCAAATCTAGTGGCGTGAGAGTAATTTCTAGACCAAAGATAAGAGATGGATGGATGTAGAGGAGCATAGAGGTTGGTTTGCATAGGAAACCTTGTTTTCCAATATTAATTGCCCCTTATTGGATGCCTTAGAGTTGAGGTATAATTTTATTAGGTTATTCCAAAGGGTATGCAATAGGATGAGAGTTTCCTACCTAAACTGAGAGCATTGGAGGGGAGAATGTTCTTGAAGGATTATTGAGTAGAGAAGGTAGACATATTCCTTGTGTTGCATGGGTAGTGGTTGAGAATGTCGTGACTATTTAATTGTTGGATGGTTATTTGGGGTGTTTAGGGTTGAACAACTTGGCTAGGCCTAAGAGAAATTGGGTTGTGTAAGTGACTTGGCCTCATAGTTCAACTCAGGTGTGACATCTATAGTGGATTCCTATAGTTGGATGGAAAATTTCTCATATGTAGCCAATTTCTTGAACTATCTTAGTGAAAAGATAAGTGTTCTATCTATACTCTTAATCTCTATTTACAACTTGAAATTAAATTTGGATTTCTACTAACAAATTAAATTCAATATGGAATCCTTAATTTAAATAAATTTATGCATGTTTATTTCCATTGCATTATCTAATTGCATGCATGTGTGAATTTGAATGCTTTAGAGTTTAATGCATTCAAATTTACTATAAGATTTTTGAATCTATATAGTATGTCTACTTTTGTGTCATGTAATTATTTGAAGGAGATCTTACGAGTGAATCATAAATATATAGCATAATATATGGGCACAAACATCTGCAACATCCAAACTCACAAAAGGGAACCAACATTCTACAACTATAATCATTATCTCACTTTCAATGGAAATCCTTAATTCTTAAAAAAAATGCCATTGATTATTTCACTTCATTCTTGAAAAAATTGATAGCTATTAATCATATTAAACTATTTCTTCTCAATAATATCCAACTTTACAGTGAAAAATAAAATTGCTTATCTATTACAATACTATCTACTTCTTGTGACTTTAGATATTTCTTGAAAACAATTTTTATGTTTAAAAATAATAATGCTTTATATTTTTTACATAAAATGGACTATTCAAATAAAATGGCCCAAAATTTACAAAAAAATTATACCCTCACTTTCTTGATATAAATAGAAATAACTTTAATAATAACAATAATTATATTCCTCTAAAAATTAATTATATCCTTAATAATTAAATTGATAATAACCTAATATTAAATATGTTCAATTCCTCCTGAAGCTCATTTTTTTTATTTCATTAATATTAATAAAGTTTGCAATTCCTCCTAAAGCTCATTAAAGTTTTACACAATATATTGTGTAGTTGTATTCTATGAAAGTTTCACTCAGTTTTTTTCGATAAATTTTCAACATGTTAGTTTATGGGTGTCCCATGTGACTCAAATGTATGCATCTTGGTTACTTCAATATTCAACTTTTCCATTTCTTTATGTTATAATGATAAGCTTTCACATGCTACTTTTTATTATTTAAATGTTTCTCGATCTTTGAAACAACAATTATTGGTAAAACTCTTTTTTAATGGTCTATGTACTTTTACAAGTGTTTCATCTTATAGGCCACTTGGCCTCATGGATGTTTTAATAAAGTTCTCTCTTTTAAGACAATTTAAATACAACACATGGGATTGAGATCCATGAGAGGGTTTAAACTCTTTAATTAGTAGATTTATCTTTGTGAAGATGTTGGTAACACAACCCTTTTTGTTACCTACGCAATAAAAAGGCATGAACTCCAAAGGAAAATATTTGTGATAACACTACGGAAAATTGAATTTTAAATGTAATGATGGGAGGTTGTGAATTAAGATATTTGTGATAACAAGATGGAAAATTGAATTTTAAATGTAATGATGGGAAGTTTAGTGAATGGATATGTTATTAGTGTATTTTCTTTAAGTATGTATTTTTAAGCTAGTACAAAAG
Organism: Pinus albicaulis; assembly: GCA_034641835.2. Classification (NCBI taxonomy): domain Eukaryota; kingdom Viridiplantae; phylum Streptophyta; class Pinopsida; order Pinales; family Pinaceae; genus Pinus; species Pinus albicaulis. The sequence continues at coordinate 657,209,749 of CM076576.1, read as the reverse complement.
GATTTTTATTAATATAAAAGTTTATATTGGTTATATAGAGATAACAATGTCTATCTAAGGGATTTTGACACAAACTCAAAGAAGAAACTATCATGGAATAGACAAGCTACACAACATCATCTGATTTGGAGTTTGTTTTCTAAACAACTCTTCTTGCCATTTTTCTTCACAACCTTGGTCCAACATACAAGAGGCGGATCAACCAACGTAATCTGAAGTTATTATTGAGATTTGAAGGTGTTTCCTTGTCGGAGTCAGAAGAAGCAAATTCATGAACACGTTTCAACACACCTGAAGAAACATCTTTCATAACCAATTACCTGTTTATTGGGGTGAACTGGGATCCCATCGGAGTCCTCATAAGGTTGATGGGCAGTAACAGTTTGATCTTGTTCTCCCATAAGCATGTCATCGTCGATACCCTCATCCTCTTGATCAAAAGGAGAAGACCCTCCATAGGGGGTCAGTCACAAAGTTTTCAACTTTTTGATTTAGACATTTTGTTGTGTCGCTTCTTGGTGGACATTGACCTAGGGCAGGAATTATGTAGATGCCTCGTTTGAAGACAAACACGAACCGAAATGTTGTATTCTCATAATCCAGGGATTGGGTCCAATGGTAATCACCAATTTTTTAATTTTTTCTATCCAGGATCCCTTTACTAATGTCAATTTCTGCACAAATTCTTTCGTAGGTGTACAAGCCATACTTTCCTCAAGAGATATTTGTGGCAAGATAACGGCCTAAGGAATTACCAATACCTTCAAATACTAATAAATGTCATAGATGGGCAAGCAAATTTGGAAGTTGTGTTGAACCCTTAGTTAAACTGAGAGGGGGGGGGGGTGAATTAGTTTAACAAATTCATGGACTTTTAAAACTTTTCATTAACACTTGTTTACACCTTCATTTCATGTTCAACTTAACATGTGAGTAATCTTAGAATGTGAGCAGCAAGCATTAATATAATGTAACAGTAGACTTAATATGAGAGCAACAAGTATTAAGCAGATGATATAAACCAGATCAAAACATAAACATCATGCACAGAGACACCAGATATAAGTGGAAACCCATAAAGGGAGAAAACCACATCTTATTATTGTTGTGATGCAAAGGCAAGCTCCAACTCCCTCTCACCACTGATTTTCTGTAGGCACCAACCTACAGGAGGCTCCAACCTCAATTCTGCAAGCTACAACTTACAAGGAAGCTCCAACTCCCATCAATTTTCTGCAGGCACCAACCTACAGGAGGCTCCAACCTCAGTCAGCTACAACTGACATTTTATCAAGATACAACTTGATGTGGAAGCACCAACTCCCATCTATTTTCTGCAGGCACCAACCTACAGGAGGCTCCTACCTCAGTCAGCTACAACTGACATCTATCAAGCTACAACTTGATAGGGAAGCTTCAACTTCCTTACTCTTTCAAAAGAAAAACACTTGCTGATTTACCTTGGATATCAACTATGTTCTGTACCTTCTCTTCTACTGTTCAACAGTCCTCATATCTGTCCTTATATCATTTCTGCATCTTCTCAGATTCACTATCAGCTTCTCCTTCTTCTTTGCTCAACTCCTCCTTCTACTCTGCCTCACTGCTTCATTTCTGCATTCTTTGACTTTTCATGGCATCTCGTTCTACTCCTCCTTCTTCTTATCTTCTCTGCCTCAATTCCATACTCTGCATTCTTTATACTCACTCTCTCTAACCTCTTGCAGCTTACTTATTTTCTTCAACTCTCTTCAATTCTGTTGCACACTCTCTTCTTCTCTCACTCTATTTTCATAACCTTCTCCCCTTGGATATTACCCTGTTTTATACAAAATAGCTTCATGGTTGTTTGTATTCTACTGGGAATTCAAAATGGATAGCCATGTCTCTTTGCCTTCTGCCTTCTCATCTCCTTTATCCGCTCATTCAGAAAATATAACTGTAGGTACCAATTTAACATTACAGTGGGATATTTGTTCTCTTCCGGAGACTTGCCAATGCATCACAACAATATAAATTAAAATCATTTACATTCAATTACAATGAAAACTCCAGCTCACTCATTCAGCCTCTTGGCTCACTGCGCATTTGTCTTTTCTTTGACTGTGTATGTCTTTTTCAGCTATGCTTGCTCTTCTATCCTCTATCGTGGTGTAACTGCTACATACAAGTAACTGTTCAATTCAACTCTCGGCGTTATACAAATAATAAAACATTTTAATACTTAGAATGCCCTTACAGGCCCACTCGCTGAACTTGTTCTATCTTCCGATGCGATGCATTACTATCCACATATTGGAAATGTGCATGTATCGTTTTGTGTATACATATATGTGTTGCAGTGCTTTCCTTTCCTCTTAAACTTTGGATTAATTAACTTGGAGCAGACCTGTTCTTAGTCTCATATTTTGGATGGACCCCACATGCCAGCTATACTCCGCTCAATGAACTTTGACCAACACATTCCAATCATAATATATATCAACATACATTACGTTCTCCGTTCGAATGTTTACAAAATAGTCGATAAGCCTTAGACTTCATCAACACCCATTAAACTTATAAACCTCGGGCCCACTTGCCGAACTTTTCTTATTCCTGATGTGATGAATCACTTCTGAATACTTCTGATTGTGATAGTTCCGATGCAATTAATCGCAATCGCAACTCTCAGTAGTATGTTCCGATGTCCTGCTTTTTCTCTAATGCGATTGACCACTGTTCATTTAAATGTGCCAATGCGATTAGGCCGGAACTCAAACCTATAAAATCACAGTTTATACACCCATCGGGTCTGGAACTTAATCGCAATCGCAATTTGCATTTACATGTTCCAATATTCTTATGCTCTGATGCTCCGATGCGATCACTCTGATCCGATGCAATGTGATTACTCCGATTGCGATTAATCACAATCGCAACTTTTAGTTGCATGTTCCAATGCGATCATTGTTATGCAGGAACTCAAACACATATCAATCATGGTTTATAAACCCATCGGGTCCGAGCTTCAATCGCAATCGCAACTTTCTGTTCATATGATCCGCTGCCAACTTTTTTCCGATGCGATTGATGAGGGTCCCACCATATAAGGCTTTGTTTGTTTTAAAACCAAGTGAAAAAACCTTTGGTTCTTTTGATCTCGCACCAAAAGATATAATACATATGCTTTGTATTATAGTCCATATATATATATATATATTGACCTTTGTGTATAAGGCGCAACATAAATAAGGCACTGCATATATATAGGCATCTGCTTCTGCTTTAATGTATCCTCCAGCTTGGGTTATCATTCTGGGAATTTTATGTAGGGGGTCCCACACTACATATAATGTTCTCCGTCAATATTATATTAAGTCTTTGGATCAGACTTAAGCCCAGCACAAATATATGTAGTAATATAACCTTTCGGGCTCCAGAGTTATTTTAACTCGCCTTCACTGTTGCTTTGTAAGATTCCGCTCCCTTTTGGATCAGGGTTCCGTTCAACGCTTCAACATTTTATTGTAATTAGCTCTGCCTATGACTGTGCACTGAACCACTCCAATTCACAACTCTGCTCTTGAATTACTTCTGGTCCACACCATTCATGAAGTTGCCTTTCTGTTTTGTTTTATTCTTGGCTCACCTTATCACTCCACCATTCGATCGCCCATCGAGCCCATTCGTCAGTCCTCCATACGATATCTGCAATGATATCTCAAGGAGCTATCCCCAAACCTCACAACTCTTACAAATTCCTCAATCTTAGATTCTTGCCCTTACATACTGAAGCCAATTCAAACCCACATTCTGTTCAAACAATTTGATTCGAACTTTTTCGGCGCTTTTGTGGAACATTGTCCCTTTGGATCGACCTTCCTTTCACACGTATTAAGTCTTTACCACAGGGTTTTAGTCTTCAATCAAATTCTATGCCATACAAACTCAATTAATGAATAATTTCTCAATAATTCATCTACAAACTATATTAAACCCCTGTATTAAGCTCCTTCAGGCCCTTCCAATCTTCACTGCTCTGTCTCTCCAGTTCTGCTATTAAATGGTCCTCTTCTACTGTCCTCACTACTCTGCAGCACCACCTCATCTGTCTCCTGCTGCCTTTGTTCCTTCTATGCTGCCTCTACCTCCTTTGTACTACCTCTGCTACTTGTCTTATGCTCTCTCTGCTGCCTCTGCTTGTTGTCTGCTTCTTTTCTACCTCTGCTACTTCTTTGCTGCCTCTTTTGCTATTTCTCTGCTTCTATGCTGCTCTCTTTGCCTTGTTGATGTTTCAGGTGTTCCTCCTTTGCCATCAATGACAACATTTCCAACAAGTTGAACCCACATTGGAAATTTGGTGATTACTGTTGTAGAGTGATCAAAATCTAAAAACCAAGGGGTATTTATCAGACCAACTTTACCCCAAAACCAATGTCCACCAATTAGGGCCTTATGGTAATCCTTCAATTCGTTGACCAACAATACAAAGAAACCCTTAGAAACAAAGATAACCTTGCATTTTGAAGTCCAGACCACATGAATCCACTTATAAAGGTTCTTTTAGTGTGGCGAAAATCCATTGAAGCAACAAATGATGGCCTTCTTAGAGTAGATATGAAGGTAGTTCTCCAAAGTAGGGTTTGAAACTTCTACAGATGGATCATCCTCAACTTTTTCCACTTTGTATGACCTAGGTGCAGTCTGGGTCTGTTGAGAGTTGGATCATGTCTTGAGGGCATCCTTGAAGGAAAATGGCTTTGAAGCTGAAGAGGCCCCACCACTCTTGGCACCACCATTTAGGCACGCAACAAGAGATATGGATGCATCCCTCACAATGTTGTAATCTCTGAGTAATTGATTTGTCTATAGTTTCCTTCCTTTGTAAAGGAGCCTAAATGCACCGTCTTGAATTCTTGTCAATGCTTTAATTTTGTCTTTGAGCATAAATACACCATCAACTACATTGACCATGACACATAGGGATTTACCAGACAAAGCTCAGACAAAAATTGGGAAATTTTGGAGAGAATTTTCCTTCCTTCTTTCCTCACGTGATTGATGCATTTTTGTCAAACACATTGCTTTCTTCCTCACCCTATCATTAGAGAAATTTTGAAGTCTAAAATAGGCCTCCTAAGGAATATTATAAAATAATAGTGGAAATAATAAAATAAGATTACATTACATCATCAAATTTTAGAGGAAAAAATAAAAAATAAAAAAACTATTTTTTCAACTCGTATTTTCAACTTATCTCCCTATGGTTTTACTCAAATTTCGAGCAGGAGCACTTGTTGGATGCGGAATTTAATTCCTTATCCACGGAGTACCCATTTTTCATACTTTCAATGGACCCTGCTACATGAAAAATGAGAATACATGAAAAATGTGATTGCAATCATGTTTTTCATGTATTTCTCATTTTTTGTGTCGCAAGGTCCATCGAAAGTATGCAACATAGGTAATCCTTGGACGAGGAATTAAATTCTGCATCCAACGAGTGATCCCGCTCGAAATTTGAATAAAATCACAGGGAGATAAGTTGAAAATACGAGTTGAAAAAATAGATTTTTTATTTTTTCTACTTTTTTACTCCAAAAATGGTGAATCACCCCCCATGGTTGACATCATCATATTGAATCTTATTGGTTCTTATGAAGTTTTTTTTTGGTTGTACATTTTCTTTTGAGTTCCATTTTAGACCTCAAAATTTCTCTAATGTTTTCAAATCAAGGATAGAATGTGTGCTTTTTGGACAACGATGAGGAGGTCAAGCGTTCAAGCATTTCTCGCAACCTCTTCCTGTCATCGGTCCACTTCAACCTGGAAAGTTGGGTTTCTCCAAGTCCATGCTTCAAATCCTGATCGATTTCCTTCCCATCCATCAGCCTTTGTTAGGAATTATCATCGGCATTTTCATGGCCAAAACGGTAGACCCATTACGACTCACAAGCCAACATTTGGGATTAGCCTTAGTAAAAACCCTCACGACTTTCCCATGTGGCAGAGCGGGATCGTGTCCAAGCCACAGGAACAAAACCTATGTAGGCTCGTATCCATGCAAGATTATCAAACCCTGGGAAGTCCCACAACCAGGTCGCGAGAACGAATCAAAGGGAGTGTCACTTTCTGGTCTCTAATATGGGAAGCTCATGTTTTTTCAACTTCCTCTATCTCCTTAAGTTATGTTTGTCTTCTCTAAATGAGATATGGTATTTTTTTGGCATGCGTAAATATTTTATATTACTTTATGGGGAGTTTTAAATTTTAATTATACATTAATATGGTGTAAATAACCAACACGATGTAAATTAATGAGCATTGCTTTTACTAAAAATAATATCATTGTGAAATTATAAACAATAAATGAGAATAATAAGAATGCAAAACCATGAGCTAAATGCCCCTTAAGTCCCATATTTTGCAAATGGGGCATGAATAAGAGATGGGCATCAATAAAAAAAAGAAAATGTTACTTAGTACCAAAATACAAGTTACAATAAGAGGTGCTCTTTTGCACCATTCCTTGTATCCTCTTCCAAATATCCATTCCAAGCCATTAATTGTTATTTTGGGGGGTTACTTTGAAGTGTTTCACCATGCTAAGGGATGATTCATGTGATGTGGAGTGCATGGTGCATTTGTTACCTTTGGTTTTTTTTGTGACAAGACATACACATTAGAGTATGTTTACTTATTGATTTCCAAACATCATGTCAATGCTTCTGTGGCACTAAACCATGGATCATTGAAGACCTATGTTGCTTATTGGATTTCTTCATGGCACATGCACATGGCGATTGGTTTCTTACTTGGGAGAATGATTTACCTTGGAGGAGTGTTGTGCATTTTGGAGGAGACATCAACCCCTATAAAACGCGAGGACACTTCGTTGCTTGCATAGAGGGTTGTATCAAACTTGATGACAATTGGATTATTGAGTGATCATGTAGGTACGATGGAATCAAAGGTAAAAATGACTTAGGAGGTAGTGTCAAATCTTTGGAGGCCTTTGAAGGAAGAGCATTGGACACATCTCATAAAGAATTCAACCTTAGAGCCTTACTCATTGGATAGTAGAGTTAGCTTGCTTTCAGTAGACTAGGCCTCCTTTATATTATTAGCCTCCTTAACATCTCATATATATAAAGGTAGGAGAGAGTATTTCCATGATATGCATTATTGTTAGTCCTGTAATCACATGAATTTGTTATAGATGTTAGAGCTAGATCACACTTGAATTCTTATACTCTTCTTCTTTTATATTTACTCTCTTTGTATTAAGCACCAAGATTGTTGAGGGAATTCAAGGGAATGCTTAGGTTAGGGTTTTCCCCTAAGAACACAACAAAAATACATCTTTGAGATAAACCCAATAGGAACAAGATATCACTTGATCTAGTAGTTTGTGTGAGAGAAGAAGATTAGGGTTTTGTGGCATTTGGAAACCCTCATAGTACTTAGAGTGCTTGATTTGGAGAAGATGATATACTACCTTGTACATGTGTGTAATGCAAGTGAAGGTGACAAGGAGGATTTGTCCATGTGTTATACTTGCTCGTTGTGGATTTTTGGTGGAGCGACTAGCTTTAATGGGAGAGTCTCATAGTTAGGAGGAGTTGGTGGCTATGATTCGTTATTTTGGTGGATGCACTAGCTAAGGCTTGGAGGGATTGACTTATGCCAACTTGTATTAAGCTATGGTACACATTTTTAATTTGTCTTATTTATATTTGTGAAGTGTTCTTGCATCAAAATTTAGTGTGCTTGTATATTTGAATTTCATCTTATGTTACGTTATTAATGATTGAGCAGCTTCTAATGTTGGTTATGCTTTGACATGACATTGAACATATTTTTTTAAACGATTTAACAAACATCTAAAATCTTATGATCCAAATTTATTACTATATTAATTTTCTATAATGTCATTTTAGATATGTAATTTTCTTAGGAAGTGTGCCCTAAGGGATGAAGCATTGTTGCAATGAAGTACATTTATGCTATTATAATTTTCTTGAGTTTCCTCGTGACTTGGATTAAAAATAAGAGAAGTATTTGCTACTACCATTTAATAATTCAAACTCAACCCTTGAGCTAAAAGCTCATTAGAAGGTTGAAGTAGAATTTCTAAATTTGCATTAAAAAACCAATTCTTGAAATTTCACAGTAATGATCCCTTTATTTACATATAACTCATTGAGATTGAGAGGAGATAGTGACTTATTTTTTAGGGAATTTGTGGGGTTTTATTATTATGCATTATAATGGTCATTCATTTAATCAACTAATCATCCTCATAGTCCTCAATGCTTCATGGGTAGGCTATTTCCATGATCTTGTAGGTCATTTTGATGTGTTGTGTAGCATTAGTGGTTCGCTTTCAAGATAGTACCATTTTTTGGAGTCTAATCTCATCTTACAATCAATAAAGTAGTTGGATCAAAGATCATGTGAATTCAAAAGATGTCTCTAACTCTACATTTTGGTCTACTCTAATTGTTGCTTGATTTATTGCCTAGTGTGTTGGGTTTCTCTATGTTGGTTTTCTTTTGTTAATATTTATTATTCTTCGAAAGAGTGTGAAGAAGATTTAGGTGGCCAAGTTAAGTGGGGTGCCTTCTTTTCAGCACTCTCTATTTTTATGCACCTTTTTAAGCATTAATGTTACTCTATTTTGTTGGTTTGTTTGTAGGAGGTAATTTCTTCTATTCTACCTTTCTCATTCTCTTCCATTAGTGGCATAGTGATTTCTTTTAGTTTCACCTCAATGTTTTATTGTCTAAGATCTCTTTTTATGTTTCCTTTTCGATTGGTTAATAGTATAAACTTAATGTGTTCCTTGACCAATTCACCTATATGCAAGTGTTCATTCTAGCTTAGGATTAAGGCAAGTTCATACATTTCAAATGTCTCTTGATTTACTGCCTCAATCTCTAGAAGTTAAATCATTATCTTTTATATCTATGACATTTTTTGTTTGATCATCCATCATCAACCATTTACATGAATCCCCTCCACCACCATTCCCTCTTGCAATATATTATTCAATAATTACATATTTCCTAATTGGATTTATCTAAGCTTTGGATTAAATTTTTGCTTTGCATTGGACAATGTCAATTTTGGTACTATTGATATCATGTGCACCCTTTACATTCTAGTTGTGTTACCTCAACATATTCAATTCTTAATAATTGTTGGTTCCTAAATGGATGCTCAATGCTTCTATGATGAACATCAATCAAGTGAAAATAGTATCCTCTCCCTTTTCCTATAATGCTAGTGTACTTTTTTAAAGAGGTGAGTAAGATTAAAATTATGGTTTGCGTTGTAAGCCTCAATCATTGAAATTTGTCCCATCAATAAGGTTTTTCCTTCTTAGTGTGTCTAATGTTATTTTCGGTGTTACATAGTATTGAGTATGGCTCTCATCGAGTTAATGGTATGCTACAAAGCTCTATAGCTATAGCATTGTCAATCCAACCATGGTGAGAAGCACTTTTCCATATTTAATGTTGTATATAGTCTCTTGAACTAATATCCTTTTGGTTAGTTGGCATACATATTTTATAATATTCCTTCAAATCACGTTGATACTCTATATCCAATGGTGTTTACCTCCACTACTTTGGTGGGATCCCCCTAATGGTTAAATCTTAAGGACTACATGTTTTATGTGGTTTTTATTTATAAAACAAATATAACTAATGTAATTGATGCTATGTTAAATTTTTTAAACAAAATAACAACTACAATTTACATGGTGGATCAAAATCCTCAAAAGACATTTGGTAAGGAGGTCAACTTATGCTCAGATAAAAAGGAATACACATTTACAAAGGTCTCGGGCTATGCATCTTATCATCATAAATATCACAAGGAGAGGTGAATGATTGGCATCTATATTGTTATGTTCATGCCTACTCTCTTCTATCCGTGTTGTTATAAGCATTTCTCTTTCTTGGGCTTTGGCCTAGCACTAATGTTAGAGGCATAACATGAATTGATTCATAAGGATTTTCACTTTTAAAGCTGCCATGGATTCAAAGACATGATCATTTCTTTACATTGAAATGGACTTATAAAATTAGATGCTGAGATTTTTTAAATTGTAAAAACAATAGGGATGACTCGTAATGTTAGATAGTTAAAATTTTCAAATTATAGAAAGAATTAAAATGATATAAAATTTGGGTGAGAGTTACTTTCCAATTAAAACTAGATACGAGGATTTAAATAATATATTAATAATGAAATGAAATAAAATTATTTAATTTAGAAATTAAATAATGTTTAATCATTCTATAAAATTTTCAAACATGGAAAATTGCCAAATTTCAATCAAAATTTTAAAAAACATTGATGATTAGAGAACAAACATGAAAAATTGTCAAATTCCATTAAAAAATTCAAAAACATCTGATGATTAGAGAACACTTAATTAAGAGAGGTGCTTTTTAGATATTATTTTTAGGATTCAACTATGATCATTCATCTATGACCATTTTCATGAGAGGTAGTAGTAACTGACTAACTTCTCATGATTTTTGAATAGTCCACTTAACAATCATTGCATTGAGTGATGCTCACAGGGGAGAAGTGAGATTGAAACTAGTGAAATGAATCACATAGTGTCAATCATCACTTAGGAGGCTTGCACCTGGTAACCTTAAATCACCCATCCCAAAACTCTTCTAAGTCAAGAAGGGTTCAATGCAATATATCTTAGAGTGATTAAATTCAATTCAATTCAAGAAAAAAACTCTTGTGTATGATATTTCAAAATGAGAACCTACATTAAATTGAACGAAATTGGGCTTTAAACAAAATGCTGAGATAGGAACCATGTCTCTTTGCATCCAAGTCTCTGTTCCTAATTTTAATATCATTTTGCAACAATGCAGTATTCAGTATGGGGTGCCTTCTGAGATTTTTGTTTGTTCAATCGTTGATCTAACTTCAGATTTAAGACGAATTAATGGCACACAAGTTATGATTGATCTCAGTTTCAACTGAGATACATGTGTATCATTTCTCTATCATGCATTCTACGTTGTGTATGCTATCAGTAAACAATCAGATATGAAATTGGATTAGATGGGGTTCATGAAGCGTACTCTGTATAATAAACAAAAATGTTGCCGCCCCAGCTCGTGATATCCCAGGCCAGAAGCAACACCATGACCACGAACACCACAAACCGCAATACTAGCAGACAGGCGGGATGAAGGCATACCCAGCAGCTCATCCACATCTCTTGCCATGTGATCAGCCCCGCCAGCTCCTTGGCTCTTGCATCTTCCTGCCCTTGTTCTTCCTCATAATCTTCCAGAATTGGAAAAAATAGGCTCTCATACTTGAAGGGCTCTCCCTCTACTTTTGCCCTGTTGATGCACCTCCGCCATGAGAGTATCCCCTCGGACGCTCCCTCCTTTTTGACGAGCACCTCTGTCGCTCCCAACACTGTTGCTGCTACAATTCCAAAGAATACAAAGTCATACCAATATACTACCAGCCCCATGCTCACTGTTCATCACAACTGATACTGATTAATGGTGTCTGTGATCTTTCTGCTATTCCAAGGCTGAATTGATCATGTTTTAGCAGCAGCAGGGGATTCTGGTGAGATTACCCATAGTCAATTCCTCAATCCCCAATCCCCAATCTGCAATTATGCTTGTTATTTTTTCAGTTTCTTTTTGTCACAGACAGCTATGAGAGCTTGAAGGAATGGTAGAGAGAAGCAACGACTTAGCACCTGCTAGTCCATGCTGATCAGAAAAAAATATTCAGGGCTGCTAGATTTGAATTGTAGGTGCCTCTAATTTCTATTTGTAATATTGGGGGAAAAGAAATATAATAGAACTTTAAAAATTTCAAAGGTATTGGTCGGAAGTTTGAAATTGTTGAAAGAGAGAGTCTGTGAGGATAAAATATTTTTTAACATGATAACCTTAATTCTAACTACCCAAGGCATCAAGGTTGGTTAATTTTGTCCAAAAATCTACATATGTTTTAAATCCATAACATTAAGTTGTTTAATTTTTAAAGATGCAGTGTTTCACGAATGGGTAATCCTTGGACGAGGAATTAAATTCTGCATCCAAAGAGTGATCCCGCTCGAAATTTGAATAAAACCATAGGGAGATAAGTTGAAAATACGAGTTGAAAAAATATATTTTTTATTTTTTATTTTATTACTTTTTTACTCCAAAAATAGTGAATCATCCCCTATGGTTGACATCATCATATTGAATCTTACTGGTTCTTATAAAGTTGTTTTTGGTTGTACATTTTTTTTTTGAGATCCATTTTAGACCTCAAAATTTCTCTAATGTTTTCAAATCAATGATAGAATGTGTGCTTTTTGGACAACGATGAGGAGGTCAAGCGTTCAAGCATTGCTCGCAACCTCTTCCTGTCATCGGTCCACTTCAACCTGGAAAGTTGGGTTTCTCCAAGTCCATTCTTCGAAGCCTGATCGATTGCCTTCCCATCCATCACCCTTTGTTAGGACTTATCATCATCATTTTCATGGACCAAAATGGTAGACCCATTATGACTCGCAAGCCAACAGTCGGGATTAGTCTTAGTAAAAACCCTCATGACTTTCCCATGTGGCAGAGCGGGATCGTTTCCAAGCCATAGGAACAAAACCTATGTAGGCTTGTAACAATGCAAGATGATCAAACTGGAGGAAGTCCCACAACCAGGTCACGAGAACGAATCAGAGGAAGTGTCACTTTTTGGTCTCTAATATGGGAAGCTCATGTTTGTTCAACTTCCTCTATCTCCTTAAGTTATGTTTGTCTTCTCTAAATGAGATATGGTATTTTTTTGGCATGCGTAAATATTTTCTATTACTTTATGGGGAGTTTTAAATTTTAATTATACATTAATATGGTGTAAATAACCAACAAGATGTAAATTAATGAGCATTGTTTTTACTAAAAATAATATCATTGTGAAATTATAAACAATAAATGAGAATAATAAGAATGCAAAACCATGAGCTATATGCCCCTTAAGTCCCATATTTTACAAATGGGACATGACTAAGAGATGGGCATTAATAAAAAGAAGAAAATGTTACTTAGTACCAAAAGACAAGTTACAATAAGAGGTGTTCTTTTGCACCATTCCTTGTATCCTCTTCTAAATATCCATTCCAAGCCATTAATTGTTATTTTGGGGGGTTACTTTGAAAGTGTTTCACCATGCTAGGGGATGATTCATGTGATGTGGAGTGCATGGTGCATTTGTTACCTTTGGTTGTTTTGTGACAAGACATACACATTAGAGTATGTTTACTTATTGATTTCCAAACCTCATGTCAATGCTTGTGTGGCACTAAACCATGGATCATTGAAGACCTATGTTGCTTATTGGCTTTCTTCATGGCACATGCACATGGCGATTGGTTGCTTACTTGGGAGAATGATTTACCTTGGAGGAGTGTTGTGCATTTTGGAGGAGACATCATCCCCTATAAAACATGGGGACACTTGGTTGCTTTCATAGAGGGTTGTATCAAACTTGATGACGGTTGGATTATTGAGTGATAATGTAGGTGCGATGGAATCAAAGGTAAACATGACTTAGGAGGTAGTGTCAGATCTTTGGAGACCTTTGAAGGAAGAGCATTGGACACATCTCATGAAGCATTCAACCTTATAGCCTTGCTCATTGGATAGTAGAGTTAGCTTGCTTTCAGTAGACTAGGCCTCCTTTATATTATTAGCCTCCTTAACGTCTCATATATATAAAGGTAGGAGAGAGTCTTTCCATGATATGCATTATTGTTAATCATGTAATCACATGAATTTGTTATAGATGTTAGAGCTAGATCACACTTGACTTATTATATTCTTCTTCTTTTATATTTACTCTCTTTGTATTGAGCACCAAGATTGTTGAGGGAATTCAAGGGAATGCTTAGGTTAGGGTTTTCCCCTAAGAACACAACAAGAATACATGTTTGGGATAAACCCAATAGGAACAAGATATCACTTGATCTAGTAGTTTGTGTGAGAGAAGAAGATTAGGTTTTTGTGGCATTTGGTAACCCTCATAGTACTTAGAGTGCTTGATTTGGAGAAGATGATATACTATCTTGTACACGTGTGTGATGCAAGTGAAGGTGACAAGAAGGATTTGTCCATGTGTTATACTTGCTCGTTGTGGATTTTTGGTGGAGCGACTAGCTTTAATGGGAGAGTCTCATAGTTAGGAGGAGTTGGTGGCTATGATTCGTTATTTTGGTGGATGCACTAGCTAAGGCTTGAAGGGATTGACTTATACCAACTTGTATTAAGCTATGGTACACATTTTTAATTTGTCTTATTTATATTTGGGAAGTGTTCTTGCATCAAAATTTTGTGTGCTTGTATATTTGAATTTCATCTTATGTTATGTTAATGATTGAGTAGCTTCTAATGTTGGTTATGCTTTGACATGACATTGAACATATTTTGTTAAACGATTTAACCAACATCTAAAATATTATGATCCAAATTTATTACTATATTAATTTTCTATAATGTCATTTTAGATATGTAATTTTCTTAGGAAGTGTGCCCTAAGGGATGAAGCATTGTTGCAATGAAGTACATTTATGCTATTATAATTTTCTTGAGTTTCCTTGTGACTTGGATTAAAAAGAAGAGAAGTATTTGCTACTACGATTTAATAATTCAAACTCAACCCTCGAGCTAAAAACTCATTAGAAGGTTGAAGTAGAATTTCTAAATTTTCATTCAACAACCAATTCTTGAAATTTCATAGTAATAATCCCTTTATTTACATATAACTCATTGAGATTAAGAGGAGATAGTGAATTATTTTTTAGGGAATTTGTGGGGTTTTATTATTATGCATTTTAATGGTCATTCATTTAATCAACTAATCATCCTCGTAGTCCTCAATGCTTCATGGGTAGGCTATTTCCATGATCTTGTAGGTCATTTTGACGTGTTGTGTAGCATTAGTGGTTCGCTTTCAAGATAATACCATTTTTTAGGAGTCTAATCTCATCTTACAATCAATAAAGTAGTTGGATCAAAGATCATGCGAATTCAAAAGATGTCTCTAACTCTACATTTTGGTCTACTCTAATTGTTGCTTGATTTATTGCCTAGTGTGTTGGGTTTCTCTATGTTGGTTTTCTTTTGTTAATATTTATTATTATTTGAAAGAGTGTGAAGAAGATTTAGGTGTCCAAGTTAAGTGGGGTGCCTTCTTTTCAGCGCTCTCTATTTTTATGCACGTTTTTAAGCATTAATGTTACTCTATTTTGTTGGTTTGTTTGTAGGAGGTAATTTCTTCTATTATACCTTTCTCATTCTCTTCCATTAGTGGCATAGTGATTTCTTTTAGTTTCACCTCAATGTTTTATTGTCTAAGATTTCTTTTTATGTTTCCTTTTCGATTGGTTAATAGTATAAACTTAATGTGTTCCTTGACCAATTCACCTATATGCAAGTGTTCATTTTAGATTAGGATTAAGGAAAGTTCATACATTTCAAATGTCTCTTGATTTGCTGCCTTAATCTCTAGAAGTTAAATCACTATCTTTTATAGATGACATTTTTTGTTTGATCATCCATCATCGACCATTTACATGAATCCCCTTCACCACCATCCCTCTTGCAATGTATTATTCAATAATTACATATTTCCTAATTGGATTTATCTAAGCTTTGGATTAAATTGTTGCTTTGCATTGGACAATGTCAATTTTGGTACTATTGATATCATATGCGCCCTTTACATTCTAGTTGTGTTACCTCAACATAGTCAATTCTTAATAATTGTTGGTTCCTAAATGGATGCTCAATGCTTCTACGATGAACATCAACCAAGTGACAATAGTATCCTCTCCCTTTTCCTACAATGCTAGTGTACTTTTTTCAAGAGGTGAGTAAGATTAAAATTATGATCTGCGTTGTAAGCCTCAATCATTGACACTTGTCCCATCGATAAGGTTCTTCCTTCTCAATGTGTCTAATGTTATTTTTGGTGTTACATAGTGTTGAGCATGGCTCTCATCAAGTTAATGGGATGCTACAAAGCTCTATAGCTATTGCATTGTCAATCCAACCGTGGTGAGAAGCACTTTTCCATATTTAATATTGTATATAGTCTCTCGAACTAATATCCTTTTGGTTAGTTGGCATGCATATTTTATGATATTCCTTCAAATCATGTTGATACTCTATATCCAGTAGTTATTACCTCCACTATTTTGGTGAGACCCCCCTAAATGGTTAGATCTTAAGGACTATATGTTTTATGTGGTTTTTATTTATAAAACAAATATAACTAATGTAATTGATGCTATGTTACATTTTTTAAACAAAATAACAAGTACAATTTACATGGTGGATCAAAATCCTTAAAAGACATTTGCTAAGGAGGTCAACTTATGAAATACACATTTGCAAAGGTCTCGAGCTATGCATCTTGTCATCATAAATATCACAAGGAGAGGTGAATGATTGTCATCTATATTGTTATGTTCATGCCTACTCTCTTCTATCCATGTTGTTATAAGCATTTCTCTTTCTTAGGCTTTGGCCTAGCACTAATGTTTGAGGTATAACATGAATTGATTCATAAGGATTTTCACTTTTAAAGCTACCATGGATTCAAAGACATGTTCATTTTCTTTACATTGAAATGGACTTATAAAATTAGATGCTGAAATTTTTCAAATTGTAAAAACAATAGGGATGATTCATAAAGTTAGATAGTTAGAATTTTCAAATTATAGAAAGAATTAAAATGATATAAAAATTGGGTGAGAGTTACTTTCCAATTAAAACTAGATATGAGGTTTTAAATAATATATTAATAATGAAATAAACTATTTAATTTAGAATTTAAATAATATTTAATCATTTTATAAAATTTTGAAACATGGAAAATTGTCAAATTCCAATCAAAAATTCAAAAAACATCTGATGATTAGAGAATAAACATGGAAAATTGTTAAATTCTAATAAAAAATTCAAAAATGTCTGATGATTAGAGAATGTCCAATTGAGAGAGGTGTTCTTTTAGATATTATTTTTGGGATTCAACTATGACTATTCATCTATGACCATTTCCATGAAAGGTAGTAGTAACTCACTAATTTCTCATGATTTTTGAATAGTCTACTTAGCACTCATTGCGTCTGAGTGATGCTCACAGGGGTGAAGAAGTGAGCTTGAAACTAGTGAAATAAATCACATAGTGTCAATCATCACTTCAGAGACTTGCACCCTGTAGGTCACCCATCTCAGAACTCCTCTAACTCAGAAAGTGTTCTTATTAATACAATATAAATTCAATTCAATTCAATTCAAGAAAACAACTTTTGTGTATGATATTTCAAATGGAGAACCTACATTACATTGAACGAAATTGGGCTTTAAACAAAATGCTGAAACAGGAACCATGTCTCTTTGCATCCAAGCCTCTGTTCCTAATTTTAATATAATTTTGCAGCAATGCAGTATTCAGTATGTGGTGCCTTCTGAGATTTTTGTTTGTTCAATCGTTGATCTGACTTCAGATTTAAGACGAATTAATGGCACACAAGTTATGATTGATCTCAGTTTCAGGCGAGATCCATGTGTATCATTTCTCTATCATGCATTCTACGTTGTGTATGCTATCAGTAAACAAGCAGATATGAAATTGGATTAGATGGGGTTCATGAAGCGTACTCTGTGTAATAAACGAAAATGCTGCCGCCCCAGCTCGTGATATCCCAGGCCAGAAGCAACACCATGACCACGAACGCCACAAACCGCAACACTAGCAGACAGGCGGGATGAAGGCATACCCAACAGCTCATCCACATCTCTTGCCATGTGATCAGCCCCAACGGCTCCTTGGCTCTCGCATCTTCCTGCCCCTGTTCCTCCTCGTAATCTTCCAGAATGGGCAAAAATAGGCTCTCATACTTGAAGGGCTCTCCCTCTACTTTTGCCCTGTTGATGCGCCTCCGCCATGAGAGTATCCCCTCGGCCGCTCCCTCCTTTCTGACGAGCACCACTGTCGCTCCCAACACTGCTGCTGCTATAATTCCGAAGCATATAAAGTCATACCAATATACTACCAGCCCCATACTCGCTGTTCATCACAGCTGATACTGATTAATGGTGTCTGTGATCTTTCTGCTATGCCGAGGCTGAATTGATCATGTTTTTGCAGCAGCAGGGGATTCTGGTGAGATTGCGCATAGTCAATTCCTCAATCCCCAATCCCCAATCTGCAATTGTGGTTGTGTTTTTTTTCAGTTTCTTTTTGACAGACAGCTATGAGAGCTTGAAGGAACGGTAGAGAGAAGCAACGACTTAGCACCTGCTAGTCCATGCTGATCAGCAAAAAGATGCAGGGCTGGTAGATTTGAACGGTAGGTGCCTCTAATTTCTATTTGTAATATTGAGGGAAAAGAAATATAATTGAACTTTTAAAACGTCAAAGGTATTGGTCGGAAGTTTGAGATTGTTGAAAGAGAGAGTTTTTGAGGATAGATCTTTTTTAACAGAATATCCTTCATTCTAACTACCCAAGGAATCAAGGTTGGTTAATTTTGTCCAAAAATCTATTAGATATTTTTTAAATCCATTAAGTTGTTTAATTTTTAAAGATACAGTGTTTTAGGGATGTTTTAGAGAGTTAGATTTATTTATATATTTAATAGTGTATTAAAAAAAATCATTTTACTATTAGTTAGAGTAAGCTACTTAAATGATAGTATTAATAATAAACCTAGTCAATTTTATGAGCATGTATATTTGTGCATACATTGTTATCATTTAATATTATTTAATATGATTAAAAACATTATATATAGGTATAAAATTTGAAAGTAATTTACTCATATTATGGTATGAGTGAATAACAATATTTTCAAAAGGTAGTTTAGTTTTATAGTGAGTTTCTATTTTTTTATATGTGTATTTTACAACTAGAGTAAAGAGATCACGACATATGTCTCACTTTTTGGCTAGCTTTTTCTCATATTGGACTTCCTAGGATCAATTTTGTGTTCATTTTTTGTGGTTGGTATGTAATTTCTTTTTGTTCTTTCATTTTCACATTCCAATTATTTCATAAAATTCAAGTAAAGCTAGTAATTAATTAATTTGAGATCTGACGAAAAATAAATTTGCATAGTTTAAGATTTTAAAATATTATAAGATATATTTTGATAAATTGTTCTAGTGGAATATCCATGATAGTTTATAGATCATATTGATAGCAGGGTGGTTTTCTTTGGAAGTGTTTGTGGGAAATCGCAGGATGTAGGAGTTGGCTCAAGAAAAAAATGCATAACACCCTAGTCATCGTGGATGAGTTTGTTCACAAGAACCCTCGAGATCTATCAAGAGAGAGATTTAAAAGGCCAAAAGAACGAATCATTGATATCTCTCGCAATATGGACCTCATCATGGCAACTCTGTCAAGCAAGCTCGTACCATTCGAGGAGGCTATAGGCTCTAAGTTAGAGATCGGATTAGAGGGGAAACTCAGAGAAAACGAAGGCTCAAAAAAGGATCAAAGGAAAGAGCTCGAGAAAGAGAAGCCAAGTTCTAGTGCAATTATCCCCTTCATAGTCCATATTTAAAATTAAAACGAAAGTGGATATCAATCCATACCAAGGTGATATCAATGTAGTAAAGTTGAACCATTGGTTGCAAAAGTTAGAGGTCGATTTCAGTGTCCATCATATAAAATAAGAGAAAAAAAAAATCATTTGTTGGACTAAAATTAGAGGGTCGTGCATTAACCTAGTGGGAAAGTCACACAACGACACTTAGGTTGGAGGATGCGCCACAAGTAACCGAGTGGGAGGATTTCAAAACCCTCATTATTCAAGTTCTATCATATTGGGTGTGTAGAGGACCAATAGATTCATTAGCATTACTTTAAGCAAAGTATGCAAGAGTACACCATTGAATTTAAGAAGATGGTTATCATGTAGGATATCTCTCCCAAGAACCCGGATGTACTCCTAAAGTATTTGAGGAGTCTGCACAATAATTTGTGAAAGCATCTGATGCTCTTCAAGTCCATGATAGTTAATGAGGCATGTGTGTAAGCATAATGTCTGGAAAACATAGGAAAAAAAAAGGACAACCAAGTGGTTCCTAACAAAAAGGCCACTGAGATGCTTCTAGGGAGGGAAAGATGAAGTAGAAAGGGAAAAACAAGAAGACGATGTATACTGCACATTAGTGCAAGTATCCAAGTAACCATCACAACCATTGCAATATTGATGGTCATATTGAAGAAAGTATTGGAAATTACATCTAGAACTAAATCCTAATAATCCTAAGAAGGTTTCCAAGAAGAAGAACCTTCTAACCACAAATTCAAGCAATAAAGTATAGATAAACTTAGATGTGGTTGATAATATTACTTGTGCTTTGGTGCAGAAGGTGATGAATTTAAGTAGCCTTCATCAACAGGGGGAGAAGGAGATGGAAAAACTCTTCCATATCAAGTTCTAGGGCAAGAAGAACAAGTTGAATGCTCTATTCGATTTTGGTTTTAGGTCAATTTGATAACATTTGATCTAATAAGAAAACTTGGATTTGAGTTTCATGATTATTCAAGCCCATACCCATTGGGGTGGGTGAACAAGCATGAATAAATCAAGTTCATGAAACAATGAAAAATTCAAATTTGTTGTAAGTGTAGAGTTTATTGATAAAGTGGAAGTAGATGTAGTACCACTTGACATGAGTGGTGTTGTGTTTAGAACCCCTTACATGTATATGAGGAATACAATCTTCATGCAAAGAGCCAATTGGTAAGGCTTGATCAAGGATGGGAAGTCTCACATCATCAATGCACACAAAAGTAAATCAAATATATTACTATTAAATTCCAACAAAGAAACACATGTTGTTTATCTTAAGGTATAATCAACTAGGTGATGTATCCATAAGGGCAAAGACATCCTTGGAGGGATGTACTAGAGAGAAAAAAAACAATAGGTGAAGAAATTTGTTGTAAGCATGTGGGGAGTGTTCTAGGAGCCTAAAGGGTTACCACCTAAGAGGGAAGTAAAGCACAATATACATTTGTTTCCTAACTCCCTATTTCCAAACATTGTGTTGTATAAACAATTTGTTTTGGAAGTAGATGAAGTGAAAAGTAGTTGCAGTTGTTGGAGCGGGGAGTGATCCAACCAAGTATCTCACCTTGTGGGTCACCTATCATTTTTATACCCAATAAGGGTGGACTTTCCACATGTGTATCAACTATAGGGAATTGAACCAGATTACACTCAAGAAGTGATACCCTTTTCCCAAGATTGACAATTTGCTAGACCAATTGCAACATGTCAAGTACTACAATAAGTTGGATATGAAATTAGGATACGACAAGGTATGTGTCAAAAAATAAAAATAAAACTTGGAATACCACCTTAAAGACAAGGCAAAGCCATATGAATGGTTGGTCATACAAATTGGTTTTTTTAATCCACCATGTTTATGAGACTGATAAATTATGTATTACATCCATATTTCTATTTATTTGTTATACTATATTTGGATGATATATTGGTTTATAACTCTACTTAGGAGGAATGCATCTCACATATCATGTAGGTGTTGGAGACTCTAAAGAAGCATCAATCGATGGCTAACCTCAAGAAATGTGAGTTTTCTTAATATTCATTAGTGTATTTGGGATATGTGATCAATGGAGGGGAACTCAAGATAGATCCTACAAAGATGGATGCCATCATGAAATGGTCAGTTCCTACTAATGTCACATAAGTTAGGAGATTTGTTGGGGAATCACAATATCAATGGAAGTTCATAGCATCTTTTTTAGTGGTAGTTACACCACTCCATGCCATAACCAATGAGTGATAGGAGTTTACAGTGTGGAATGAATTAGCGAAATACTTTTGAAGATCTTAAATGAAAGATTAGTCAAGCACCAATTCTTACATTTTCAAACTTGTATAAACCTTTCAAAGTGAATATAAATGCAAATAGGTATGTCATGGGAGAAGTCTTGATGCAAAGAAGTAATTTGATATGTTATCATTTAAAAATGTTCAATGAGGGAGTCTTAAAATACCCTATCTGTGATAAGGAACTATATGCCCTAGCGCAAGCTATTAAGAAGTGGAAATAGTATTTGATGGGAAATGAGACCATTATCCACATAGATCGCCAACCACTGTAGAATTTGTAGGCATAGAGTAAACTTCAACAAACCAAACATTACAAATGAATGAGTTTTTTACAACAATTTTATTTAGTCATAAATACAAGAAGGGTAGCACTAATCAGTTTAAAGACATGCTTTCAAGGCCACCACCTACATCAAATATTATAGCTTTGGGCATTGTTATGTATAGAGAGCCTTTTATTCGTTATGCATACAAAGAAGCATACACAGACAATGAGGACGTCAAGGAGGTGTTTCAATAGCTACAATGCCAAATTCATGTAGAAGAAGATGATATCAAGGTTGAATATCTTA
Organism: Pinus albicaulis; assembly: GCA_034641835.2. Taxonomy (NCBI): domain Eukaryota; kingdom Viridiplantae; phylum Streptophyta; class Pinopsida; order Pinales; family Pinaceae; genus Pinus; species Pinus albicaulis. The sequence goes on along the minus strand of CM076576.1, from coordinate 657,187,258 downwards.
TCTAGAATGGGGTATTGTACAAGCAAGACAATGTATATGTTCCTAAAGGTGAAAGATTGCAACTTATCAGAGAAGCTCACACCTCCAAGGTTGTAGGACATTTTGGTATTGCAAAGACAATAGCTAACTTACAAAGGTATGTTTACTAGCCCATAATGCAAGAAGATGTAGCATGAATTATTAGAGGATGCACACTTTTTTATATCAACAAGACTAGTAATAGAAATCAAGGTTTATGTCATCTCTTACATGTATCCACATGACCTTGGGAAAACATTTACATGGATTTTTATGGGTGGTTTATCAAAAATTTGGAAGGGACATGACTATTTATTTTTGGTAGTTGATAGATTCAACAAGATGTGATTATTATGCCCTATAAAGGACTATCAAAGGACAAGAAGCAACAAACATGCTTTTTGAATAAGTCTAGGTGCACTTTGGGATATCAAGGAGTATAATCTCATACATGGATACTAGATTTCTTAGTGCCTTTTGGAATACAATCTAGGATAATATGGACATCAATTTGAAGATATCTACAACATTCCATCCAAAGATAGATGGCAGAAAAAAAGTAACTTTGGTCCACCTTTTGAGGGATTACAATCAGAATCTTGAAGACTTGGGATGAAATCTAATCTATGGTCAACATAACAAAGCAGTCCATACTTCTACAAGTAAGACCCATTTTCAAACTTGTTTTGGTTATTTTTCGCCTTCACCCTTACATGTTGTACATGGACAACAGGGAAGAGTGAGGGAAGACATCAGAGAAGAAGCATTGGGAGTAGAGAATTTCATTGAAAAGATTAGGAAAATCCATTTCCAAGTATGAGAGACATTGAAAAAGTTGCAAGAAAAGTATAACATCAGACTGCATGATTAATAAGCAACCAAGAAGTCATTCAATGTAGGAGATAGAGTTTGGCTACAATAGAATAAGAAAAAATTATAGGGTCCCAGTAAGAATATCAAGGCTATGCGGTATAATCCTTTTGAGGTATTGGAGAAAGTGGGAGATAATGCATATAGACTCAATATCCCCCATACATGTGCATTTACTAAATAGTCAATGTGGAGAATCTGGAACTCTATGAGCCTTCCATGTTGATCAAGTGGAGGATCAGGTCCTACATATAATAGAATAATTAGCACCATATGCTCAAGCAAAGTTGAAAGAATACATCATTTTGCAGAATAAATCTAAACCTATAAGACATAGGCAACATGACCTTTGGAAAATTGGGTTGAAAGGAAAAATTTTAGGCAAAGCAAATTGGTACTCCAGGAAGAAGGTAGAGAAAAGTTATCCTAACCTCATTCATAATTCTCTTGGTGGCTAGAAGCACTCGTAAATGGGTTGTATGATCTTGATTGGATCATTAAAGGTTTACCATCTATCTTGGTGCTTTCTAAGTGGAAAAATTAGAGGAATTTTCATGTAGTGCCCATTTTAATGGCAATTCTAACTATTGAAAATTAGTGTCCATAACCTTCTAGAGCCACTCAAGAAATCAAATGGATTTTTTGGGATTTTAGTGTCCATAAATTGTGCTCACACCCTCAAATTTGATTTTTCAAACCAACACCTTTCCAACAATGTGAAAATCACCTCAATCGAAGCTTGAATGTGAAAGTTATGCCTCTTGCAAGTTGACCTACCTTATTGAACACCGCAATATGATTGGATGCCATATCAACCCCTCATTACTCACACATATGGGGCTATCCCATGTTCAATAATATTTTAGAAGGTCTAAAACCTTACCACAATTGAGGGTTGAAGAAAATAAAATAAAACCCCTAAATGGCTAATGGGCTACTAAGAGGAGAAGGGGTTCCATTCTTGGCATTGTATCTTATTCCATAACTGAGAAAAACATATGAGAGTGGTATTTTGTGAGCATAACAAAGGAGGACGAGGATTCCGCAGTAGTTATTCAGGCCACAATGTCAAAAGGTAACTCCACAATGAGTTTCCATTTATTTGTATATGCATTTTACAACTAAAGCAAAGAGAGCATAGCATAGGCCTCACCTTCAAGTTAGGTTTTCTCTCATATTGGGCTTCTCAAGGTAAATATTGTGTTAATTTGTGTGGACAATGTGTAATTTGCGCGGACAATGTGTAATTTGTGCATGCTATTTCATTTTTGTATTTCAGTTATTTCATAAAATTCAAGCAAAGATAGTAAATAATTAATATAGGATCTAAGGGGAAAAAATTGCAGTCTAAAATTTCATAATATTATAAGCTCTATTGTGATGAACAGTTCTAGTGGAATATCCAAGACAATTATAGATCAGTGTGTGTGTGTGTGTGTGCGCGCGCGTGCGTGTGCATACATTGTTACATTTGAATATGATCAAACATTAAGGTTGCTTATTTTTTACCTACAAATTTATTTTTGTTTAGTCGAGATCACATTCTTTTCAGGAAAAAAAGTGTAATTTATATTTATTATAAAAATAAATTACATTCTTCTCATGTCAAAGGCATGATATAAAAAAAGTAAGTATAGGTGCATACTACACTTGCAAGAGTATATGTGCATATTGAACTTACAAGATTGAAATTATGGAAATTCCTTGGAAATCAAAATTCAATGTGAAACACAAATTCTACCTTCAACTTAAAAGGTTTCTTGAATGTTGGCACTGTGAATTTCCATCTTTAGAGCTATATATATATATATATATATATATATATATATATATATATATATATATATATATTCAACTCTTTTAGGGCAACTTATCAACTAATAAACAGATCTAAAAATGCTCTTTTATAGTTGCATAACAACAATATGAAAATAGTAAAATCAACCCCTTATATTCTTACTTAGATATCAAAATGATGAAAAGTTTTCCTTTTTATTTTGATGAATCAACAATACATATATGCATGTAAATAAGAATCTATAAAAAACATATATAGTTGGAAATGAAATCTAGAGATTGTACAAGTTTTGGAAAGCCAAAAAAAATTATTAATATGCTCAAGATGAAGTACATGTACATACCATAGTCTTCTCTCAAGGCTAGTACAAATCCTCCCACCTCTCCAAATCCTAGTTAGGGCAAATCAAGAAAACCCTAGCAAACAAGAAGATCCAATATGCAAGAGTCTCCACAAAACATCCTTTGAGGCAAGATATCATCTCTTCCACTTCTTCACAATTCCATTCTAGAGTTTTATCACGAAACTAATATCTCAAATCTCCAAGGGATAAACCTTAATCGTAGACCTCGAAGACACTTTAAGAAGACCAAAGAAACCTATCGACTTGAGAGAGTGAGATAGATAGAGAGATATCAATCACATGTGAAGACTCTAAAGAGATATAAGGGTTAGTGTGTACTCTTCTCTAGGGTCACATCTTATCAAAAGAGTGAATGTAAGTGAGTGAATAAACATGCATGAATGAAAATACTCTACCCTTCCTTTATTTATATGAGAGGTAAGTGAGGCCAATAATAAAATGTGAGCCTTGGTACTTACAAGAAACTTACCATAAGCACTTGTAGGCTAACAAAAGAGAGAGACCACACACTAATATACATGTATCATTTTTCAAGATGAAGTCATGCATAATAATGGCTCTAAGATGATGTATCTATGCAAATCATGTCAACATACCTTTATCACAAGTTTCCATAGACTCCATAAATCCTCCTAAGAAACATATCCCACTAGGTTAGTTTCCCTTGCAATAATATCATCAAATATTTAGGAATCCTTGAACCATATTTGATCATCTAAATAATAATGTAAGCTTCCACATGCCTATTAGGGATTTATTCCCTCCTCCAAAGCTACACAATACTCCTCATCCTAGGTATGGTACTCTCTAAGAAAGTGGATCCTTCGTGGTGACACAGTGAAAGGAAACCACCAAATTGCTAAGAGAACTCCAACACCTAAGGGAAGAACACTAAGCTAGAAACCATATGAGGTCAATCATCCACTAAGTAATATATCTCAACTGTGCAAATCCATTAAGGACTATCTCTCATATGTTAATCCATATTATGTCGTCGAGGGGTTAAACATACACCATGTAACCCAAATCTAAATAAGCACCCCAAGCATCATGTAAACAATTTTAGAGTAACCATAGAAGTTAACACTTTCTCTTTACAAGAATAATGTTTACATAAACACAAGTTAAATCCCTCTATAATTTCACTCAAACCACTCTTTATAATTATGTACCCGTTATAGTATCATAATCAACCATTGTCATTTATAAGGAACTTATCACCCATTGGAGGATTGAAATGCAGTAGTCTCATAATTGGCCACTATCATCTATAAGGAACCTAACATCGATGTTATCAAATCATTTTGATTCTCTAATTAACGATAAACCCTTACGAATATTAAGGAATAATTCTAGAAATAATCAACATATTAAACTTCATCATCCTCTAATTCAACATCATAGGTAAAAATTAATGGACACCACATCATGAGATATCCAAGACATCTTGTAGAGAATATCACATATCCACACAAGGTAAAAAAAAACATATCACATATGTCAAGGTTTTAAAGAGAGAGATCAATATAAGTCGATCCCTTGACACTATAATACAAAGTGTGCGGTATATGTAACAATCGATGGAAGGTAACCATCATCTTGTGGACATGAGAGTCCCTTTCACATTGCATATCAGATCTTATAGAAATTGAACCTACCTGAACTAGTCCAACTCCCTCATTTAGATATTATCCTAGAGTAACATAATGGTTAACTCCCTATATGTGAGAGAATCCATGATCCCTATCAAGAGTATCATCACGTTAAATTCCCTCTATTTAATAGGATTGGTGATCCCTAGCTCTATGTTCTATAATAATCCCATCATTTGCAACTCTACCTTTTGTCTCATCATCATCCTCCATCAAAGTGTCATACTTCTCCACTTAACAACAAGAAGGCTCATAGAACAAGTCAATGTAATCATCACATCTCTCATCCTCTAGATAATTGGAAGTTTCATGGATGGAAGAAACCAATGCAACATGGCTAGCATATCTGCTATGAAGTGTAATCACTCTCACTAAATATTTGTGTTCTTCTACATGCTCTTGAGCCTCTAAATTTGGAACACCAATATTCATATTCTCCTCAATCACTGAAGGATAATTCTATGAACTAAAGATGTGATATCCTCATAAACATAAGATATTATCAAAGTTTGTTCAATAATTGTTGTACCTATTTCTATGACCTCTCACCATGCATGTGCCTCCTCAAAGTTAGAAATCTTCCAAACTCCCATTACAATGAACATGTGCTACCATATTAGCATGTAACCTATAAAGGCCACCCTCTCTCAACCCCTTTGGACAAAATCCTTGGATTAGCCGGAATACAATCATTGATGTTGTACTATTACCATCTAAAGGTAAATCTCAAATGTATATTTCTCATACAAAAAAATGAAAGGAGGTTCTTCCTCAAACTAGGAACCAATAAAATGTGATCTAGCTCTAAAACATCACTTGAGTGCATCCAAAATTACATGGAGATCACTCCTCTCATTGGGTAAGTGGAATTATCGTTAAAATCCATAGCCATGCTTGCATTTTTCTCTTAAATACTATTGAATAGAGACTCTACATATTTTATGTGTCGATAAGCTACATTTCCATATACCTAGCAACAATATACATGGACTTAGAAGATAACCAAGAAATCATGGAAAAGGTAGTCTCAAACTTAGAGTTCATCTCCTCAATACCGACAACAAACCCAATTACAACATGTCTCACACCTTTTCATTTTTTCTTCAATGAATACTATCCTACATAATGTCCCGTCTCATGACATTAGATACAACACACCACCTCACTCAAGTATTTCTCCCATGTATCTATCACATCCTTCTTATTGAAACCTTTCTTGTTATTTTTCTTTGTCTTCTAAGCAAGACCAATGGCATCCACTTCCCCTTATTTTTCCCAAAAATATTGTTTCTTATTACAAAATCTCAACCCAAAGCTTGGAAAACTTTGGTATAATTTCTTAAGCACAAACATACTGAACAAAAAGAATCCAAGAAGAAGTAAGCCCTAAATTTATGGAAATGGGCATTAACTCATTATCTTCCACTTTACTTCCAGTTTCTACAAATTGATACTTTAGTTCACTGATCTTGGTCAAGAAGTTCAATGTATCTTTCTTACTCATGCACATAGTTGATAGCCAGTTTCCTAAAAGAATTTGTTTGAGAAACACAAGAGTTCTAAAGTAACTCAACTAGAGAATCAAACATGTCCTTACATATTTTTTTCTCCGCAATTTGAGAGATGAAAATTATACTTCATGGAATAAACAATATGCAAGGCGATGTTGATAGGGGAAATGATTCAGAAACAGTCAAGGGATTCTCTCTGGTATGAGGTCTCAAATAGATGTCACACTATTTGGGATAAGAGATCCATCCATATCTTGGCCTGATAACCATTCTTGGTTGTGTGTGAGTGTTGTGAGATGTGTGCGATTGTCAAAACGATGAGGTGCACCTATTGAATTAGAAGTTATTCTACATGCAAAAATGTAATTATTCTAACCTATCTAAAGGGAATGACAGATAAGACAATGGAAGTGATAGATAGGAAAATGGAAGTGATGAGTGGAAAATAGCACAAATGTACAATAAAGGAAATGGTTAGTTGATATCCTAGACAACATTGTATTCTAAAATTATGAAAAAAAAATACATTTTAGTCAGATCTTGAACCAATAAGTACTCAATATAGAAAGCAACATAATTGAAAACACAAGTAAGAAATCAAAAACCAATTCGCAGATTGGTCCAAGGACTAGCAGTAATATATCTCACTGATACATACATAAATGAATTGCTTAAGAGTAGTTAGAAACACATACACCATGCATGTGAAGTGGAACTTTAACGATGGCCTTCAAGGCTTCTCTGTATTAACTAGCCAAAGAAATACATAATTAATAGCCTCCAATCTCTAGTCTGCAAATTATATCAACAAAATTCAAAAAATTGCAACCCTCTTTACAAAGAGTTTTACAACATTTATAGATTCAATTAGTAACTACCTCATATAACTTTTAAACTTCTCTGAGATCAGATACAACTCTTTAGCTTCCCATGATTTACAGATACCACAAGGAAAAATATTTAGAAACTCTAAATAATGAGGGTGACATTTGTTTCACTTTGATTGGATCTCCATATGAGAACATCATGATGTCCTGAATGTATGCCACCTAGACATCACAATGTGATGCAATCATTTTATCTCCTCTAGGTAACTAACCATCCATGACTATGTGGTATTATATTGTTCCTTATGAGAGCATTGTGACATCCTTGTTTAGTGAAACCAAGGGTTCAGGGTAATGTGGTACTTAGTAGGATCTATATGTTGTTTCTAGCAAATACATCAACGAAGATATTTTAGGAAGACTATTTTCATTTAGAAAATTATTTTCTTGTTTAGGTTGACTCCTCCTTGGGTTTTGATTAATGGAATTTATCCATTATGTTTATTTGTGCCACTATTCCATCCAATTTGTAGCATACGATACTTCTTAAAACTAAGGGTTTCACTCCTTGGTTAGCTCTAGAAGTGGTAGCAGATAGTTTGAAATCTCTTGCAAAACCAATGAAAACAATAGGCACCCATTATGAAAATTATCCTACCATGCTATATGTAGAGAATTGCAGGGCTTGGTTTCAAGGTGTGGCTATGTATGTGCAAAAATAGTAGGTTTAAGTGGTGAGGAGCTAGTAACTTTGAAAAATTAAACTTGGGGACCATTCTTAACCAGCATAGTTAACATATTCAAAACTTTGGCTAGGATGGATATGTATTTTCTGATGGATGGTTTTCTCAATGCTACTTGGAGAAGAACTAGGGTTTCTGGGTAGCAAAACGTTTGTTTATGTGCTTATTCTTGAAGACAAAGAGTAGAAAATAATGGTATTTTAACCCTATAGTGTCGTGAAGAAGGGTACGGGATATCTATAGCACTACGAAGATGGTCAAGGGATAGTTATATCACAACATTAAGGATCAATGTTGCACTATAACACTGTAAATATTGTTAGTATAGCTCTACAACAGTTGTAAGAGGCACTGTTTGAGGAAAAGACACCCAAATAAGCCTTGTTTTGGAGTTGTAGCACTATACTAAGGGTTGATGATGTGTTATACCGCTAGGTAAAGGGTTATTGTTGCAATACAAAAAGCCAAAAGAACCAAAATTTCCAAGAAAACTAAAGTTAAAACTTTCCCTAAGGATTGCCTTAGTATGCTAAGAGTTGGATGGCGTCTTTATGTTGTTGGACTACCAAAAATCCTCGGTAACTCATAAAATTTCCTCCATTATCTTAAGTCATTGGAGCGTTGATTATGGCTCAAAAATGTCGAGTAGGCTTAGCAAGTTGACTTTTCAAATCATTTGAATAGGTGAGGCACCTCAATTCCCTCAAGGCGTAAGGCACTGAGAGGATTTGAGGACAATTGTTGTAGCAACTACAACAGGAGCCAAATTACTAAAATATACCCCCAAATAGAAAAGAGATCCCAAAATGCTCCTAAATATCAACCTCATCCATAATATTTTGAAGCCTAAGATTTCATGGAACAAAGTTATAAGCTCAATCAAACTTGTCACACTCTCTAAGACTGAAAGTCATGTTTCACATCCTAAATAACTATGAAGTGCACATAATCAATAATATATGAAGTAGATGAAACCCCTTCCATGGTAAAAATGCTTCTTCTAAGCAAGCTAAGTCTTCTCACTCAATGACCTCAACTAGTTCAAACACCTATCCTATTTAAACTGTAGTTGAAATACAAACTCCTTTTTACTTAAATGTGATCTTAACCATAATAATCCATACCACAATATGAAAATTTCTTGGATTACAAAATTCAAAGAAAATCACATATTTCATCTACAACATAGTTATTAAATTAATGAGAATTTTAACCTCAAAAGGAGAACTCTAATCCTAAAATCTCATAATTTTGGACTAAAAACATCAAAATCAACTCCCAAATTGAGAAGTGGTGTTACCAACAACACACATTTTTTGCGGGTTAAAATTACAAACTTTTTCAATTGTAGCCTTAACAACCTTGCAATGTTGCTAACCAAAAGCTTAAAATCAACAACTGAATCTAAAAGCAGCACAACCAATATTTGTGGAGCTAAAATTACAACTCGTTGGATACCATGTTCTTAATAGACATTACGATTGCAACCAAAATCTTAAAGTCAACCAATGAATCGAAAAGTTGTTGTATTGATAGCACACCCACTATTTTTGTATGGGTTGAAATTGCAACTTTTAATAAACCATGGCCTCAATAATTGATATTGTTGCAACCAAAGTCCTAATATGTACCCGAAATCGAAAAGAAATCCTACCATGTAAAGAAAGACCAATGTTATTATGAACATAATTATAAAAAGAGAAAAAAATGAAAAAATGAGGAAAACAAATGGAAGATAAGAACTTTATTTTTTTTTCAAGGTGAAAAGTAATAATTTAAAAGTGGAGATTTCCAAAATTATTCATATTGTCGAAATTTTGGGAAGCAAATTGTGTAGTCAATTAATTCTATTAAATGTTTCGAATGGACACCCCCACACATCATCGAAACCGAAAAGGTTAAAGATATTAAGAGTTTGTGATGGCTGATCCTTTAATAAATAAGAGTTACCAAGTAAAACTTAGAGGAAATCAATAAATTAACCAAGAGATTAAATTAACAATAAAAAATAAATTATTAAATATTATAATAATGGGACCAATAAAGTTTATCAAGAAAAAGTGGGTGGACAATAAAAATAAAATAAAATAAAATAGATTAAAAAGAGGGTAACATAGTAGATTAATAGAGAATAAACTTATATATATATGTGTGTGTGTGTGAAAGGAATGAAGAATATGATTAATCAAACTAGAAAGGAGGTGAGGAGATTAAGAACAACATTGGGGGTGTTAAAAATCTATATATAAACCAAAGAATAAGTAGCTAAAAAAAAATTGAATAGAGAACAAAGGAAGGATAAAGATAAAGATAAAGGGATTGAATTAAAAAGGAACCCCTTTTAATGATGTTCTTAATCTTCTCCCCTCATTTATAGTTTTATTCAGCATATTCATTTGCCCTTTTACTTTCTTTTATATATATAAATTTTTTAGTATATTATCTATTAATCTTCTTTGTTAGCCTCCATTTTTATCTAATTTATTTCAATTTTGTTTAATGTCTCCTTACCTTTTATTGATAACCTTTTTTCACCCCTTATTAATTTATTTAATACTTTTATTTTGATTGTTAATCTAATCTCTTGGTTAAATAAATTGAACTCCTCTAATTACGCTGAAAGCGTTCCCTTTGTTGGCTTTCCGAATGCGATTGTTCACTGAGCCAATGAGAGCGCGTTCTCATCGTTCTTACCGCCACTCAAAATTTGACATTTGCCGTGTCGTGCTGCTGTCAAGTCGCAGGCGGCTGTTATCTATCACTCTCTGCAAAAACTCATCCCTCCGCCTGTGCTCCACCACAATCTCTCTGACGTTCACAACAGCCGAAGCCTCGCGCTCTTTAATTCCCATCTTCGTGCATCTCTCGAACAGGCGACGCACCAACTTTGACATCTCCTCTGTTCGAATATTCATGGACGCCTCCACTCTGGAAGGAGATAGAAACTGCAACGTGCACATCTTGCGCAGTTTCTGAGTCCGGCGGTCATATGCGTCGAGGCCAAGGAGCTTACAATTGTAACCCATATGCTCGGCTCCCGCAGATCGTGGCCTGGAGGCGAAGTTCATGTCGTGCGTGGTGAGACACTCCCTGGCTAGCTCCCATGAGGTCACTACCAGAACCTTGCGAGAGCCGAATTTGAGGAGCATGATGCGGCCATAGGTCTGGGCCAGGTGGTAAAGCGTCTGGTGAAGAGGTCGCTTGGCGTACAGCAAATGGAGGTGTCCAATAATGGGCCACGACTCTCGCCCTCAACCCGGCGCCCTTCTCTGTGTGAAAAGGCAATTAGTAGGAACTGTGGCGTGATAGCCATATAATACGGGCTTTGTGCCAGCTTTGTCTCTTCACGAGAACGTAGCTGTACCATCGTTTTTATGCAGTCATTTGTCCACATTGCTACATGGAGATCGGAGGTCTCTGCAGTGATGACGCAGGGATTTGCAGTTTCTCTTTTATTGTTTTTGTCTGTGTTTTTTAATTTCGCATGGACGTTACTCTGTTCATAGCCTGGGGAGTTTTTGATCTTTCATCTAATCGATTGAATTTATGATAACTTACCTTTATGAACTGCACCTTGACATTGATCACAATGCAAACTTTTTGCATTCTAGTGGCGATCGCAGGGATGATGAATGTTATGGACATGGCTGAGGGTCATGGGCATGGACATCATACCAGGAAGATTAGCCCTCCAATGCGATTTGCCATGAATGCCACAAAATCCCGTATGATCGAGCAGGCATTCATGAAATGGGTGAGGCAAATGGGCAGCCTGAAACATTCCATATTCAGGACAGCCAAGAACAAGTTTCTTCCCACATTCTATGTCACAGTCGACAAGAAACCAGGTGTGGGGGATTACACGTCTGTGCAGAGAGCAGTCAATGCCTTGCCTCTCATCAACTTGCTCCGCGTTGTTATTATCATCAATCCGGGTGTATACACGTGAGTAATTTACTGCAACATGAACTCTTATGGATGAATGTATATATAAGGTAGTAGTATAGATTTTCACAGTTGTTCAGGTTGTGGAGAATCTTCTGAAAATCTGTATAGAAGATTTTTAATCCCTGCAAAGAGTGGACACTCTGTTTTGAGGTAGACACTTCACCTTTCCTTCCAATGTTTTGGGCAGACACTCTTTTCTTGTTCTTGATGATGAGTGAATGTCCTCCAGAAAAGTTGGACATATATTAGATTGTAAGGATTAAAAATCCTTTACACAAATTTATTTTCCAAAATTCTCCAAAATATATAAATGTGTGTATCCTCTGTTCCTCAACATATTAAGCTTCTGCTTCTGTATGCAGGGAGAAAGTAGACATCCCACCAACGAAAGCGTTCATAACATTTCAGGGCGCAGGGGCAGACAAGACGATGATCCAATGGGGAGACAATGCTGGGACTCCATGATCCAATGGCCACCCCATGGGCACTTACTACTCTGCAATAGTTGCAGTCAATTCTAATCATTTCATTGCCAAAAATTTAACTTTCAAGGTTCTAATCTGGACACTCTGTTTTGAGGTAGACACTTCACCTGTCCTTCCAATGTTTTGGGCAGACACTCTTTTCTTGTTCTTGATGATGAGTGAGTGTCCTCCAAAAAAGTTGGACATATATTAGATTGTAAGGATTAAAAATCATTTACACAAATTTTTTTCCAAAATTCTCCAAAATATATAAATGTGTGTATCCTCTGCTCCTCAACAGATTAAGCTTCTGCTTCTGTATGCAGGGAGGCGTGCACAGAGTATGCTCCCCCTTGGGGAATAATAGGAATTTAGTATAGTGCAGTAATGCGACCAGTGTGATCCCTGCAATGGCCACCATGAGACTGCCCTCCATAAAATCGAGCGTTCTTTCCATTCTCGTCTGTCAACGAATTTATGAACCGCCCATATAAATCTAAAATCTGACTAGTCCATTGTAGATTTTAGCAAAATTCTTAATACCGGAATTTGTGGACAAAAGAAAATGAAAGAATAATTTCTGTCACCCAAATTCTATTATCTGTCACCCATATTTTAATAATTCTAGAATACTTTGGGAATTAAGGTCTACAATAGGATGGCCGCCCACAAATCCGTCTTTCTTATCTTCTCATCTATTTGTCTGAGTCACTGTCGCCAAGTAAAGGTAAAGGTAATATTTCAACATAAATGTTGTACATCAAACGCAAATACACACCTGTCACACCTACGCTAGAGAGTAGGGGCTATAATAGAAAAATAAGATGTTCCCCATGATGCCCATGTGATAGGGTTGTCAACGAAAGAAGGATGGGAAATAATAATAAATTTAATAAAAAAAATAAAAAAATAGTAATTGTTTTTCGAACGTTTGAACGCTCAAATATGAGCGCTAAACCCATTAGGGTGCTTTTCATTGAAAATATCGAGAAACCATATCCTCTAATTATGAAAATATAGTCTTTTAGTTGATGTGATAAATGGTGTAAGACTTTGCATGTGTTAAAGTTCGATGATGTTGATCTCATATAGATTTGCAGTTTAAATTCGAGGACAACACAATTGAGTTCTTTGTGATCATGATCATGTACAAGTCTCATATTTATTCAAATGAGGTATATTTTAGCATAAGTCAACATAAAACACATAAAATGCATTTAATGTTGGGCAATGAAAGAATGAAATAAGTTTGTCGATAAATCCTTTTCTCGCATTCAAACAGGAAGAGAAAACACAAAGTTCAAATATTTAATTAAATATTATCAAATTAGTATGGAATTAATGTTGATTTTATGCTATTTTTCTTATTTTTTTATTGGTTTTGAAATCTTTTCTTATCATAGCATGTAATTATTAAAAATAAAATAAATATATAAATTCAAACTTTAAATATTATTTAATTACTTTTAACATTTAATTTATTCGATAATAATAAAAACAATTGAATATCCTTTGAATAATGCACATAGGCTATCTCTCTCTTTTATAAAGTGCTTGAATATTAATAGAAATCCTCCCCTTGTTAACTGTATTAAAAGGCAATATCCTCTCATTATATTTTGATGTTCGAACTTCTTAGACCATAACCCCAAGCAATAACAAGTATACGCCCTCCCGAAAACCTACATTCCATTGCTATGTTACCAGAGACGGCATGATAGTGAATTCGGTTGATTTCAGTTGCTGCTGGTTCTTCCACCTCGCGCCATTTGCACCAGCATTGATTGCAGAGAGAGTGACGTGACCGTGCACACACCAACTCTCTCCCTGGGGCACGGACTGACGCCCACCTTGCCTATTTTTCTCGGATTGAAAGGAGTACATTCAGTGGTCCATATTGGTTCATGGAGCCATTGTCTTTGTAAAATTCATGAATTATGCATGAGATTTGAGGTGCGCTTGTTAAATCCAGTGAGATATGCCTTCCATTTTGATCACACAATGCCAGGGAAAAGTAAACCACATAATCAAACTTTATATTTTGAATTTTAAATATTTATATTTATTTTAATAAAAATATTTATTTTTAATTTTAATATTATTCATTTGTTATTTATGTAATTTTATTTTTATTTCATTTTATTTATTTGTTTGTTTATTTATTTATTTATTAATCTTTATTTTATTTTATTTCTATTTATTTATTTATTATATTCTTGTTTTTGTAATTAAGAATTTAATTTTTATTTTATTTTATTTTATTTTATTTATTTATTTATTTTTATCTATTTTATTTTTAATTTTAATTATATCTTTATTTTATTTTATTTCTATTTATTTAATTTTTACTTTTATTTTTCTTCTTTTTTTATTGGTTTTGAAATCTTTTCTTATCATAGCATGTAATTATTAAAAATAAAATAAATATATAAATTCAAACTTTAATTATTATTTAATTACTTTTAACATTTAATTTATTCGATAATAATAAAAAACAATTGAATATCCTTTGAATAATGCACAGAGGCTATCTCTCTCTTTTATAAAGTGCTTGAATATTAATATAAATCCTCCCCTTGTAAACTGTATTAAAAGGCAATATCCTCTCATTATATTTTGATGTTCGAACTTCTTAGACCATAACCCCAAGCAATAACAAGTATACGCCCTCCCGAAAGCCTACATTCCATTGCTATGTTACTAGAGACGGCATGATACTGAATTCGGTTGATTTCAGTCCCTGGAGGCCATTTATTCTTCTCCCTCTGTTCTCCTAGGAGGAGTTGGAGAAGAATTAACTCAACATCTGCCTTTTTTCCCCCTTGCATCATTGGGAGGTTTCCTTTCAGCGTTCCTTTGCACCACCCGGTGCAATTGCTAGTGGTTACTTGGTAACCCTTATCTATTAAATGATCCATACACTCGCTATTAATATCTTTAAGCTTTATGGTCCTTAATAATAGGTGGAGTGTCCACTCAAAACATTAGACATGCTTAATCCTCTACAAAGTTATGCTTTTAGAACTTTTGAGAATAATAATTTAAAAAACACATAACTTTTTTTAAATTAATATATATATATATATATATATATATATATATATATATATATATATATATATATAACAAATTCAAATTAAAAAAATCTAAATATAAATGAATAAAGAAAATAAAAATTATTAAAAAAAACAAATTCAAATTAAAGAAAAACCAAAATTTAAGTATAAAACATTAAAATTGATTAAATTATATCTTTTCTTAATATGTATTTTTTAAATTTTAATGGTTTATATATATATATATATATATATATATATATATATATATATATATATAAACCATTAAAATTTAAAAATATATATATTAAAAAAAGATATTAAAAAAAATATTAAAACAGCGTGATAACATTTTTTTAATGATCAATTAAAAAAAATGGTGCCTACTGTAAAAATAAAATATTAAAAATTAAAGAAATATTAATGGTTTTTAAATCTTCGCTTTGCTTGGGGTAGGGAGTGTTAACCCATCTCCCACCCGCTCAAGGGAGCAGAGCCCTCTCTTTTATAAACAACAATTGAGGGATGCAAGTGGGGCAAGAGGGGAGTCAAGGCTTCGAGGAGGGAGGAGTGGTAGGTAGGGAAAGTTTTTGGGAATCACCCTCCCATTATTTAACATTTTTTTTTTTTTTAAATTTATAAATGTGTTATTGGGGAGAAAAATGTTAATGTTTTTGTTTTGTTTTTGTTTGTTTGTTTTTATTTTTATTTTTTATAATATTTTTATAATTTATGTTTTATCTTTAATTCTTTGTGTGTTTTTTTCATTTTTATTTCACATTGTTTTATATATATATATATATATATATATATATATTCATTATTCTCAATTTTCCCTTTTATGATTTTGTTTGAAACAACATGGACATTTCATTTCATATGATTTTGTTTGCAATAATATGGACATTTCATTTCATGATGGGACTTCTTTTTTTGTTTAGAGTAGATTTTGGAACATTAGATGTAATGATATTTTGTTTGAAACAATATGGACATTTCATTTCATATGATTTTGTTTGCAACAATATGGACATTTCATTTCATGATGGGACTTCTTTTTTTGTTTAGAGTAGATTTTGGAACATTAGATGTAATGATATTATTTGTAAAGGCAATGATTTCCAAAATATGTAATTTCAAAGTGGACAAAAGGGAGACTTAACCACTAATTACACCACATTTTGACTCAAGGGTTGACATTAAGAGTTTGTTTTCAATAGTACCATTTGTTAAGGCGGTGTGTCTAACAAGTTATATTTTTAAGTCCTATCCTGCCTCACTAACTAAACAAAGGGTGCCACTAGTCTTTCCATTTTTAAATTCAGGGGTCGATCTTAACATTTTGGTTAGCAATATTGTGTGGTTGTTAAGGCCATGGTCTCACAAGTTTGTAATTTTAACTCCAAAAATGGGGGTGTTATTAGTAGTGCTACTTTTCAAAATGAGGGTAAAAGCAACCACTAAATGCGACTTTTATAAAAACAAGAAATCTAGAGGGTTATTGTCAAGTCAGTGACATTGTTCTTCACTATGAAAATTTTATTAAATATTAGTCTTGTGAATTTTTAACCTTATGGATACTATAAAACAAAGTATAAAGAAACAATGGAAAGGGTACAATGTTTCACTTTCAAATAGCCCAAACTTCCCAACAATTCAAGGAGAAAATATACCAAACCAAAGGAATAGGTTTTAATCCTTTTAGGGAAAGTTATTAGCCAAAAAATAGATTTGAAATACTCTTTTATAACAAAAATAATAGTAGTACAACAATAATATGACAATAGTAAACTAAACCCATTATATTCTTCACTTGGATGTCAAATAACTCAACAATTGTCTTTTTGCTTGTGCCAAATTAGGAAGACATATATGGCTATGATAACAATACATAAAGAACATATATAGATGAAAATAAAATCTAAATTTTATACAAGTTTTTGATAGCTATAAACTTCATTAACATGCTCAATCTTCCCAACCCTCCAAATCCTGGCTAAGGAAAATCAATAAAACCCTAGCAACTAAGAATATACAATACACAAAGATCACTCCAACACATCCTTCAACAAAATACTTTCTCTCCTCATCCTCTTCTTCATAATTCCACCTTGAGGGTTTTATCACAAAAACCCAATTTCTAATTTCCTAAGGATAACCCCTAACTATAGACTCTCATACTATTGGTAAAATTTTAGCCCCTTTCAACTCCACTTTTCTTTCTCTGATTCCTGTAGGTTTTAACCTTGTACAAAAATTACTGCAAACGAATTCTTTAAACAAAAATTATACAATGGTGAGAACATAAAACAAATATACATAGAGATTTTCCCCTGGATCCCAAAGTCGGGACTACCATATTGATTTTTCATTAAATTCCTTTCAATGTTACAATACATATATATACATGTTGAAGCATTCATAAACCCAAATCCATAACCTTGGATTAGAACATAATCGCAGGTCCCTTGACTAGGTCTACAAAATACCATGGGAAGAAAACCATCATGCCCAAAACCATGTGCAAAACCCATGCATGAAACCATGGGTAGGTCTACCTACCATCTTTGGTTCTGCCCCCCATCTAGTCGTGGAAAGAATACAACACACACCCAACATTCTCCCACTTGTTTTTTTCTTTCCACACAGGGGGTCACAAGAGAGCTTAGTCATTGGTCCATCCCTACAATTTCCATTGTTTCTCTACACTAAAAAAACTTTTCAGTGCTCACAGACTTCGTCAATGCATCTGCAACATTCTTAAAACTGTCCACCTTTACCAACAACACTTTTTTTCCTCAACCTTATCCCTCACAAAGTGATACTGAACATCAATGCACTTTGTCTTTGAATGATAAGCAGGTTTCTTTGCCAATAAAATTGCACTTTGGCTATCAAAATCTATCTTTATAGCCTATTTTACCAACCCCATACTTGATCACAATATTTGCAGCCAAACTGCTTCCTTTCTTGCATGAGTGGCTGCCATGTATTCATCCTCTGTAGTTGAAAGATCCACTACATATTGTCTCCTACTCATCCAACTGACTGCTCCTCTAAATAGGTTAAACACGTACCCACTTGTATATCTTATTTGATCTAGATCTCCAGCCCAGTCTGCATAAACAAAGCCATGATTGTCCAAAACTTTTTCCAATCCCGGTCTTCCTTCGTAGCACAAACCATAATCACTAGTGCCACAAAAATAACCTGAAAACCCGCTTCATTGTTGTCCAATGCTCCTTCCCTAGTTTTGACATAAACCTGCTCAATACTCCCAATGTGTGTGAAATGTTTGGTCTAGTGCAAACCATTGTATACATCAGACTACCAATTGCACTCGCATATGGAACACGAGACATGTCCTCTTCCTCTTCTTATGTCTTAGGACATTGTTCAACAGATAACTTTACACCTATAGGAATAAGAACATTCACTAGTTTACTATCTTGCATATTAAACCTCTACAATATTGTCTCGAAATACTTCCTCTTGTTTAACCAAACCTTCCTCTTTGCATGATCTCATTTAATTTTCATGCCCAAAATATAGTTTGTAGCACCAAGATCTTTCATGTCGAATTTGGAGGACAATTGGGTATTCAAATCTCGGATAATTTGTCATTTCCAATCAACAACATATCATCCACATACAAGACCAAATAAATAATATGGTCACCAATTAATTTAAAATACACAAAGTGGTCCGCTTTGCTTTTGGTGAAGCCAAGTCCATGTATATATGTATTAAATTTCTGATACCACATCCTTGGTGATTGTTTTAACCCGTACATAGATATTTTTTTTAACTTGCAGACCAATTCTTTCTTACCCTTCACCGCAAAGCCTTCAGGTTGCTTCATGTAGATCTCTTCTTCCAGATCCTCGTGAAGAAATTTTGTCTTCACATCCATTTGTTCTACCTAAAAATAAAAAGCAACAATAACAAATAAAAGCAATCTAATAAAGGCTAACTTGGAAACAAGAGAAAAAATATCACCAAAATCAATTTGTGGCACTTGGGAATAACATTTTTCTACCAATTGAGCTTTGTATTTCTCCACCTTTCCTTTTGCATTCATCTTCTTCTTAAACAACCATTTTCTACAAATGGGTTTCCTTCTAGTTGTAAACTCCACCAGATCCCAAGCCTCATTCTTGTCCAAAGATGCCATTTCATCAACCATGGTTTCTTTCCTGAGTTTTTCATCCTTTGAATCTATTGCCCCATTGGCATTTATGGGATCATCATCAGTTATAGATAAAGTAAAATTTTAACAGAAAGAGGATGGACTATACCTTTCTGGTTGCCTTCTCTCTCGAACTGATCTTCTCAAAACTGGAATTTGTGGTTCTTCCTCTTCTGATTCTTGTTTTGTTGTAGCGTCTCATTATTCATCCTTTAGATAAAACTCTATCTTCTCAGATTCCTTTGGAGGACTTCATGTTTAATAACATATTTCACCTCTCTAAACACCACATCTCAGCTGTACAAAACCTTCCTTGTTTACGGGTTCAAAATATTATAACCTTTTAAACCATCCTTATACCAAATAAGTGTGCACCTTTCAGAGTTACTACCCAACTTGGTTCTTTTCTCCTTTTGAACATGTGCATATGCATTACAACCAAATACCCTCATATGTGAAAGAGAGGGTTTCTTACAAGTCCATACCTCATGTGGAGTCTCATCCTCCAACACTGATGAAGGTGATATTGTAAACATGTAACATGCACTCTCCACTTCCTCTACCCATAATTCTTGTCCTAAAATGACACCACTGAGCATGCTTCTTTCCTTTTCCATCAATGTCATGTTCTTTCTTTCTGCAGCTCCATTTTGCTGAGGTGTGTATGGATTAGTCTTCTGCCATGCTATACCACACTTCTTACAAAAATCTTCAAATTCCTTCTTGCAGAACTCTCCACCATTATTTGTCCTCAACACCTTGATCTTCTTCTCTGTTTGATTTTCCACCAAAGCCTTAAATTATTTAAACCCATCAACGACTTTAGAATTATTCTTGAAGAAATATATCCATTAATTCCTTGAGAAGTCAATTATAAATGAGACAGTACACAAACTTACCCAGTGATGGAACTGACACAGGTCCAAACACATCACTGTGCACAAGCTCTAATATCCCTTTCGCCCTCTTAGCACCAGAGGGGAAACTCACCCGGTTATGCTTCCCATACACAATTTTCATAGAAATCAAAATCCAGAGAGCAATTAGAGATACCTTCTACCATACCATTATCATGAAGTATTCGAAGGCCCTTCTCTCCAATATGTCCAAGCCTTTGATGCCATAACATGATCTTTTCTCTAGAGACCACTAGTTTTTCTGCTCAACTTTTAGGAACCAAAAAATTTTTGCACCCATAAACAATAGTTCTACCCATATGATTGTACAAAGTTCCAATCTAAACTCCACGCATCAATACCAGTGCTCCCCGAACCATCTTGCAGGTATCTTTCTCGAACACGGTTTTTACACTTGCATCATCCATCTTGCTTACAGAAATCATATTTCTAGCCAATGCATGAATATGCAGAACACCAGGAAGTGTTATAATCCTTCCACCTTTCAACTTCAGCTTGAATTTTCCACATCCAATTCTAGCGTTCCTATCATCCCTTAAGAATACATCACCACCATCATATTTCTCGTACTCACACAACCACTCCCTATGGGGAGTGAAGTGAAAGGATGCACCTAAGTCAATCAACCATGCCTCATGATCTACATGTGTACTTGAAGAAGAAGCCAAGTACACATCCCCACCTTCGTCTGAGGTGGTTTTCACCTTTGCAGAAGGAGCATCATCAGATCCCTTTCCTTTCTCATGTGCTTTCGATCTACAATCCTTTTTGTAGTGCACTTCCTTTTCGCATTTCCAACACACCTTTACAGGTTTTCCTGGAGATTTAGATCTCCCACTCGAGGACTTATTTTTATTTTTGTTGTGGGATCGTCCTCATATAGACACCACATCTCTATTATGGATCTCCATATCTTTCTGTCTCATCTCCTCTGACAACAACGATGAGACTATTCCATCAAAATTCAAGGTAGTTTTATTGCAACAACAAGACTATCGAACCCACGAATTCGATAGAGAACATAACAAATTGATGCACTTATCTTTGTCTAAAATTTTTATATCAACGTATGACAAATAGATTACCATAGTATTAAAAATGTTCAGATGCTCTGTCACTCAGTCTCCATCCTTCACCCTCAGGTTGTACAACTTTTTCCACATGAATAGTTTGTTCACCAGAGACTTAGATTGGTACAAAGTCCCTAAATTGACCCACAAATACTTCGTCATAGCTTCCCCTGATATATTCAAGAATACTATATCTGAGAGACACAATTGTATTGTGCTCTTCACCTTCCGATCTAAATCTACCCAGTCTTCTTCGGACATTCCTGTTAGTGTCATGCCTGGATCTACAAAAATCCATTGTTCTCAGTCCACTAATAGATCCTCCATCTTGATCTTCCACAATTCAAAACTCTGACCATTAAATTTCTCAATCTCTATCTTTTCACTACTCGCCATATTCT
Source organism: Pinus albicaulis (assembly GCA_034641835.2). NCBI lineage: Eukaryota > Viridiplantae > Streptophyta > Pinopsida > Pinales > Pinaceae > Pinus > Pinus albicaulis. The sequence goes on along the minus strand of CM076576.1, from coordinate 657,165,430 downwards.
TTCACTGCAAGAATTGATCCCATAAATCTCCCACTGAACAAGGTCTACCATAAGCCTGAGAAAAACCCCTCAGAATCAAAGGTGTTCCCTTTAAGTTGAAACAACTATGATACCAAAGGTAGGTTTTAACCGTGTAAAAAAATTACCTACAAAAAAATTGTCAAAACATAAAATATACAATGGCGAGAACATAAAACAAATATTCATGGATATTTTCCCTTGGATCCCAAAACCGGGACTACCAGATTGATTTTTCATTTTATTCCTTTCAATGTTACCATACATATATACACATGTCGAAGTATTCATAAACCCCAATCCATAACCCTTAATTAGAACATAATTGTAGTTTCCTTGACCGAATCTACAAAATACCATGGGCTGAAAACCATCATGCCAAAAATGATGTGCAAAACCCATGCACAAAAGCATGGGTAGGTCTAACTACCATCTTTGGGTCTGCCCCAAAGTGAGATAGTCCAAATTAGTTTGATAAATTCGGGCCTATTTCATTATTTAACACCATTTACAAAATTATCTCCAAACTAATTGCTTATAGGATGAATAATATCTTATCAAATCATATCTCTCATGAATAATTTGGTTTTCTTGTTGGTAAATAGATACATGAAGCCAACGGGCTTGTTTAGGAATGTAACAACCCATGGCTGATTTTCCATGTAAATAAAATAAGACCAAGGTCATGGGACATGTATTCCAAGTTGAATGGTGGGAAAACATTATAGTGGGCATCACTTTTAGTTTATTAATGGATATGGAAATTGGAAAATAAAAAGAGGCAATAAATGGCATTTAATCATGAAAATAAATGAAAATAGGAGAAAAGGAAGGTGAAGAGACACAAATTTGCATGCAAGGGATATTAGAGTAAAACTGAAGAAAAATGAGACATCAATGATAAAATACATAAGAGAATTAGTTGCTAACTTTTTGACGATTTTTTATTGAGCTATTTTTCATTCTCTCTCATACATTCTTGCACACTTAGAGTATTCTTGGAGCACTCTAGAATTCACTTGGATTTGGATAAAGAAAGAAAAGGAAAGCAAGGAAGCACAAGGAGACAATTGGAACAAAAACTACAATAGGCTTACTTTGCAGGTAACAGGTTGCATATGCTGATCTCCTCGTTGATTTTTGGATGCATGGTATATGCATGTAGTTCCTTGGTTTTGTGTTTTCATTGGCATGGATATTTGTCTCGATTGACAGTGGTTTCATCCTTGGGTTTCCATTTCCTGGATAGCCATGGTGTAGTGGGTTCCCCCTTTGGTTTTTTGATTGGTTCTCAGGTTTCCTATGGTTGTGGGTTGGAAAAAATTCTCTGGAGCCCTGAAACAGCTTGGGTTCCCTAGAGGTTGTGGGTTGAGATGGGAGATCTCTGGATCCCTTTAACAACTTGAGTTCCCTGGAGGTTTTGGGTTGAGTTATGAGTTTCTATAGCCCTTGAAAACTTGGGTAGAGAGCAATATGGTTGATGTTAGTGATTTCTAGACCATATATGTGAGATCACTTTTCTTGAGGGTTGAGGTGGTTTGGCCTCTGGAAACTCTATTTGTTTTTATTTTGGTTTAACCCTTATGATCCCACATTCATTCTTGGAATATGGTGGGGGGTGATTGGTTGAAAGATAGATTTGGTTCAACCCAATCTATGTTCGGGTGGTATCTGGAAGTCCTTGACTTAGTTGGTTTTTTCATATGTTAATATGATATATTTTCCTATTGTGCTCTATGATCACTTGTACTGGTTATTATGGTGATGTTATGGTTGATTTGTCATTGTTTCTATTATGGTTATATGCTAGTTATATGCAATTTAGATGCATGGTTTTATGATGTGCTCTAGTTATGGCTCTTGTTCATGATTTGATAAGATATGGATGGTTGATGAATGCACGGGATAACAAGTGTTGTTGTAGTTAGCTTAAGAGGGCATAGAGCCTTCTTGGAGATTCTCAAATGAAGTTCAAAATTTTATGATCAGATATGCATTCATGACCTATAGCTTATATTTTTTTTTATTTTTGTTTAACAAAATGTCTATCTTGCATTAGGCATGTATTAGTCAAGATCTTGATCATGTTTTTATTTTTTCGCATTGTTATGATTCTGGAAAGTTACAGGTATTTCTCAGCAGTGATCTAGAGGCTAACCTAAAAATTTGGTATAGATCTCAAGACCGCGTGCATAGAACATGGAATTTTGGGTCATAACCACATGCAGGCAGGATTATGGGTGTGGTTGAAGCCTCATAACTACATGCACAATGTTTCAAAGGTGTGGTTGGGGATTAAACCTTGTGAGAAAAAAAATCCAACTTAGGGATTGATCACCTCAGGTGGTTGGTAGGCTCATGAACGATTTGCAATCTATGAGGGATATCAGTTTACTTCTAGTTTGTAGGCCCCACTTCCATAATTGGAAAATGGAGGTTGGTCATATCATAGTGACACTCAACTCATGTTTACATTGGACAAATTGTCAAAGAGGGTAAATGTGGGAGGGGTAGTTACAAGGAAGTCCTTCACTCTATCTATACAAAAAAGAAACAAACACTTTTATTCAAAGTTGACATCTCCAAAGATTTTAATAGGTTAGGATGACAGTGAGCTCAAGAAGCTTATCTTGAGGGAGTTTCATTTTAAGCCATATTGATATCACCCAGGATATCAGAAGACATTGACAACAGTGAAGAAGTTATACTATTGGACGAATATGAAGAAGGAAGTGGCGAAGTTTGTGGCTAGATGTTTAGGCTGTTAGCATGTCAAAGTAGAGTGTAAGAATCCATGTGGTTGCTTCAACCTATTATGATTCTAGAATGGAAATGGGAGGTCATTTCCATGGAATTCATTATAGGTCTTCCGAGGAAATCGAGGAAGAATGATTCTATCATGGTTGTGGTTGAAAGGTTGAGCAAGGTAGCTCACTTCATTCCAGTGAAAACTACTTATTCAGCTAGTGAGGCAGCACATGTATTCATCAAGGAGATTGTGAGATTGCATGGTGTTATGAAGAATATTGTGTCAGACAGGGATGCTAATTTCACTTCCAAGTTTTGGAAGGAGCTATTTGCGAGTTTGGGGATAAATTTTGCCTTTAGTAAAACTCATCATCCATAGACAGATGGATAGAAAAAGAGGCTCAACATGATTATGGATAATATGGCTAGGATGTATGTCATGCATCAACATAAGAGATGGGAGGAGTACCTTCCATTGGTTTAGTTTCCTTACAACAATAGTTATTAGGAGTCATTGAGGATGAATGTGTTTGAGGCACTTTATGGGCAGAGTTGTAATACTCCCATCAACTGGAGTGATATAGTGAACAAGGTACTTATTAGACCGGACATGTTGCCAGAAATGGAACAGGAAATGCAGGTTATGAAGGAGAATCTAAAGGCAACATAGGACATGTAGACCAACATAGAGCATTTAAGGAGTTTCAAGTTGGGGGGCATGCATTTTTATGCATTAAGCCCAAGAATAGATCCTTGAGGATCAAATCATGTGCCAAGTTGGCATCATGATATTACGGGACTTTTGAGATCCTTGAAAGGATTGGACTAGTGACCTACAGACTTTCACTGCCTCCAAAAGTGAAATTCCATGATGTTTTCCATGTTTGATTGTTTAAAATATATGTAAAATATGTTGATCATGTGATTGATTGGTTTGTATTTCAGGTGGAACCCGAAGGAGTATTCCATCTGAAACCTCAGTGCATATTGCAGTGGAAACAAATCATGCTCTAAAACAAGAAATCGATAAAATTTAGGTGCAGTGGAAGCACTTTTGGCTCGATGAAGCTACATGGGAGATGGCTGATCAAATGCGGGATATATATCCTTCATTGTTTTTCGGTGGAGGCAAATGATTTTTTGGTATTTGTACATTTTTATGTATGGTTTTTATTTTAAATACCGCAATGAGTTATGTTATAAAACTCCAATAAGTGATATGGTGGTCATGTTGTCATGTTTTTCATGATGGTTTTTCTTATAGGCGGGTTGTTTATTGTAAATACTACAACAAGTTGGGTTATAAAGCTCCATAGGTAGTATTTTTTTATTTTCAGTGGTTTTTCTAGTGTAGGTGTCATAGAACACCGAGGATGACATTCCCCTAAGGGTGAGGAGTCTGTAATAACCGCGGGTTAAAATTTCATGTAATAAAAGTTAATAAAGGAAAAATAATACCACGATAAAGGGACACTTATTCCAAGTTGAATTTTGGGCAAAATATCCTAATGGGCGTCACTTTATGTGTTTATTGATAAAGGAAATTGGCAAAGGAAATGACAAAGGATTTGAAAAGGAAAAAGGTTTTTTTGGAATTTATTTATGTAAATAAAGGAAATTAAGAGAAAAAAAAAAGGTGAAAGGTAACAAGTTACATATGAGGAGGAAATTGAAGGAAAAATGAAGAAATTATAGGCATCAATAATAAAAATACCTCAAAACATTAGTTGGTAGCATTTCGTCAGTTTAGTTTTGGATTTGGTTTCAGAGAGGAGAAGAGCACCAAGAGGAGAAGGAAAGCAAGCAAAGGAAGGATAAGGAAGGGCAAGGAAATCAAAGGAAAGCAAGGAAAAGTTGGATCAAGCAACTTCAGTAGGGATAATTGTAGGAAATAGGTTGCATGTATGATTTCCTAGCTAGTTTTGACATGCATGGCATGTGCATGTTGGTATTTGGTTTATTTTATGTCGGTGGCATGGATTTTTCCTGGTTTAACAGTGGGCTTTTAGCATTATCTTTCGATTTTCGGATATCCATGGTGTGATGGGATGATTTCTCGGTTGAACTTTGGATTGTCGGAAGGTTTTGGATCCGGGTGAGGTGGTCTCAGGAAAATACCAAGGGTTGGGAGTGGAGATGGTTTTCTCCAGGAAGCCCTTAATAGGTGGGTGGAGACAGGAAAATTCCTAAATGGATGGTGAAGGAACTCAGAGGCATCCAAGATCGGTTTGGTTTTGTGATATCGACACTAGTTTAGGTGAGATCACGGTATGGTGAGGGTGGAGGTGGTTTAACCTTTGGATTCCCTTGGTTTTTTTTGGATTGATTTATCCCATGAGATCCCACATTCATGCTTGGAATATGGTACGGGGGTGATTGGCTGAAAGAGAGATTTGGTTCATCCCAATATATGGTCGGGTGGTATGTGGAAGTCCCATATGGTTGAATTTTGCATATGTTTAATAAGAGCTAAGTTTATTTTTCTTTTCATGAGTAAATGTACTTGTTATTATGTGGATTTAATGGATGTTCTCTCATTGTTATTTATCTGGTTATATGTTGGTTATAAGCATGGTTTTATGATAGATCTTAATCATGGCTCTCTTCATGTTTTTACTAATAACTGAATGAATAATGAATGCAAGACCTAATTGGTGTTATGAAAGCTATTGTAAGAAGGCATTGATCGTTCTGTTTAAACCTCAGATCATTTTTCAAATCTTTATGTTCATATATGCATTCATGACATGTATGTTGTATGTTTACCAAGTGTTTGATGGAACGTCAGTTCTGGTTGGGAGAGGTCAGGTCAAGTCCTAGTTCAAATCTTGGTTTATAAGCTTTGTCTCTATGTCATTCATCATTTCTAGAAGCGTCACTGAGTTCTGGGAAGAGGCCTGAGTCCTAGCCCTGAAAACGTGGCTCAGAATTAGGGGTTGCTGGCATAGAACTGACTAGAAAAGTCCATAGTCGTTGGCATGCAGGCCTATGGGAGAGATTGGCATCCTATATTCACTTGCATGCCTTGGAAAGGGAGCAGTTGAAGCCCTATTTCAGTGAAAAAGAGAGTTATATTAGGGTTTGGACACCTGGAGGGGTTGGGTTGCTCCTAGGGGTCCTGTAACATCTGAGGGAAGTCAGTAAGATCTTAAGTTGTCAACTCCATTTCCTTAAGGTTATATAAGAGGTTGAATCTTATCATAGTTACTCTCAACTCATGTTCACCTCGGGAAAGTTAGTGAAAGTGGGTAAATGTGGGAGGAGTACGTTACATATGTTCTGAATTTAATGTTAATAAATTGACCCAACATTTTGGTGTTGTTGTTGAGGAGGCACTTAAGTGATACAAACATTGGTGGTTTGGTTTTTCTCATTTATTCCTTGAAATTTAAGACTTGGAAGATTGGGAAGGTAATACGAGAGGTAAGAACCTACACAACCATTTTGGTGAGTCCCATAAGCCCTTATCATGTTGGAAAAATCATGTTTCTTTCTTTTTTGAATTTACAAGAGGCATTTTTGAGCTAACAAAGTGAAGAGATAACTTTTTGATGACATGATACCAATATCACTAGGAGATCATAATTGTGGTTTGATTTATATTTGTTGGTTTTAATTTTATTTTCTTCTTCTTTAGGAGTTACATTAGAATAGGCAGGAATATATTTTAAAGGTATAGGTAGGCTATATACTTCTAATACCCCTCCTTCTAACATTAAATTGTTGGCAGCTAGATCTTCAAAGAAGGATCAGGAAGACATAACTATAGTAAGCAACTCGAAGACCCAAGTAAATAAGGAGACATATTTTACGAGTCACCCCACTGATTTTGTGGAGGAAGCTAATTTAGTTGGGGGATTAGAACCAAAAATAAAGTCAGAAGCTAGTCACAACCCTGATTAATAGACTAATCTACTTCTATAAAATGAGTTTAGTATGCTTGAAAGTGGAAATATGGTAGAGGGAGAAGGAGAAGTGTTTGTAGAAGGACCAAAGGTGAAGGAAGAGGTACCCTTTGGATTCCCCATTGTGGATCCTAATCTAGTGTCCAGATGAAGAATATCCCCCCTTTAATATTGCCACAATTTTATGGTAACAACAATGAAGATCTTGACACCTTTTCGTTTGAGTTTAATATATTGTGTAGAAGATATGACTATTCTACTTACATCCAAAAACCTAAGCTATTACCCACCACCCTCAAGGATGCAACCTTGCATTGGTTCATGAGGCTAGGGGGAAACACCAGTAGAAATTGGGACATAATGTGTAAAACTTTTCTTAAAAATTACCATGAGTATTGCAAAGCTAGAGACTTATGCAAGGAAATTTTCAAAATTACACAAAGGGAGGATGAGAGCCTTAAAGACTACCTCAACCAGTTCCTATATCATTTCCAAATAATTGAACAACATAAAATCAATCATGACACCATTAGAATTATCTTCTTAAGGGGTGTTCTAGATGAGTTCATAAAAATATTAAATTTAATGGCATTTAGGGATGTTTCATAGTTGCCTTTTGATAAGATTTATGACCCATGCAAGAGCTAGAAAAGATATGATAGAGGGTTTAGGGATGTTTTCCTTAAAATTACCAAATCTGCATCGAATGGTGTGACTAAAATTGAGTTGGGACATTTATTGGAAAGTTTCAAAAGTGATCTACTTGAATATCTTAATATGCAATTAAATACTTTACAATTTAAGAAAAAGAAAGAAGAAGAAAGGGAAACACTTTCTATATTTTGTCCTTAGTGTAGATAAAAACAGTCTTTGTCAGGATTCCACTTGGATGCTATAAATGTATGTGCTATCTGTGCAAGTGACCGTACAACATAAAGTTGCCCATCTTTACGTTGTATCAAGGAAATTTACCAAGGAGAAAATCAGGAAGCAACACAATATGATGCATTAGCACTAAAGAAACCTTGGAAAACATGACCTTTAGGTATAAATTCAAGCCATACACCTCATGCTTCTCATTGTATTTCTATATAAAAGCATTTATATCAGTTTATGAGTTCTCCTATGCCTTGGCAAACATATGTTCCATAACAAGTCCAAAACCATCCCTGACAACAAGGATGTTGAGGGCCTCGTTATAATAATATGTCTGATTTTTCATATCCCTTACCACTACAAAAATAATATTGTGCACCACTCCAACAATCATATCCAATATATCCTCAAACTCAAGGCCCTCAACTAACTACACCTCCACAACAATTTCAATTACCACAACCACCATCTACTCAGCCGTTGGGGCCTTTGTTTTGAACAATACAATTTTGAGTTGCTGAAGGGTAGGAGAAGAAAGAAAAGGCGGCAGAGCGCAAACAAGAAAGGCAAGGAGCCGTTGCAGTAGCGAAAAACCTGAATATAGATGGAAGAGAATAGGTAGGTGACAACACAGATGGCAAGAACGGGAGACAACGAACATGCACCAGAACTCCCAGAAACAGAGCTAATGGCGGAAAAGAGATGGGATGCAGTGGAGAGCAAGGGAATAGCTGAGCGGAAAAGGGGCAAATATTGACAGTGTTAATTGGCACGAGTAGATAAGCAAGGAAGGAGTGACTCTGTGGGGGTTAGAGGTGGATAGAGGGTCTGAGCCTTGGGGAAGCTCTGCGGACCCTGTATGTACTGTGTTGTGATATTCTTAACTCTGTGGAATATGTTATGTAATGTTTTGGCTGAATGAATGGAAACAGACTGATGTTTTGTTGTGAGCTATGGAATATATGACAGTGGTTGTTTGTTGTATGTTTGGCTATTTTAAATTTTTATTTTGATGTTCATATTGTGTATGGCTGAAGGATAATTTGTATCTCCATTGACATATAATGAACTTGCTCTGTATAAAGTAATGGATGACTTGATATTAACGATCTCTTTTCAGTATTAATGGTCTAGTTTCTAATCTCAATAAGGCCACGACATGCCTCGGGTGAGACTCCTTGCTCTCTTGGGCAAGTTGAAAATGACAACGTTGTCCTAGACTACAGCATAATCTTTTTGGCTCTAAGCTTGAACCTGGGTCTTGCCCAGAGACCTCTTTTACGCCAACAAATGATTCTGTTGCCGGGACCTGGAAAAATTATCTAGAATCTAGATCATGGTATTGAGGATCTATGAGAGAGAATTGCATAGCTGGTGGGACAATCATGCAGCTTAGTTCATATTGCAACAAGAGGAGCTTCGACAACAGAGCGAAAATATTGTCAAGGATCAAGTTCTGTTTTCTGACTCGACGAGTGATTTGTATGAAATTTTTTGGGGAAAATTTCCTGAAGAGCTCCATAACTGGTCCAGATCAAGTCACTTCCTGGAGGATTGCGTCGATTCCATCGCATTTGGATGCATACATATTTAACAACATTACATATGTTAGATACAGACCTAACCCAAGCAATATATTTTTGGGTACAAACTACCTTGGAGGGGTACATCGTAGAGTTTGCAACCAAGTGCTATTAATATTTTACAAAAGCAGAAGATATATTTAAATATGGGTTACGGGGAAAGTTTTTGAAGGAAGTCTCATTGTGGATTAAAGCTTTAATCGTGGACACGGGACTAATGTTTTTCCAAAGTCCCGAGATGGAGACTTAAACCTCCAGTACTGGGGGAAGCAGTAGAGGGAAAGATGTTACGAACAAGGAAAAGGGAGGAATAGGGATATGGACATCAGAACCTCCAGTAGGTTGAGAGAGCTGAGAGCACATCAGAGGGCACAGATCGCTGAGAAGTGGTGGGAAAGGGTGATACGAGAGTTTGAGAAGCAAGAAAGGAATCGATAGATCAAGGAAGTGGTGTCGTAGATGACAGAAGAAAGAGAAGGACATGTGGGACCTAAAGGAATGGACGGGTTCGTCAAAGAATTTAGGAAAATTCATAGGATCCCAACGCTAAGAGAGAAGGGAAATAAATATGTGAAGAGGAGGACGCACGTCTCGAGGAGGAGTCCGATGTGGATTTGCATGTTATGATGGAGTAACTATTCCGAGAGAGGCCGACAACCATAACGCAAGGTAATCCTATTCCCAAAGTTTCAAGTATCACTAGTCCTAACCTTCCCCTTGTACTTTACCATCCACCTGATAAGTTCTTGATAAAGTTACGGGAGTCTAGAAAGTTGTGTAGTATTCAGTCCACGACATAGATAATAGCTAGCAGCAGTACTAGTAGCGGGATCTCTCAGCTACGAAGTAGAGGTTTCATATTAGTACCACCAACGCGAGTAAATATGGCAGGATCATTTACCTGATACCCAGAATTTTCCGGAAAAGGTAATGATGATGTGGAGCAAAATTGGTATCTATGTAAAGCAATTTGGAGAGCTTGATAGATGTTAGATGCAGTCAAATTTCAAACTACATTAAGAGAAATAGATTTACGTTGGTTCATCAAATGGTCAAAGGTACACTAGAACCCAACGATAGATGATGTTAAGAGAGATTTTGTCCAAGAATTCAAGCTACCTGGATTGTCTGAACTACGGGAAATTAAACAAAGGGAAGGAGAAATATCCCGGGATCTGATGAGAAGGTTTAAAGACACAATTGGGAAAACAAGCTACCAAATTGATCTGAACCACCAATGGGACTGGTTCATTAAAGCACTCCTATCTTTGACAAGAACAATTTTGACCCAACAAAAGATTGATACCCTTCAAGATGCACTGGAGCAAGAAATGAAGATAGAAGCAATGGCTGGATACCCCCAGGAGATTAGAGGGGGAGTAGTCATGCAAGTTCCATCCATAATAGGTATGCAACATCAAATAGCCAGTTTGACAGAGAAACTAATAGATATTAAGCCAGTGTGACCCGCACGACCCAACGTATGGTGTACACATTTCTTGATGGAAGGACATGTAGTTACGGAATGCTCGAGGTTGCGGGGAGCCAATGTTGGAACTTCGACAGTCGGAGCACAGGGGGGCTCGCCAGTTGGAGGAGTTGCGCAGGTAAACACTCAAGGGTTATACAAACTGCAACCCCATTTCCCATGATTTCCTAATCAGCAGAATCAGACAGCAACAGAATGCTGCGAAATATGCAAAGGTATTGGTCATCCTCCACGATTGTGTCCAATTCCGCAAAAGTATTCAAATGTTCCAAAAAATGTTTATTGTGAGTTTTGTGCCTCAAAAAATCATCATAAAGAACAATGAAGTGCCCTGGATGCATTGGTAGATCGATTGGATAGATCCTCCTATAGAGTAAATGAGACTCCAAGAGGATGAGGAGGGGGAGGGATGAGAGGTAGCAGAACTGGAGGAAGAGGGCCTGTAAGATATTATAATTGTGATCAAGAAGGTCATGTCGCAAGGGAGTGTTCGCTACCAAGGCAACCATGATGTTTTGAATGCAGAGTGAATGCACATGCTACTGAAGATTTCCCTGAGTTGATCAAGTGATGGGAAGAGAGACCTAAGCAATGAGGAGACAACCTGGTTAATGTAGAGCCAAGGATAGTAGAGACACATCCTCTGCCAAGTGTAGCTATAATAACCTGAGGAGAGAAGAAAATAGGGGAGGATGCATGAGAAACAGATCTGATATAGTTAGTGAAACCTGCATCCCCAAAGAATATTTTCAATCTCGACTGACAGAAGCAATACTTTAAAGAAGTGCTAGAAACATTATAAAAGCTAGGTAGTTATAAGAGTATGGCGCTGCTACAACCATCCAAGGAAGGAGGAAAGATGATTACCACAAGGACACTTATAGAAGAATGGTTCCGATTGTTCCTGAAGATTGTGAATAATGGTTAGATGCTGAAGCAGCTAAAACAAAACCTAGAGATGGTAGTCCAAGGAGGAGCAGGACATGAGAACTCAGGTAACACTGAACCATCTGAAAAATATATAAGAATGGTAAAATTAAAAAAAAAAGGAGAACTGGAAAAGAGTTATGTATAAATTCTCAAGTTGCGAGATTCCAGATAAGGGACACAATGTTAGATCTCAAATCAGATGTCAACATTCTACCTAGAAAGACATGGGAAGCACTGGGAAAGCCAAAGCTATCATATTCACCTATACAGCTAAGAATGTAAAATCAATACTACATTGTACCAATAGGGAGGTTGGAAGATGTTGAATTTGATGTTGCGGGAGTAAAAAATTATACAGATTTTTAAGTAATAGATATAATGGGGGACAAGGACCCCTATCCATCCTTACTGGGAATAGATTGGGCCTTTGAAATTTATGCAGTTTTTGATTTGAAGAATGAGCTTATGATATTTGAAGATCGGGAAGTCAAAGTTGTACAACCATTGTATCCATATCAGGGACCCCGGTACACAGAAAATGTCGAAAACAGAGAAGACACATAACTTCTCGATCAACTCTACCAACTGACAGCGGGAAAAAGAGAAGATTACATTAATCCTACAACAGGAGAATAGTAAGTTGGAGGAGTGTTCAGAGTTCCAACGTGGGATCGGAAGTGGCCTGGGATGACTGGCAGCAAGGAGGATACGAAATCAACACCATAAGATGCGCCATCGTTCGCAGAGTTAATTGGATTGGCACAGAGGTAAGGGGTTACCCAACTCTTACAAATATGCAAACTGTGAATACATTTATTAACAAAGTTGAAGACAAGGTGCCAAAAGAGCATAGAGTTCCTCTCCTAGATGTAGCATTACAATCCACTTCAGCAAGATGGTGGGCAACCCATCGCAACTCTTCCAGTAGGTGGGAGGATGTATCTAAAGCATGAAAAACAAGATTTCAGGCAGCTTCAGGACTGCAACTAGAGGAAAAGTACCAAGGAGACTCAGATCCCTTAGTACACCTGAAAATCTGTGAATGTAAATGGAGAAAAGAGGAATACCTGAAATATTTATGGGTACATAACTTCATACACTCACTAGACACTATTCCGCAAGCTTGGCACCTGACAAAGGAAAAGAAGAGAGGAATAGACACCTGGGAAAAAGTTGTGGAAATATTTGCTCAATTTTTTTCTTTCAAAGGAGATACAGAACAAGTTACAGAGACCCTACAAGAAATTAAAAGAATATTATTTTTCCCAGAGCTTGAGGAAACTAAGGAGATGTTCATGTCAGATCAGAAAGCCAAATAATCAATAGCATGCAAAAGGATAGACCGAGAGATAAATGACGATGATTTAGAAAACCTTCAACATTTGTCCTTTGAAGAAAAGGAGTGGGAATGAGAAATACAAGAGGAACCTACTACTGGAGGATTATACCTATTATCCCTGAAGACAAAGAAGTAGAACATTGGGAGCGAAGAAAAGCCCAAGATCGCATCCATAGGAGATTATTGGGATATAGAAGCCACAAAAGAAATTTTTGATCTGCTACAAGAATATGAAGATCTATTCCCTTCTTCAGTAGCGAAATTAAAAGGAATTAAAGGAGATTTGGGGGAGATGCGCATAGTACTGAAACCTGATGCCAGGCCAGTAAAACATAGACCTTAACGCCTAAATCCAAGGGTAAAAGAAAAGGTCAAAGCAGAAATAGATAGGATGTTGAATGCAGGCATGATTTTTCCAATTGAGGAAGCAGAATGGGTCAGCCCAATAGTGATACAAAGTAAAAAGAAAAATCAGAAACTAGAGTATGTGTAGACTATAGAAGTCTAAATAATGCATGCATCCATGACCCTTTCCCAACACCATTTAGTGACGAATTTATGGATAACGTGGTGGGAAACGATGCATACTCATTGACAGATGGTTTCTCAGGATATCATCAAGTACGAATAGCAGAGGAGAATAAAAAAAAAACCACTTTCACAATGAAATGGGGATCATATGCCTATCATGTCATGCCTTTTGGGTTAGAGAATGCACCAACTGTATTTTCAAGAATAGTGATAGAAACCTTCAGATACTATATTCATAAGTTTCTAGAAGTCTACATGGACGATTGGATGATGTATAGTTTACTGAAAAATCATGCAAGTCTTCTAAGGATAATGTTTTACAGGTGCAGACAACTTCAAATCTCATTGAATCTCAAAAAGTGAATTTTTGTAGTACCATTTGAAACACTATTGGGACATGTTGTCTGTAAGCAGGGCGTAAGTGTGGACCCCACAAAGGTGGTGGTAATTTTGAATATGGATGCCCCAGAAAATGTTAAGCAGTTGAGATCACTACTTGGACACACAGGGTACTACAAGAGGTTTATCCACAACTATTCTAGAATCACATCTCCATTGGAAAATATGCTGCAAAAAACAAAACAATTCATATGGAATGATTAATGCACCAAAGCATTGGACACACTGAAGGAGAAACTAGCAAGTTCACCTATTTTGGCCCATCTGAACTGGGATAAATAGTTCCATGTACACATTGACGCTTCAAGTATTGCTTTGGGAGCGGTGCTAGGTCATCCAGGAGAAACCTCCATAGACCACCCGGTGCACTTCGCAAGTAGAAAGTTATCAATGGTGGAAAGGAACTACACAACCACAGAGAGGGAAGCTCTTGTGATGGTATATTCTTTACAGAAATTACACCACTACTTATTGGGAGGGACTTTCAAATTATTAACATATCACTCGACACTAAAATATTTAGTGAACAAGCATGTCTTGGAGGGAGGAATCTACAGGTGGCTTCTATTATTCCAAGAATTTAATTTCGAAGTCATAGTAAAGCTGGGAAGGCTAAATGTTGGTCCCGACCATCTATTAAGATTGGAAAATGGAGAAAATGGAGGACCACTTGATGATCAGCTACTGGATGTTGATATTTTCTGGGTAGAATCCATCCCAGATTATCTGGAAAAAAAGCACCATAATTAGCTATAGGACAATACCTAGCGGAATACACAACAACTCAGAGAAGACATTTAGTGGTTAGAGTAGCTGAATACCAACTCATAGCGGGACATTTATACAGAATGGGCCTGGATCAAATACTACGAAGGTGTGTATTAGATCACAAGAGAGCAGACATCTTGTGGGAATGTCACAATGGAGTTGCGGGAGGCCATGTCAGTGTAAACCCTACCGCAAGAAAAATACTACAAGCAGGATTATGGTGGCCAACCATGCACAAAGACAACAAAGAAAATGTGAATAAATTCGATGTCTGTCAGAGAACAGGGTGACCATCACATCGTGATGAACTACCCCTACAACATGTAAGGGCTATGCAATAATTTTAAAAGTGGGCAGTCGACTTTATAGGACCTATTGCGCAGGTTGCACATCACTCACAAGCAAGATATATCATCACTGCAACTGACTACCTCACTATATGGGCAGAGGCAACACTAGTAAAGGACTGTATAATAGATACAACAACCAGATTTATCTTTGAAAACATCATTAGCAGGTTCGACTATCCAAGGAGCCTAACAAGTGATCAAGGCACACATTTCATTAATTCTACAATCAAATCACTACTTGAGAATTTCATGATATAACGCCACAAGAGCAGCCTGTACCACCCACAGGCAAACGGAATTGTCGAAGCCTTCAAAAAAATCTTGGAGAAAGGGTTAACTAAGATATGCAATGCTAACCGCGACGACTGGGACAAAACAATACCAGCCACATTATGGGCATACATGACTACCATAAATAGGTTACATAAATAGACTCCATTTCAATTGGTGTATGGAAAGGAAGTAGTGGTACCAGCCGAGCTTGTTATACCAAACCTCTTAATTGCCACAACAACACAAATGACGGAGGAATCCATCTCTACTGCCTTCATGAATTGTAGGAACTGGAAGAAGATAGGTTTATGGCAGATTTCCATCAACCAGTCTAGAAAGAGAGACAGAAGGCTTGGCACGACCGCCACATCAAGCGTACAAAATTTAAGATTGGCGAAAAGATACTACTTAATGACAACAAATTCTATAAATTCCCAGGAAAACTCAGAATGCACTATATGGGCCCATACTACGTCATAGAGATGAGGGAATCAAGAGTGGTCAAGCTAGAGTAACTAGATGGAGAGATACTTCAAAGATGTGTTAACAGTGCACGTCTGAAGCCCTATCATGAGTAAGCAACATAAACTTTTATTTCTAATAACTCTCGCACCCAAGAGGAGTCATTAGATTAGAGTCATTAACTCTCTCGCAACCGAGATGAGTTGTATAATAGTTTATGTTTTGTTCTTAAAATAATCATTTCATCCCAATAGAGTAGGAATATTTTATATCATAAGTCGCATGTTGCGCAAACACAACCATCACCCTGTTGCGATATGGGGACCATATCACAACCAATTGTGGTTGGGGGGAGTTCTACAGTGTTGCAGTGACCAAACATGTTAGCCATCATTAAGTCATAATGAGCCATCATAGCAGTGTCAGTCTGTAGGATCACCCAAAATTTGAAAAATAATTTCCATAATTAGTAACCCCCATACCATAATAAAGTTTCTGCATTAAGCTGTAATTATTGACCATCATGTCTGCCCAAATTTCGAAGCCACCGTCAGCAGTGTCAGAGTCCACCTCACCCAAGTAACAAATCGCACGATTATAGCCACGGGGAGAGACAGTAAAAATTAATTAGTTATGGCGTCACATCAGCATCCTCCGTGCCAACAGTCCTACTTAACCTGCATGGAGGAGGGAAACAAAAAAGTGCCGGAGAATTCTGAATTACCAGAGAAAGAAACTATTATAACGGTTAGCCTAACTTCAACCGAAAAATCTTAGAATAGTAGACCAACAAAATTTCTGGTATATTGCAAGAGGAAGAAAATGACGAATGACTGTTTCAGTGGTCGAGCCAGAGCTAGACGAAATAATCCAGAGGTCAGAGTCATTGGTCGGAAAATATGATAACGCCATCCTCATAGATACAGACTTCACTGATTCGTTCCAATTCCAAGCACTAATGAGGCAAGTTTATATCGAGAATCACGTGAAGGAAGTGGGAAGCGAAGAAGCGAGGGTGCATTTAGACTTCAAAGGCATCCAAAGATCAAAAAGTATGCACCTCAGAAGCTTACCAGTGTTTGGAACAACAAGCCTAACAATGCAATGTATAAAATTTCGCATCAGCGGGATCTACAACGGGTCAATGTGGCTTGGGAGGGAAATCCAAATCCATGTAGAAGATATCCATAGGCTTATCGGACTATCGACAACAGGAAGGGATGTGTCATCAGCTTTCCAAAACACATCCAAAAGAGAAAAGAAGGTGGGAGATTGCAATTATTACAGGAAATACGAGACGAGAAGAGGAGGAAAGGGAGCCAATATCGATCCTATCAAAGTACCCTCGATGAAATTTTCATGCTAGTTGATCGCAGGAAATACTATGAGGAACTGTACCAAGGGAGAATGTACCCTTGATACAATATCAGTTGCGGAGCATTGTATACAGGGGGTGCAATTGAATTGGTGTGCTTTCTTGCTACAAGAGCTCTTCGAGGCATGTGAAGATAACTATAAGCGGGCTACATGATTCATATATGGATGTTTAATTATGGCTTTGGCGATGTGGAAGTGGAGTCCACTAGGAATGAGGCAGGTTGTGGAGATCACTGAAGACTAACCAATGGCCCTGAGGTTCACCCCATGGAGAGTATCCGGTGACCCAAGTAGCAAGGAAATAAATGAAGAAGCCTTTGCAAAATGGTATCGGCATATGGTAGATGTGGTTAAAACTCAGCAGAGGGTCCCCAAGAGCCTGCTGGACAAATACTTCCCTCAAGTATGGTTCGGGGTGTCTCACAACTAAACCTGGATTCGACTAGACTCTGTTGCAAGCGATGCATTCCATAAAAATACACTAAAGCTTCAGATAACAGAGGAAGCCTTTCATGTAGAGGTCTCTTCATTTCCAGGAGCAGCCATAGAAATTAGGAATGGGGAGCCTGTGTATTCGTTTGATGTTATGCTTCTTGACCCACTTCCGGGAGAGACGTCGGCTGAGACAACTTAGAGGATTTCACAATTGCAACTGCAGCCACTGCTAGACTAGCTGGACACCTGAGTGGAGGCTTTTAATAAGGTAACGGGAACTCTTGGAGCAAAAAATACTATATTTCCATCATTTTATGAATTTCAAATGCTTAATTTTGCATCTCCATCAACAAAAACCCCTGTCCTCACTACATTACCCTCCAACACATTCCACTCCCATCCACAACCAACCATCACTCTGTTCCATAATAACAAGCCAATAAAACCTCCCATCCTAGAACCAAAAGGGAAAAGAGCTCGGACCATGAAATATAATCAAGTGGTCGACCTCACAGGCAAGGATAAGGCACAACCAGTAGTAACTAGAATCCCAATTCAAGAAGAAACAGAGGTAGGCACTCAGACCACCTTTGTATTACCACAATTTAATCCATCTTCATCTCACAATGTACCAGTTTCATCACCACCCAACGCACAAAATTTCTCACCACATACATCGTTTACATCCAAAGACCATTCAACCCATACTTCATCCACTTCAACAACCATCTCTGATACAATACCACCAGGCACTTTAATGGCCCTTGACACTGAGGTGGAAGTTAAATCAGGTAGAACAGAAGTAACTGAGGTTAACTCAACCACATTAGGTAAAAGTACCTTTTTATAGCTATTAATCCATGTAGGGTCACCCATTTCTGATACATCGCTTACTGAAACCTCACTTAACCCTTTCCAGCAGTCCTTGTTATTTCTACAGTCATTCGTACCCAAACCACCATCCACCAGTCATCACGTTCTGGAATAACAAGCAGTCCTGCCAAGTCAATCCACATCTCCCCAAGGACACTCAGAATGATCTATTGCCAGTGGGAAACCACTCAGGGAGCAGAATACAAGCCCATAAATGACGAGCTGTGGCGATATGCAGAATTGGGGACCCAGAAAACTCTTCGGTTTTTTACAAACAACAACACGACAGGCAGAGAATCTACACAATGAACTCCTGCAGAGATATGAACAACAACAATAATAATTCATTACACTTACTGATGAGCGCAATTAACTCCAACACAATAGGGATACCCTTCAAAAGAATCTTGATCAAGTCATGAATAACTTCAAAGACCTATGGCCAACAATCACCAGTGTAGACAAGAGCACGCCAAAAGACATTTTATCATGATCGGTGGTTGAGAAATCCATACATGTAAGGATGACATGTGCCACCCTAGGCCAAGTAAATCAGGAACTAAAAGAAGCACTTGCAGAGAAACCGACTCTACCAGACCCTTCTACAGTATATGCAGAAAAGGTAGCACATAGGCATAAACAAATGCAAGACATGAAGGAGACACAAGTAACAACGGTCATACAAGCATACAGCTTGTTGGATCAACGCCACGAGTGCTCCAACTCTACAATGAAAGGTCAACCCATCTCTGAAAAACTACAAAATACCATTCTCAAGATCAAGGGGACATCAGACCCAATCAACTGCACACAACTCTATGACCAAGCCGACGCACTTAAGCTACATTTTCAGACAATCAAAGAAAGCTCAACAACGATAAAAAAAATCCTTAGGGATCTAAGGCACCCAGTAAAATAGAAAGCAGAAACAATTCAACAACTGGCATCTGAGGTGGACCCCAAACTCAAAGAGATGTTTAACAATATACCACAAGTAATGGAGTCAACTCACGCTGACAAAGTGATCACCGAGACAGAGCTGTAATAAAATCATGACAATAGGAAATCACTGAGTTCACACTACTCAGGATAGAGGAGGTTCCAGAGTTGGGGCCTTTGTTAAAGGAGGGCCAACCAGAATAGGAGAAGCCAGAAAAGGAGACAGCGGAGGGAACTCTGCGAGAAAAAAAATCCGATGGACAACCAGGGACTGTTATAGAAGGAAAATATTAACTCGAGAAAAGTCAATAGCATGTGGTCAGGGCCTGTTTGGGTCTTTGTTTTGAAGAATACAATTTTGAGTTGCGGAAGGGTAGGAGCACAAAGAACAGGTGGCAGAGCGCAATCAAGAAAGGCAAGGAGACGTTGTGGTTGCGGAAAAATTGAAGACATATAGCAGAGCACAGGAAGGCGACGGCACAGATGGTAGGAATGAGAGACAATGAACAGGCAACAGAACTCCCAGAAATGGAGCCGATGGCGGAAAAGAGACAGGAGGCAGCAAAGCGCAAGGGAACAACTGAGCGGAAAAGGGGCGAATACTAACAGTGTCAGTTGGAAGGAGTAGATAAGCAAGGAAGGAGTGACTCCGTGGGGGTTAGAGGTGGATAGAGGGTCTGAACCTTGGGGAAGATATGCGGAGCCTGTATGTACTATGTTGTGATATTCTGAACTCTACAGATTATGTTATGTAATGTTTGGCTGAATGAATAGAAATAGACTGATGCGGTGTGGTGAGCTATGGAATATATGGCAGTGGTTATTTGTTGTATGTTTGTCTATTTTAAATTTTTATTTTGATGTTCATATTGTGTATGGCGGAAGGATAACTTGTATCTCCATTGATATATAATGAAATTTCTTTGTATAGAGTAATGGATGACTTGCTGTTAACGATCTCTTTTTGGTATTAATGGTCTAGTTTCTAATCTCAACAAGGTAACGACATGCCTCGGGTGGGACTCTTTGCTCTCTTGGGCAAGGTGAAAATATCGACGTTATCCTAGACTACAACGAAATCTTGTTGGCTCTAAGCCTGAACTTGGGTCTTGCCCAAAGACCTCCTTTTTCGCCAACATCAACCTCCACGATCTACACAATTACTTTCTCAACCATATGTTAACCCCAATAATAATAAAACAACTCAGTAGGCTTTTAATGTTGAATTGACTCCCTTCCCCACATATTTGATCACACCAGTTAGGTTGCAAGATATGTAGCTGAGGTCAGGGAAGGTTCTCAATAAAAACAAAGGCTCTCTAATCATCATTGAAGAAGAATTGAGGGAGGAAAATAAATATCAAACAAACATTGTTTGAATAAATAAACAACCATATTAGAATTTACAGTCTTCGCCATCATTTAGTGTGCCTCCCTACCCAAAAAGGTTGATCTTAGAAAATCCAACGAGTGCCCTGAATTTGACTTGGTTTCAGAATTAAGAAATGTTTGCATCACAGTCCTCGATCTTGTTACAAGCTATTAAGAATATCCCAATTTATGCTAAAACTATTAGGGAGATTTACCTCAATAGACTAGGAAGGAAGAATGTAGAGCCACACACCATTCAATTTGTTGGGAAAACAATTGATTTAATGTCAAGATGAACCTTTATGGAAAAATATATGGATCTTAGCAATCCAATTGTTTTGGTACACATTAATAATATCGTTGTTGTTAATTTTTCATAGAGCTATGTTGTTCTTTGCTTTGATAGTCGCAATTATTCAATAACATGTTAAGTTCACCCCATATAATTACATCATTATTGAGATCTACATTATTAACCATCAACATATGCAACTATGTAGAAATAACAACACCATCATCATCATCTAAACAGTGAAATGTAAAGGAACAAAGGAAAAAAATGATGCACACATAGAGACATTAGGATTGGTTCGAGACAAGGGAAAAACTCACAATGGGGAAGCCCTTGCAAATTCTTCTTCTTACATCGTAATCAAATGATTTAGCAAACAAGATTAAAATGATCCATATATCCATATCTCCATGTTGTAGAAAAGAACTAGCATATGCACAATAAAACAATAAACATACTTCTGTTGAAGGAGCCTAAATCTAAGAACTGAAATGCATGGAAACTGGTTGTAGCACATTGATGAAAATTTTTGATACTGAGTGAGAATTGTAGATACATCTTGCAGTGGGAATATACAGAGCATATCTATCGATTTTCATATCTACAACGGTACGAAACCTTGGATACTACTTATCATAGAAACTCATTGAAAACAACTATCGAGTCCTAGATCTGAATATAGGACACTGTCAAAGTTGTTTTAAATCATCTGCACAAACACTGGTGACAAGATCAAGATCATATCTAACCAGAAACCCTTAGCCATGACCTCAAGACATTGTACCCGTGGTTGAAAATTTCATGGCCACTACCTAGACTCATTGTACCTGCGACTGATGTTCTTATTAGCCTGATCTATCCCAGGAACCCTAGGCATGACCTAAACACGCTCAGCCCACGACTCTGCAAGCTTAGTCGCTACCTTCCCACACTATTACTATGACTCTAGCCCAAATTCTACAGTTTTGTGTCCGCAGCTATGGCCCAGAAGCCCCAGTTCAGAGTGAGCCTCTCGCTTGTGATCTTGAACCTTGTGTGAGCTTATTCTATCAAACTTGTGCGAGCCAAGACAAAATAGAAGAACCAAGATAATCGATGCAAATCGAAGATCGCTCTAGGAAGTGTGTAAGAATGAGCTTGAGTTTGCCTCTATTTATAGCTTTTTTGTGTGTCTGCTAGGGGTTAAGGAAGATTTGACTAAATTCCACATGTGGTTAGGCTGGCCCATTTCATTTCACTTTAATAGATAAAATAATTCATAATTTAACTTCTTCTTAACTGATTGGGGCGATCTATAGGTCGATTTTGGTCCTCTCAAAAAGAGAAATCTAATGCAATTATAATATCGACCATCAAAGCTATCCAAAGTGGAATTTGACCTCACTTCCAAAATTTTAACACTCCCTCTCAACCAGGGATAATTCCACCTGCCAATATATGTTCATCGATCAATATGCCATTCTAGTATCTTCATGCATCATCACGTGTCATCACTGATCATATCTGTCATGTTGTGGATATTTCTCATTGCAAATCATCAATGTAATTCTCATGCTTATTCCTGCTTATCTCTCAATTTCTTCTGCTCATATGTTGAACATTCTCAGATCTAGAAGAAGAAGAAATTGTCACCGCAGGGGAGCTTACACTACCACCCTTCATCCATTAGGATATCATTCAATATCTCTGCCAACTAGATACTAACCGGAATATCATCATCAACCATCATCAGAGAGCATATCGTCCAGGAGCATGCCTCAACCTGTAACCGCATAGGGGAGAACATCTCAACCCAGAATATCATGGGGGAGTTATAACTCTACAATCCCATATCTAGAAATAGGATATACATCCACATAGGGGATCCCACCTCGACCCTGGTATCACATCGGGGAGCTCAATCTCAACTCGGAACCGCATAGGGTTATCTCACCCATCCTATTACCTACTGATCTTCCCATCGATGACCCTAAATAGTCATGTGGTGGAACACCCGCATCATAATCGACTTAGGTTGTACACCCCAAGTACATTCTCAACTCTTTAGACAAACAAGGAGTAGTATTCCCAACAAGCCCTTCTTGTGGGTATGATGCCAACCAGGGTATACTCTTTAAAGACCAATCAAGGGAGATGCATTATCCGACCCTATGAAGATAGGGGAGAAACATCTCTAACCCTATGGGTAATAGATAGGGAATACACCTTATTTTCCATAGTTACCTCAACCCCAGGAGCCATCTATCTCAATTCTTCATCCTGGGAGCTTAGACACGGAGGTAGAGTTGGCTCATTGTCCTCGATCCACACTGCTCTCATCATACTCATATCTAGTATCTGATTGTCTCAATAGCAGTTGATTCTTGTTCATACAAGACATCAAATCAAATTTTATGTTAGAACATATATAATAATATAAATCACAACAATATACCATAAACATTCTCCCTCTCATGGAGGTGTCAATCACACATAGATACCATAATCATCCTCCCTCTCAAGAAGGTGTCAATCACAATCCTAAGCTTGTATCAAACAACTGCATTGTCTCAATGAATGAAGAAATCACAGTCCCAACTATATGAACATGGGATTCTTTTTCATCACAGTGTATTTATGTCTTATCGAGATCCTGCTCAGATGACTCTCTAAGGAGCTTTTACATCCTGCCTCACAGCTAACCATGCTAGTAGTATTGTACCTAACCTCGGTCGTGCTATGGACCTCTCGTCCAAGGTATCATGGAAGATCTCATATTAAGTCAACATCCAAATGTGATCATAAATACTAATACCAAACATCATCAGTTCATTCATGCAACTACATATCATGGGATAAATATATCAACCTTTAAAAGTAGAACATTTCATGCAAATATTTCAAAACGATGTTTGGTAGCAATTCTGAATGGAGTAGTTCAATCATGAATTTAATCATGTTCTATACACAACATGTACATATGGATGTTCAAAACAAAACATCAATGCTTCAATCAACCATCAAATACCAAGTCAAGTTCAACAACATTTGAACTTTAAATCGAAGAGTTCAAATATTTACATTTTCATTACACAAATACATTGTATCAACAACTTTGAAATATAGGATTTCTTTCTTGAATTTCAAAAATTGATTCATCATGCCATGATATATTATTTCTAGCTTCAAAATCCATCTCCCTCTAACTTATATCATCATAGGCTCATCACCTATCAAGGGTATACCATCAGTATGTAAAACCAAATCCATAATCAAAATCAAGGCCATACCTTGGAACTCATTATCCTGACTTCATTAGATAACTGTGAAATATGGACAAATCTTATTCGGGGAGTTTGCATCATGCAATGCTCTCGGTAAGAATAATGTCTTACCAATACGACATACCCAACGTTACATAATTCATTTTTGTGTCAACAAAATAATCTCATCAGAGTTTAGAAGTCATACAAAAACTATTATCAAATACATTGATTTCATAGTATCAATTCTTTCAACCAGGTGACAAGTAGAGCTCATGTCAAGTCTTGACTTAATTTATTATCAAGCCATCAATTTTGTCATTTAACATGCCATGAAAAGCCATTTAGGTCACTAGATGAAAGTGCATACATATCAAGGTTAATTCATGCAGGTTCGATCTTCATACTGAATCACAACAACCATTGCGCTAGGAACAAGGAGGCCAATACAAAACCATAATTCTGAATACTCACATAAGGCACTAAAGGTCACTATGCCCACATAACATTGTCATTAGGGAAAATTAACAATAAAAAATTCAAGTCCAAATAGAGAGATATATAATGCAAAGACATGTCTCAATCATCAATTCAAAGTTCTAAAAGTTCATGTCAAAGCTCCAAACACAACTCATCTATATCAATCAACCAAAACATGTGGTAAAATCCTCAAACATGATGACATATTCATATGAATGTCTCGGTCACCTGCAAACACAAGTTCAATTCAAACATACAAACTTTTCATGTTGTCATATCTTACTTCTATCTGCAACACACCTGCAAAACTGACATCTTCGAGGCGACCATCTGATTTCATGCCTAATCCTTTATTTATTTTGATCATAAATTTAGCCTCACAACTTCATAAGTAAATTTACAATGGCAGTACATGTTAGAGTTCCCTTCATTCATAATATAGACTGATTTCATCTATTAGGCATAGTCGCATTTATGGACCTTACTTTGTGTGAGTGAGGCTCAAACCCCTATTGTAGATCAACAATGTCAGATACTCGTAAATCATAGAAGAGCATGTAATTTTCTTTTTCATTCATGTCATCAACCTGTCTTTACATGATTCATGCAACATCAGATCTGATAGATCATAAACACGTATCTATCATGATCATCAACATCATGTGATCAATATTCCATTAAGGGCTATACTTGAAAGATCAGGGAAACGGTTGATGTGGCAACACAACCTTATGAATCCAATAATAATATATCAAGTTGGTGCATTTAATTTCACCACATGCCATAACCACAAGTAGTAGGAGATCTAGAACATCAATCTCATAGATATACCTCTATATTTTGTTGAAAAGTCACCAAGAAATATGTGTCTAATTTAATTTTCCCTTAATTAAATTGGACAATAAATTGTAATCTTATCTCATAATCACTTGTAATAGTTAACTGAGTGTGACAGACTCAGTTAGCTCATGAAATTCGAGTTGAGGGTGGTTGGTGCGGCATGTAGAATGATTCTATTTGTTCTAGAGTCCAAGTTGCAAGTAGTGTACTAGTTGAATGCATGAGAAATTAGTTAACTCAATTAAGTGAGTTAAAGTGAGTCTAACTAGTTGTAACTGATTGTTGTACTAGTGAGAGGTCAAGTGAATTAAATCAGATTTAATTCACATGTAGTGATCTGTCAAGTGGCTGATGATTCAAATGTTCATGGTGGTAGCTCTAAATGATAAGGGTGATTCTGAAAATCTTGATAAACATCCAATTCTTGTTGAATTTAAGGATGTATTTCTCGAAGAACTACCCGGGATACCGCCAAAAATGGAAATTGATTTCACCATCGACCTTAAACCAGGAATTGAGCTGAAAATCCAATTAAAGGAGTTGTTAGACTTGGGGTTCATATGACCCAACAGATCTTTGTAAGGAGCTCATGTGATTTTAGATAAGAAGAAGGATGGGTCTTGGAGACTGTGCATTGACTACCACCAGTTGAACAAAGTGATGATAAAAATTCAATACCCTTTACCAAGGATTGATGAATTTTTTTATCAAATGAAGGGGGAAAATGTGTTTTCAAAGATAGAGCTGAGGTCGGGATATCATCAATTGAAAATTAATGAACAAGATATCCCGAAGACAACCTTTAAGACAAGATTTGGGCATTATGAATTTTTAGTTTTACCCTTTGGATTGACCAATTCCACGGGTGTTTTCATGAGTTTGATGAATGGAATATTTTTGGATTACTTAAACAAGTTTGTACAAGTATTTATCGATGAAATTTTGATCTACTCAAATACCCTAGAAGAGCATGACGAACACTTAAGCATATTTCTTCAATGTCTTAGAGAAAACCAATTGTACGGAAAGTTGTCAAAGGGTTCCTTTTACCAATCAAAGATTCATTATCTTGGGAACATTATCTCTGGGATGGTATTGTGGTAAACCTGAAAAAGCTTGAGGCCATCATGGAATTTCCAACACCAACCAATGTTCATGAAATACGAAGTTTCATGGGCATGGCAGGGTATTATCATATATTTTTCGAAGGTAGCAAGCTCCATTACTGAGCTCCAAAGAAATACCAAGAAATTAATTGGGATTGAAAAATGTGAAGAGGCATTCCAAAGGTTAAAGATGTTATTAATGATGGCGCCAATTATGAAAGTGCCAGATATGGAACAAGAATTTTTGGTTTGCACCGATGCCTCCAAGAAACAGTTAGGTTTTGTATTGATGCAAGAAGGAAGAGTAATAGCATATTGTTGTGAAGGCAAATCCCCTCTGCAGACAGAGGTGATCCCTCTAGACCTAGGGTGGGTCTAGCAACAAGGGAACATGATGGTTTCTAAATTCCTAGTTCATAAACGAAATGCGGATTGGAATAGATTTCCTACCTCAATCCAATGCTCTTGACGTAGTACATTGCAATGATCCCTCGATCTTTGTCCTTCAAGCGTTACGCTCCGTCAGTAGTGATATCCACACACCTTCACAAATAACAAGCAAACACTAAAAGAATACGAGCATACATATCATTTACAACTATCTAACCAATCAAGGAGAGTCAGAAACTTCAAATATTAACATAGACAAATATGGAACTAGAAATTAGTCATGTCATATTAATATATAAAAAGGGAGTTTAAAACCTGCACCTTGACATTGTAGACCTCCTTTGACGGGTTCAGTCGGGCACGTCTCAAAGCATTCGTTCGTCGATTCGGCTCAAAGAGGCAAAATGCTCAAACTCTCTCTCACAACTATGGACTATTCTCTACTATTATCTCTTCTAGCTACGTCTAACTAGCAAAATCAATGGCATGAAGGGAAATTTATAGGAGTGGAGGAAGAGCTTTGGGATCCAATTATGGTGGAGGAAAGGTCTATCCCTTTGGGAAGTTGCATTTTTGTAGGAACTAAAAGGCCAAAGGGAGAAACTTGACCCCATCCAGTCAAACAAACATCCATGACTTCGCCCATGAAGCTGTTAGATATTAGAAGCTTCGTTTCTATATTAAAAAACTTTCCAAAAGTAGCTCGGTGTGGGGGCTCTTCAGAGATAGAACGACCACATCACGAGGCCTAGTGAAAATATTTCCATCGGCGCGAGGACATAACCACACTCCAGCGCCGACCCAAAATTAGATGTTTTAAAGGGTCTATATCAGGAATGGTCCACGGGGATTTTTTTCCATGAATGTTAAGGGATGCAATGACATTCATGGTGATGTGTGACAATACACAGGGATCACTATAATGGTCCTACAGTATTCAAAATAGGGAATGCAGGGACGGTGACAAAATGTTGTGTACCAGATGCCCCCTAAAGCATGAAGTCCAAGAGAGAGGGAGGGGTGAAATTCTTTACGAGAACATGCCCAAACCAAAACGTCTCCGCAAGAGGACGTGAAAGATCAAGTACAATTGATATCTATGATACATGAGTACAAGGTATGGGCACAACCATCCATAATATAGAACATGTAATAATATCCATGGTATGGACACAACCATCCAATGAGAAGGATCATAAAAAATAGACTCAAGTATGGTCACAGCCATCCATAATAGAGAACATGTATATAGTCATGACAAACCAAATCATCCCGTAGTCTGGATTTTATCACACAAAACCCAATGTCTTGCGCTCCTTCTCGACCCGAAAAAGTTCAAATTCAGGCATGTGAATGAATGAGCTGAATTTGAACATGCAAGAAAGTTTCCTGATTACCAGCGAATGATGGAAGTTGTTAACAGGCGCGAGAGAGAGCACCAATAATGACAATGGTTCTCAAGGCACCGCTAGTAAAATCCACAGAATGTGAACAATGAACTGGAGTCGAACATTCGAGAAATCACCCGATTGAAGGCCAATGATGAGAACCTGTCGTCGAATGTGAAGAACTTGCCATTGAGGCATGTAAACTCTAAGGTAACAGAAGGGAGTCTCTGGATCAGCTTCCTGGATAATGATCTGAAGTCAACAGGAAGTGATCAGTCAACGGAGGGCCATAATGTTTCCCACATCATCGACACGAGAAAGAGGAATAAGATGATAGTGAATCAAGACTGAACAGAGGATCAGGGGTTGAAAACTATGGAAAGGACTTATCTTGAACATATTGGCGACACGACTCCAGAATTTGGCAGTTTTTGATATCAAGGGATCTAAGGTCATGGTGACAAGGCAGAGAGCATATGAGAGGTCAAAACGGATAACCCAAACCCATCGAGGCAAAATGACGAATGTGGAATGTCCCCAACCCGACACGAACTGCAGAAGAGTTTCATGTGCAAGAGCGAGATACTGCCGATGCAACTGATAACTAGTTCCATTTTCCCTTACCATTTCTGGCGAGTACCGCAATTATTTTTAAAAAAAAGCTTAAAGGGGATAGAATATGCTTGTCATATAAGTTTTTCCTTCGGAAAAATCCTTCCTAATACATTTTACGAGACCTAGGAAGGAGGAACTCGGTAATGTCATGGCGACGACCTCTAATGTCGTAAAAATTTAACGAGCCCGACAACAGTGAAACTCAACATCTTTTCATGTTTAGAGAGTTTGAAAAGAGGCGAAAATAAAACTCCAAAAGGTTCCTTTTCGTAAATAATCTCTCAAACTCGAAATGGTAGAAAACAATATCTAAAAGAACCTCTTAGCCATGTTTGACTAAGGTATTCCTTTTTCGTAAATAATCTGTCCCGGCCCAAAAAAGGGGTAAACGCATACAGGGAAGATAACGTTTCGCAGCCTTTAGCGAGTTCAAAACGACAAGAGCTCGACAATATTTTCATATTTTGAGAGTCAGAAAAATAGCTGAAAGATAACTCCAGGGGGTGAATTTTTCGTGTTTTTACTGAATTCAAAAAAGTAATAAAATACATCTTGTTTCCTCATCGTTGCTAGTTTTAGGACTTGTCGCTGCACAAGAAACAAACGTAAAACCCATTTTTGAGAAAAAAATAATAAAAAATAATCGAAAATGTGTGTAAAAACCTAATTAGGGTTAGAAAATGTTATAAAATAAGACAAATAGTAAAAACAATTTACTTTTACCTTTTTACCTTCTTGTGAGAATTTTCACCAGTTTTTACTATGAATTTGTGGAGTTCACTGCAGGCAATCTAGGATGCCATTTACAAATCCTCTTCTTCCAGGTAAGAACCATGAACTTCTCCTGCGATTTCATTCATTTTTTTATATGTTTTTATGTTTTAATGCATTTTGTGGGAGGGTTTGAAAAACTTATGCCCGCGGCGGTCGTCGCTGGTTCCTGGCACGGAGACGCGCCCACCTCCATGATTTTAAAATGTGGACATGACGCACAATTTTTTCACAATTTTTCTGAAAAAATTCTTGGCCAAATCTATTCAATTTTTAACATATGGCTCATAAAATCGTTGTATTTTATTTTGCAAGAAGAATTAACAAGTTTGTAATGGAAATTGAATGGAAAGAGTGGGAGCATGGGGCAGAGGATGCACAGGCCCTTGAGAACGATGCATGCTTGTATGCTTTGAGTAACTGTGGGCTCCTGAAAATTTTCATGAGCCCATGTCTGAGAGCTCAATTGGAGGTGTTGCAATACTTGATCAGTGTATGGAAAATTGATCAGTAAAAATTCATCATTCACGACCAGGAATTGGAGATAGAAGTCTCTGATGTCTGCTTCTTGACAGGATTATCGCGGAGGGGAGAGCGAGCACTAATAATAGGTACTGGGATCCTTGGAGAGAGCATGGGCATGTTGATAGATAGATTTTGTTCTGGAGAAAGGAAAGCACACAAGAGTGGTAATCTAGACATTCATACAGTGCCCGACTTACCATTGAGAGTAGTGTTGCACACCATTACTCAGGTTTCCGGATCTCAGGCTGCCCACGAAGCCACAAAGACTCAACTCTAATTAGACGTAGATTGCATGGCTCCGAAAATCTTCAATTGGGTGGAAGCGGTGATAATAAACATGAAACGTGAGTTGACCAAATGTAAATATGGTAAGTTGAAGCAGTTTGGGTATGGGTACATCTTGATACCATTCATATTGGAACGATTACCGATATTCCAGGGCCAGGAGGAAATTGTACCTATGCAACTAGCACGAGAGCCACGGATGGTCCGTTGGGTTGAGCTGCTGTCTCGATCAAGAGGTGGGAAACATATGTTGTGGAGACTAGAGTTCTTTGACTGGCTGAGCCGACAACTCATCATGGTGGAGGACTGGTCATACACCGATACCTATTTTAGGGGTGATCCAGATCTTCCATGTAGGTTTTAACCCTGAACAGAAATTATCTACACACAAATCTTATAACAGAAAATAAACAATAGTGAGAGCATAAAACATAAAACAGATAAACACAGAGATTTTCCCCTGGATCCCAAATCGGGACGACCAGCTTGAGTTTTCATTATATTCCTTTTAGTGTTACAACACATATATATACAGGCCGAAGCATACATAAACCCCAATCCATAAACCTTAGATTAGAACATAACCATCGTTCCCTTGACCGGATCTACAAAATACCAGGGGCCAAAAACCATCGTACCCCAAAATCATGTGCAAAACCATGGGCGCGGACTACCCACCAGAAATTAAGGACCAAAAAATTTTCGTCGAGGCGCTGCCCTGGACCCCAACATGGGGGGCGATACCCCCGCGCGTGCTTAGTCATGGAAAGAATATAACACATACCCAACATTCTCCCACTTGTTTTTTTCTTTCCGCAAGGGGCCACAAGAGAGCTTAGTCATTGGCCCAATTCTTCAACACCCATTGTTTCTCTACACCAAGAGAACTTTTGACTGCTCACAGATTTTGTGCTTAGTCGTGGAAAGAATATAACACATACCCAACATTCCACTTTCGGAAGGGAACAACTGGGATGAAGAGAGAGGTAGAAACTCATTTTTTGGATTTTTATGAGTATTACATTTTTTTGTTTGTTTTTATATATATGTGTGTTCTGGCATTTTCTCATATATTGTAGACGTTGGACCAGAGAGACTTGTGGGGATGTCTCCAACAGCTCCGAGGGTCCCCAGAGAGTTCGAAGTAGCCCCTCATGGTGGGGGAGGTGATGACAAGGAATAAATTGCACGTAAACCAGAGGGACTCATGAGTGGGATCCCGGAGTACATGAGATTTGAGGACATTCCTCATGCTTACCAGCGGCACGCTGCAGGGGTGTCTAACTGCATTCATCGACTGATGAGACGTGTTGTACGGGAAGTCACGTGCTATCATCATCACCATGCTAATCAGACTCCTAGGTTTCATTTCTGCATGTTTTTTTACATACATGGCGTCTCAAGATGTAACTGAAACACACATATATATTTTTTGAAATATGATGTACAAGTCGATGCAAACCATATATATATATATATATATATATATATATATATATATATATATATATATATATATATATATTTCCCTGTCTAAATCTTACTATGTGATGATGGTTGCTTTTACAAATTCCGCAAATGTCTATCTAATACAATATTAGCTACTGCATCAATTAACATATTCATTCTTTTGGGAATATGCTGATCAAAATTCCTTTTTAACAAATGAACACGTAAATACATTCTTAAAATCTGAGGGTTTTTGACAGAATAACGCCCATTGAGTTGGAGAACAACAAGATGAGAGTCTAGGTTTACAATTAATTCACGAATGTCAAGGGAAATAGCGCTAGTTAGAAGTTCTATCACTGCAATGTATTCAACAACATTGTTAGTTGCACGTCCTATAAAAATTCCTGGAAGGTCTACTAACTCACCGTTAGGATCATAAATTACCCAAGCCGCGGAGGATAGGTTCTGGGTACAGTGGGAGGCACCGTCAACGAAACCAACATAAGGAGTGACAAACAATTCCACACTAAGAAAATACATAATAAGCAGGAAAAAAATACTTGCAAAGCTTGAAGTTGGTTTCATTTTTACACAAGCTTGAAACTGAAACAAACTATGCTTGAAAAAGTTCACATGCTGATCAGAATTGGATCAGGTCCTAAGGGATAGCTCAAATTTAAATGTGTTCAAAAGTGTGTCAAACCTCAGTGACTATATAGATCTCGTCTTCTTGATTCTGATGCAGTGAACGGTTTGAAAAACCAACACCGTATGAATAAGTTATCATGTTTTGAAAAGCCCAGTAAACTACAAATTTCGACAGTTGACTAAGGTTGACTGGAAATTGGAACAGTATACAAAAGGAATATTCCAGGGAATATTCCTCAAAATATTCCTTTTGGAGCAATTATTGTAGGACAACTGTCAAGGTACTATTTTATGTACGGGGTTGAAGAGCCAATCATAGGGTGCCACGTGGCAAGCCCTAAGGCCGCCACGTGTCCCTAAAATGGCATATCAAAATTTTGTGAGGATCTATAGGAATCGACCCCCTAACCTCTGTTGGGCACGCAGAACCATTTACCACCCAAGATACATGATTTTTATTAACTGTATTGTATGTCGGGTTACATTTATGGATTATGGAAAGGTGTTTGGGGGTTGGGAACCGCCGGTAGTCCCAACCCGCCAGCGGTTCCGTCGTGTATTGTCACATGGAAAACACAAACATTAAAAACCATAGTCTATGCAACAACCCAAAAATAGTTTTACATTTTTGTCACATGGAAACGTTAAATGCCAACTCCTCCGTGCGGTTTATTGCTAATCGACAGTTCAACTCTTTCAAACTACAGTTTATTACGTGGGTTCCGCCAACAGTTACGGTTAGGTAAGCGGTTTGGGGGGTGTGCATGTGGCCACCCCCAACCACTAAAATTTATTGTTTTAGTTAGATTTGGCGGAAGGTTAGCAAGCATGCCATTTTTGGCAGAAATTCTATTTTAACTTGAGTTAAGTGGAGTTCTCCACTTTTAGTGGAGCTTTCCTAGGTGAAACTAGGAAAAAGTGTAGGAGGTCCAATTTTCGACCATTATGGGTGAATGAAGAGTCATTATTGAATAATTGGAGAATTATAGAGACATGGGTGAGGTTTTCAGAGCCAAATTAGGACTTCTGAGTGTGATTTTGCTTCAGAGAAGTACCAAGGGTCACCAAGGCCACGAGAAGCCAACAGGAGAATGAGGCCTAGCGAGGGAAGCCATAGACCATTCTCAAGAAATAAATAGTCATTTCTGACCACATTGAACCTTATGAATCCAATAATGGGGTTTTCATAATCATTTGGATACTTCTGAATGCTGAGATGCTACAAGGAAGTTTTCAGTGAGCCTAGAGCCATAGGGTACCACTAGGTGTTGGAGGCATAACTAGAGAAGACGGAGGCCATTTTGAGAAAATGAATAGTAATTTTTGACTATCTTGGACATTCTGAATCCAATGGAGGGATTTTCAGAGCCATCTGGAGACTTATAGAGCCTAATAAAACACAGGGAAGTTTCAGGGAGCCGAGTGCCACCAGGTGTTGGAGGCATAGATTGGGGAGCCAAAGCTCATTCTAAGAACATGAAAAACCTATTTTGGATGATCGATATGTGCTGGAGATAGTAGAAAAGGTTTCAAGAGTAAAAGAGGAATTCGAGGATATTTTATGCCACAGAGAAGCTCATGGAAGCTCAAGGACACCGACAGAAGAGGTCAAGCCCAATGGAGCCTAGGTCCATTTCCAGAGATTGAGCAGTCATTCCAGGGGTATTATGGTATTATAAACCCATTGGTATAGTCCAAAAAACCATTGGAGTTGAGCATATTCTTGTAAAATAAATTTTCCATCTTAATCCCAAAGAGCCAAGTCCATTGACGGAGGCCCAAGGAGACGTAGTCCAAGACATGAGGGTGAAATCCTTTATTATGTTTGTTGTTATGTGGTTTTGGTAAATTTTCTGCAATTTATGGTTTTTGTACATGATTTTAATCAGATAAAACAAATGTTTAATTCCTCACACGTAAAGCCCTAAACTAGTTAAAACATATACACCTTAATCAAGAATTCAATTATGCACATGCATGTATAAGCAAGATCAATAATTTTTATTAATTGAGTGGGAGGTGCTTGCATAGAAAAACAAGTCAGCCACCCATTTCATATCAGGTTGGTATCAGAGCACTAGGTTTCTTGTTTGACTTGAAGGATGTTTAACAATGCAAAGAATTTAACTGTTTGCAAATTAACTGATGCTTACAAGTTTGAGTTTGCTAGAGGTGAAGGGGTGCTACTGCTAGCTAAGTCCAGAAGAGGACAAGAAGGAAGAATGTTGAAAGAATTCTCCTTACCCAAAGGACCTCAAGGAAACCCTTGAAGCACAAGAGAAATTTTTTGCAAAAAGAGGTTGCTTGAAGAAGAGATACAAGCTACAGAGAAGAGCTTGAATCTACAGCCAAATTATTAAGAAGCTTTGTCAATTTTTTTTGAAGCTTTGTGAATTGTTGTTGAAGTTCTTTAATTCATTTACATAGTGATAAAACTTCATCAAGTGAGGTTTCTAAATCCTCCTCCTTTTCAAGACTCCTTGATAAAGAGATGAAGCAAGACGTCTACATCCTGAAGGATATGGTGCAAAGTTTGTATGAAGATGTAAGGGAAAGCACTAGACTTCATGAGAAATTGGTTGCCATGAAGCAAGAGAAATAAGGACTTCTTGAAAGAATGCATGAGATAGAGATGCAGCTACATTATGCCCAAGAGGCCTTAACCAAGCACATACTTGAACCAGAGGTAAATCACTCCAATTTGTCTTCAATTTCCGTTTCATATAGATGTGTAGGTTAATTTGAAAAACACACTAGAGGTATAGGGTCCAAATTGATGTTAAAAATGGGCTATGAAGTAAAGGGTCTAGGAAAACATGCACAAGGCATGATTGAGCCTATTATGGTTGAGGAAAGGCCTAAGAAGTTTGGTCTAGGCTATGTTAAACCTTATGGCGAAAACTCCAAAGCCAT
Organism: Pinus albicaulis; assembly: GCA_034641835.2. NCBI lineage: Eukaryota > Viridiplantae > Streptophyta > Pinopsida > Pinales > Pinaceae > Pinus > Pinus albicaulis. Next base: position 657,129,817 of record CM076576.1, on the reverse strand, counting down.
GAAGGCACTTGAGACAGTTCCAAGAAGAACTTGTGTTGCAAGTTCAAACCCACAAACATGTCAAGTTTGTATTCAAGATGAATGAAATTGTTTGAATCCCATGTTGTGGAAAGATGTTTGTAGACATGTGGCTTATGGCGATCAAGAGAGTTCTGACAGCTATCAAGACATGAACCATCTTATTTGTCTTCAAAAGAGAGATGGAACCTCTTCAAGTTCATCTCCTCAAGAAGGTAAAAAAGATGGACATGCAAAGCAAAATTCGAGGTATAATTCTTCCCATAACCAAGTTGTTTATGATTATGTTAAGCATGACAAATCTACATGCATGAATGGGAGAAAGAGTTGTTGTTCCTATTGTGGTTTGTGTAACCATGAATTTTCAAGATGCTGTAAGAGAATGAAAGCATATGGGAAACAGTCAAAGCTAAGGCGACTTGAAAAAAAGACACAAAAGACTTGCACACATTTCCAAAAGAAGGGACATCTCATTGCCCAATGTTGGAGACTGCATCCAACCAATCATCCCAAGAATTTGAACCAAGAGGATAAAAATACTATCGAGAATGGAACCGAGGATGCAATCATCAATGTGAGTCCAGATGATTCACAAGAAGAAAATATTCAGCAGGAAAAATCGCCATGGAAGTGGCTTGATTTCTTGACCTAGTAAGACATACATTCCTTTGTACATAGATGCAAATTTCAGTCATGTATGCATGAATTTCTGTTGAAATTATGACAAGTTTCAGCAAAGGATCACAACTTGTATGATCCAAGGTTGCATGTGAATGTTGTTCAGTTGAAGGAATTTATTTGTTGTTGCCAAAATTTCGCCATGGAGGTGTAAAATATGGGTATGTTACTCACTTATGTTGCAACAATATCATTCAGTTCAGCTCTTATAGTCACCCACATGTTTTGGGTTTATGTACTTGTTTGTACTTGAAAGGAAGAGTTGAAAGTGTACATATACATGAGTTTGTATGTGTAAATAGCTTGTAAATAGGTTCATTGTACATAGATACATGCACAAGTGTGGTCAATATGTATCATGTTGTATATCGACTTATGTCGATTGTGTCGCACACATGTTTGTCGACTTGTGTCGATTGTGTTGCACACTTTTCATTTCGTCTTGTGTCGATTGTATTGCACATTTCATGTTGACTTGTTGTTGATGTCGCATGTTGCACGGCTTATGTTTTAGTCAAGGGTGTTTGTTGATTGTGGGTCGATATATGGATACACCAATGTGCAAAGAGGATCACCATGTATTTGATGTTACAGGAAGGTGACAGTCAGTGATTTGAAGGAGTGAAAAGAGGTGATCTTCATTTCAATTCTTGCATAATATTTTTTTTTCAAGATTAATGTGCATTCTTGTGACAGGATGTTGCAGGAAGTTTGTAGTCCATTCAGTGAGAAGTGGACAAGATGCAAAATTTTTTGCAGCCATTGCAGAACAAGCTGGTGTTTTTTTGATGCCACGAGTTCACTCATCTTGCAAGCTTAATTTGGAAAGTGGATTTCCAAGACAAAGCTTGTATGCCATTGTTGAAAGAGGGACTTCATTCTCAGTGGGAAGGCTAACAGTTTTCTAAGAACATAGAGAGATCAGTGGTACAACAAGGTGTGTCTCAGTTTACAGTAGCCAACAATGCTGAAGTGGGTCAGCAATAGCTAGAGAGCAGTGGTCAAGAGACATAGTCAGTTGCGGTGTAAGGAGTGTCAAGGTGATTGTCAAAGAGTATTGTCAAGTAAAATCAGTTGATATAACTTGAAAGCTTCATATTTTTGAAACTCAAGGCAAATAATCATCAACCTTTGTGGGTCCAAAATCCCTTCAGTGGGAAGGAGTGATCAGAATTGGATCGGGGCCTAAGGGATAGCTCAAATTTAAAAGTGTTCAAAAGTGTGTTGAACCTGAGTGACTGGATAGATCTCGTATTCCTGATACTGGTGTCGTGAGTGGTTCGAAAAACTAACACCGTATGAAGAAGTTGTTGCGTTTTGAAAAGCCCAGTAAACTGCAAATTTCCACAGTTGACCAGGGTTGACTGGGCATTGGAACATTCAACAAAAGAATATTCCAGGGAATATTCTTGGAATATTCCTCAAAATATTCTATGCAATATTCCTTTCAGACCAATTATTGTAGGAAAAGTGTCAAGGTACTATTTGATGTATAGGGTTGAAGAGCCAATCATAGGGCACCACGTGGCCAGCCCTAAGGCCGCCACGTGTCCCTGAAATGGCATATCGAAATTTTTTGACGGTCCACAAGAATCGACACCATGACCTCTGCTAGCCATGAAAAATAGTTTACCACACGAGCTACATGATGTTTCTTAACTGTATTGTATGTCAGGTTACATTTATGGTTTATGGAAAAGGTGTTTGGGGGTTGGGAACCGCCAACGGTCCCAACCCACCAGCGGTTCCATCGTGTATTGTCACATGGCAAACACAAATGTTAAAAACCACAGTCTATGCAACAACCCGCAAATAGCTCCACAGTGTTGTCACATGGAAACGTTAAATGCCAACTCCTCCGCGCGATTTATTGCTAACCGACAATTCAACCAGAGTTCAACTCTTTCAAACTGCAGTTTATCACGTGGGTTCCGCCAACAGTTACGATTAGGTAAGTAGTTTGAGGGGTACACATGTGGCCACCCCCAATCACTAAAATTTATTACTATAGTTAGATTCGACGAAAGGTTATCAAACATGCCATTTTTGGCAGAAATGCTATTTTAACTCCAGTTAAGTGGAGTTCTCCACTTTTAGTGAAACTTTCCTAGGTGAAATTGGGAAAAAGTGTAGGAGGCCCAATTTTCAACCATTCTGGGTGAATGAAGAGTCATTATTGACTAATTGGAGAATTATGGAGCCATTGGTGAGGTTTTTAGAGCTAGATGAGGACTTATGAGCATGATGTTTCTTCAGAGAAGTTCCAAGGGTCACTAGGGCCACCAGGAGCCACTAGGAGAATGAGGCCTAGCGAGGGCAGCCATCAGCCATTCTCAGGAAAATAATAGTCATTTCTAACTATATTGAAACTTATGAATCCAATGATGGGGTTTTAAGGATCATTTGGAGACTTCTAAAGGCTGATATGCTACAGGGAAGTTTTCAGTGAACCTAGGACCACAGGGTGCCACCAGGTGTTGGAGGCATATCCAGAGCAGCCAAAGGCGATTTTGAGCAAATGAATAGTCATTTATGACTATCTTGGAAATTATGAATCCAATGGAGGAATTTTTAGAGCCATTTGGAGGCTTATAGAGCTGAAGAGGCCACAGGGAAGTTTCAGGGAGCCAAGTGCCACCAAGTGTTGGACGCATAGATTGGGGAGCTGAAGATCATTCTGAGCAAATGAACAGCCTATTTATGGATATTGATATGTGTTGTAGATAGTAGAAAGGGTTTCAGGAGAATAATAGGACTTCAAGGAGAGTTTTTGCCACAGAGAAGCTCATGGAAGCTCAAGGACACCGACAAAAGAGGTCAAGCCCAAGGGAGCCTAGGTCCATTTCCTGAGATTGAGCAGTCATTCCAAGGGTATTATGGTATTCTAAATCCATTGGTATAGTCCAAACAACCATTGGAGTTGAGAAGCAGCTTGTAAAAGAATTTTTTCATCTTAATCCCAAAGAGCCAAGGTGAACTCCTTTATTATGTTTGCTGTTATGTTTTGTTGGTAAATTTGCTGCAATTTATGGTTTATGTACATGCTTTTAATCAACTAAAGCAAATTTTTAATTCCTCATACATAAAGCCTTAAACCAGTTAAAACATATACACCTGAATCAAGAATTCAATTCTGCACATGCATGTATAAGAAATATCATTAATTTGTTTTAATTGAGTGGGAGGTGCTTGCATAGAAAAACAAGCCAGCCACCCATTTCAGATCACATACCCCCAACATAATGACTCAATTCGAGGGACATGCCCCCCCGAGCTTTAGTGCATTCACCAGAGTAGACTACTGGTTGCTAAGAGGTGGATGTAATGAAGGTTCAACTATGAGATCAAGCAAAAGACTCGACTATGATTTTACGAGATCTAATCAAAGACTCGAATTGAATGAGAAAATTGGTTCATTTTTTAATGAGGTTGACACAGTAAAATAACTATCATCACAACCGAAATCATTTTTTAACAAGGTTGACATGGTAAAATAACTATCTTCAGAAGAGATTGTTTCATTTTTTAAGGAGCTTGACACAAGAAAATGAACCGTGCTCCGACAGAATATCATGACGAATAAGAAGTCATGGCTTCCAATAGTTTCTCATCTGACGGGAAATCAACACTTTGGAAATTAGGATCTAATGCCCCAAGTACATAATTCATGACATCACTCATGATACTGTCACTGGATGCAGGAAAGGAACAGGTAGCCACATAATTAACCCATGGGTGGGGAGATACCATCGGTACATAAGGACCATTAAGATATGATGGTAAACTAGATGTCATGTTGGGACCGATGAATGAAATTTGATCAATGGTCACAGTTCGACCTTCATGTGGGAAACAGATCACACGAAAGAGGGAAGAGACAAGCGCTCCCATGACATAAGTATAGTCGCGCCCCAAGAGTAAGTTAAAATCTAAAGGGCCTTGAATGACCATCACGTCTACATAGACAAGCTTTCATCCCAAAGTAACAGGCAACTTTGGAAGGATCCTAAACGATTGAATTGTTCCTCTGTCAAAGGCCAACATATTTTGGGTAACGGGCATAAGCTATGGGGAACTTAAATCTTTCCAGGTAGTTGAGGACATAATACTAATAGATGCGCCTTCATCTATAATCGTGCTTCGTATGGCCACATTATAGGCATCTACCGTAATCTCAAAAGGCACGTAAGGAGGAAGACGATATCTTTCCAGTAGACTCCAATCAAAGGACGCGACCAAACTACATGGATGGTGGACCATAGGAATGGGAGGACTACCCCCTTGCATTACTGGAGCAGGAGGATCACCCTCCTCGATAACGAGAATGGGAGAATCACCCTCCTCGACCGTGGGAACAAGAGGATATCCCTCTGATCCCGGGGAATCTGAGGAAACAAAGAGAACTTGAGTGGTATGAGATGCACTCTCTACGGAAAAGACCTGATGCGCCATAGGTGGAATCAGGTTGACCTTTTCCTCAACCAATGAATGGCCGGGAATGGACTCACGAGACTAAATTTCAGAGAGATTATAATTAACCGGAGACGAATCTCGATCAATCACTTGATAACCCAGCCAAGGAATCAAAGAAATCTTCTGGTAACCAACAAGAAGACAGGACTTAAAAGCTGAAAGGGTATCCAACACCTTAGAGGCTTCATCCAGACCAGGAAAAATGTGAATGGGATGAATCCATTCACATAACCTACAGGGAAATATTATCTTACCTTGTTCCTTAGGAGTCTTATGATCTCTAGCTGAAGGTTCATCACTAAAACAATCACCAGAGGTTGGTGAAAAAGCCCGGTTCAGGCCAACAAACCATACTTCCAACACCTTAGGAATACCAGGGTAGACTCGAAGAAGATGATCACCCTTTCATAACTTTCAAGGGAATTTTACTCTGCGGGATGGAGTGAGAGGTTCCACAGTAACAGTTGCATCGGTAGCGATGGCCACCGATTCCCCCCTGGTTTATTTTCCTTCTTATTCTTCTTAGCCACCTGGTTACTAGAATCCATACCTTCGCGAGGCGAAGAAGAGGAACGAGGTGAATAAATGGGTGAAGAAGGAAAGGGGTAAACTTTAAGATCGACATGAAGTTGAAACGGTTCAAGTGGAGGAGATCTGGGTTGGGAAGTAGTTTGGATGTTTGAAACCACTGGGGTCGAAAATAACCAAACCAGAAGACCAATGGTTAATCCTGGGAGGGAAAATGTTTCCATATAAGGAGCTCCAACATTTCCAAAAGAAGGAAAAGGAATAGGATTCCCATCCGAGGGGATTCCTTGGTTTGCAAACTCAGGAACTATTTCCATCGATCTCACCCTCATATCAGCTAAGGAGATGAGCACAGGTAAAAATTTATTATGGCTAATTAATTTTTATGACATTGAAACAATACTCTGCCTTTTCATGTTTTAAGAGTCGAGAAAATTAAAAAAGGTGACTCTAGTCACTTTCGGTTTGAATGAGCTCGAAAGGAAAACTGCACAATGATCTTTTCAAATTTAAAGAGTCACGAAAATATCAAAATGACTACTCAGGTATTCTAGGAAAAAGGGTGTACCAAGCTCCCGTGAACTGCAATATACACCTTGGTGATCAAATGAAAGAGAAATGACCAAGGACTTAAGGTACGTGCAGGCAGTTTCCTTGAATGATGTGTTCGGTGTATCACGATTACAGGGCGGCAGAATCGACTTCCTATGGATAAATGATTGAAACCTAAAAGGGTCTCCCCTTATATATGTGACGGTACGAGGAGCGCAAATCTGTAATAACACTATATAATGCAATATTGCGAGCAACAACTGCTAGGTTTAATGATGCCAGAACATGTCACTAGCCTAGACCTCTAGGTGTGAGTGTTAAGTTTCAATGCTTGCTTAGGTTGATTGAGTTAATTTTATGGTTTATCTTGAAATTAGGTTCCAGTTTCAAGGCCTTACCGAATGTTACCTCAAATCTCTAATGTGCAACTATATGAGAGAAAGAATACCATTTAATTTCGATGAAAAATCTATCTAAGTGAAGGATAGAGGTTTGAAATCAAAGTAGGAGTCAGGCAAATTCAAGAAAGACACTTTGCCTCTATTCTACTAACACAACTAAAGAAGAAAATAAAAAATCTCCTTTCATCTTTCACGTTCCAATGAAAAGGAAAACTAATAATGAAAAAGAGTACCTTTCATTTCTGAATGTGAAGAAAGAATGCAAATTGTTTGTTCTTTGGTATAATCAATGAGCAACCATGTAATACTACACTACAAAAAAAACAAGTACTAGCTTCGAGTAGCTTTGAACGAGATCTACAAAACATGAGGAGATCAACTCCAAGAAAACGTAAACACACACTCAAAACTAGGTCACAAACTCGAAATAGGGAATGCAGGAATGGCGACAAAATGTTGTGTAACACTTGGGTCTCAGGAAGGCCCGAGAGGGATCTTACTCCAACTACCACCTGTGCATTTTACCCCTAAGCAGAATTGGTGACTCCTCTGGGGACTAATCCTTAGTTCCCAGTTTTTTCATTTTGAACTCTTGGTTCTTTCCCTCTATCACTTCTCATTTTGCTCACATCCATATCTGGCCATTTTGTGTGCTCTACAACCATCTCATCTTCTCACATTTTTCAGAATAGACCTTACTTAACCATATTTTCCAATTTAGCCTCTGTAACGCACCCTGTTGAACCTCAAGATTGTTCCTATTTTAGACATATTTTTCCACCATCTTTTCTTCCTTTTCGCAAAATCCATAAACTCAATTAGTGATAATTGACATATTTTCCATCTGAGAAGGCATTTAGATGATCTCTATTTTATATTGTAATGTTTCTTATTATTTAGATACATTTTTGTAATTAGCTATATAATTCGTGCAATTCTGTAGCTAACCTTTGTTTCTGTAGTCACTGGTATTGTTTGACAGGTTTCGAGAAGAAAATGAACAAGCAAGTCATATGGGTAGCTTTGAAACGGTCCATATATGGATCGTATCCTACTTACATATCCAGATTCGAGAAGGATGATGCCTACACTCACATTCAAAGATCAATCAAGATAAGGGATGAGATCAACAAACAAAGATTCTTGATTTTCTCTTATCTAGAAAATCGAGAAAGAGCCATGAGTGACTTTGCTTATGATTATCCTTCTAGTCTTAACTTTATTTTTACTCTCCATAGGCGAAATTATCTTAGATAATTAATTTGAAACTATGTATAAATATCGATCTATCGAAACCGGGAATAATCTTGATTTTTGGTGATAATATTGTGATACATTGTAAAACTTTGTTTTGTTAATGAAGAAGACCATTTCTAGACCATTAATGCGCGGATAGCTTAAGTAGATTTACACTCATTTTTTTGCAGAGGGCCCTTGCACGGTAAAGTGGTTTTTACATTCATTTCGTAGTTTAAATTCTTGCCATTTCATAGTTTAATTCAATGTCATTTAGTTTATGAATGTTTTCTGAATTAATTGTTTGTATCTATGCACAGTTGGTTGTTATATCGTATGCTTTCCTGAATTGTTTCATTATCACAACTTTGTGAGCATTCAATTGAAATTATTCTTGCATTCGATCACACAAAAACAATAGGTTTTAAATTATACATTTCATTTTGTGCAATAGAAACTCTGTAATATTTGCTTGCCTTAGTTAGTTTTGAATTCAATTAGCTCAGCCAATTCAGTTTCGTAGTAATAGATTTGATGCTTTTGTTTCCATGGAATGTAGAATAGAGTTAGATTAGGATTATATTTTGATAAATAATTGTTAGATAGAGTTAAAACTAGATCAGATGCTTTGTTTTTCCATATAATTAGTGTTTTCAATTGATAGGTAGAATATGGTTTTATTTTTTATTCATTGATATATAGAACATAATTTAGAAATCAATAGAATCCAATAGAATTTAGAATGATGCTTTGTTTAAATGCAGAATAATTTCAATTAGATGCTTTCATTAAAAATAGTTTAGATAGATGTTTGTCGGCATAGAATAGTCTAACATAGCTCATATTTAATCACTCAAAGTTGATTTCTTTTTATGCAATATAGATTAGTTAATTAACATTTCCTTTTCTTCCTTCTTTTGGATTTTCTATTTCATTCATTTTATTAAGAATAATTTGCAAATCCATTTCTTTTCTTAGAATAAAAATAACATTTCCTTTTCTTCCTTCTTAAGATTAGTTTTTCATCATTATATTTCTTTTAGATTGAGTTATTTCTTAGCATTCAAGATTTCATTCCTTAGATAAATTTTTAGTTTTAACATTAGACATAAAACACAAACTCCCCAAAAACAATATACAAAACTACACAACGAAGTAAGAAACATGGGCATCTAGCATAGATAGTGCACCACACTTCATAAGATTACTAACTCCAGTTGATAATTTATGATAGCAATTTAATACATTAAACTAACTAAACACGACCCTTATGTGAACTGCAGAGCATTATAACGCAATCCCTACTTGATAACAATATGTTAGTCTAGCTATTAACACATTTTACCCTTTTCTAGGCAACGTTACTTAGCCAAAACCTAGCTATCTCACCCCTGATGTGATTTCCTTGGCTGTTGAGTTGCTGGTTGTCAGACTGGTTCCTGCAACTGAATATTTTTGCTTGGTTTCTTCTTGGCATATTAGTTTTTTCTTTTGAATAGTTAGCCTAGTTGCATTTAATTTTTGAAAGGAAAAAGGGAAAAAAAATTTAGTTTCTATGACATAATTGGTTACATTATGTAAAATATTGGGTTAAATAGTTGTTAGAGAGCATTGGTATATGTATCTTTCATAGGTTGAACTGCATTATTGGATATGTTTTTTTGCATGGATGTATGAAGAATTTCTCCTTTTAGAAGTAACTCTTTCATCAATCTGAATTAAAAAGCATTTTCTACATGGTTTGTGTCAGAGTAGCATAAATTGCATATGTCCAATCCCCCTCCAAAGGCTTAAATTCAAGTACACTAATATTAATCGCTTAATAAATCAATCAATAAATATTTTTAGAATAGAAAAATATTAGTTCAAACCAGGATCCTGTGATAGGCAGAGTGAGAAAAATATTGAAGATTGCAAAACTTGAGACTAGTGTCATTAAGGAGTGAAAATCTTATTGCACTCATGCTATCAGGATCACTCCCCTCACAAAGGAATTAAATGCGAGACAACATTGGTGTGTGTGAGAAGGTAGCCCACCTTAGATCGCATATCTTGTAGGCATTCTGGGTATTGGGGTTCCCCTCTGGGATGTCGAAACTGGATCGAGGATCCAGGTGTTTTTCCCATACAACGTGTTGTCTATGACTGTGACCCCCCTGGTAGTGTCTATGATTTTAGGTATCCATAGTTTCCATACTTTAGGTATGAACACAAGGTGACTGGGCGGGTAGCCTTGGTACCTGACATAGACGGACCTACTCTGTCTTCGGTTTTTGGGAGGGTGTTCATCTTAACAAGAGTACTTGGCCCCATTATATGAGGTTCAGGCGAAGCTCAAGAGTAATCGTAACCGTACATATAACCAGCTCTCTCTATTTTCTATTGTGATACTGGGTTTCATCTCCAGTGAACGGTAGTTCTCAGACAGGGTCTTTCCCCTTTGGCTGCTTGATTGATTGACTTTTAGAGTTATTTTATTTTTTAGGTGTTGGTTTGACTATCACTGAGACTTAATAATATATCAGATTAAAATCTTGATAAAATTTATTGGTCATTGTGGCGTCCTTCAACCCTTGTTGTATATCTAGACGGAAAAGAGGCCTTCCTCCATTGAACCTAGAGGAGTTGTCGAGTCTCGGTGACCTAGAGTCTTCTTCTAAAGAACAATATATAGTGTTAACCCTCGTTTCACACATTGTCTCCCAAGATACTACGTTGCTTGAGGATATTTTCATGGAAGGAGTTTTACCTCCTTATAATCCTCCTCTCACTGACCCATTTGGGCCTGTAATGACTCAGGTAGCATCAGTACCTGTGATGTCTTCGGCTACACACAAATCCAGTGCACAACCAGTGATCAATAGGTCATTGGCATAGGTGGCCAACTTGGTTCCACCACCACCTCCCCTGCCTGTTGTCAGTTATTTATAACTTACTAGAAACCTAATGGACATAATAAGCCTGATCCCAACAACTAAGTCACAAAATCTGTGAATGGAATTTTGAACCTTCCTATCTCCACTCCTTTTGTGTCTGCTCTCGGACTTATGTCTACCGCTTCCACTAACGTGGCTACCATGGCTCCTTTCAGGAACCCTTTCGGTTGGAATCCCTTATTGAGTTCGAACCCCTTCGCCTCTATGTCAGGGGACAATGTTACCAACACATATGTGTCAGGGGGAAATTTGGTACCCCTCCAATCCATGGGACAAGTAAGTCCATCAATTGTTAATCCAATTCCTCTTAGTGGTCAAAATTTTGGTGTAAGATCTATACCAAATGTAAATTATGCGGCCAGTAGTATGCCACAAGTAAACATTATCGCATCTATATGGGAAACCTTCCCCAAACTCAATTGGGTCAAGGGGGGAACTATTACCCTGGGCGAAACCATCCTTTTGCCCCGCAATTTAATAACCCTTATGGACAACCGTCTTACTTCCCTACATTGCCACTACCTGGAAACTATTATTAGATGAGTCCTTATTATCCCGTTGGGAACACTTTGATGGGAGCACCCTAAGGTCTTATTGGTCAACCAACACCTCATTGGTCATACTTGGGGGCAACAATACAATTTTTGTTTTTGGAAACCTTAAACATCCCTGATCTGTATAAATTGACCAATGATCCCATCAATCACAACCCGCTTTGGCCTCTTATACCACATAAAATTCCTTCAGATATCCCTAAGTTTGAAGGGAAACAAGGGGATGGCTCGGCCACACATTTCACCACCTATCATCTATGCCATGTTTCTAATTCCATGGTGGATGATAGTATCCAGTTGAGGCTCTTTCCCCACACCCTCACATGCAACCCTTCCAAGTGGTACATTGAGTTACCACAAGCTCTAGTCAACACAATTGGCGCCTTAGCAATGGAATTTATCAAACACTTTCATCTCCCTATCCGCTATGAAACCGGAACATAACTTATAACCGCGTTGTGCCAAGACACCACCACCCACATCTACGATCACATCCATGAATTGAGATGTAGGCAGAGGCTTTTTAAAGACCCAATTTCAAAACATCTATTAGCAGATTGGTTCTGCAAGTCACTCCTTCCTCCCATTTCTAAGGAATATACCTTAGCGGGTGCAGTCAAGGAAGACCAATCCATCTGTCGTGAAGAAAAACTAGATATAATATATTCACAATCTGGCACGATGTATGATTTAATCCCCCATGCCCCTAGAAACTCCAATGATCCTGCTACTCAAATACCCAGAGCACATGTCGGTGGTCTCATTGGCACAACCTTTAGTGTTGTTGTAAAACAACTTAGCGGACATGCTTCCCAACCATCTTCGGCTGCCACAGCCACTACCCAATCGGTTTCTCTTCCAACCGCTGAGGTAAAATATATGTAGTCTACACAAAAAAACAACAGTAAGAACAAGAAGAACAAGAAAAAGACTGCTCCTCCTGAGGATCACTCGAACACTCGGAATAATCCAAATCAGAGAAATGTTGCTAAAAATGACAAATGGAAAGATAAAACTAATAGATTCCCTTCCAAATTATGTGCGGAGGACCACTTGACATATAAATTTCCTTGCCTTCAATAATGCATAGACTTTATTACGTAAAAGGATACTAGCAGGACCCCTGCTGTCCTACATAACCCTTTCCCTAATCAACAGCAACAATAACATCTTGTTGCAAACCCACCACAACCCCCGCAAGGGGGAAATGGTGGTTCTAATCCTTCTGGTGAAGGACCATCTGCTATTTATGGCATGGAGACAGTTGAAATCCAAACTCAAGCCAAAACTATGAAAATACAGCCACTGATTCTCAAGAGGCTACTTTGAGTTCAAATCCACCGTCGCCCAATGATCTTAATATCGAAAGGCCTGCTACTAACCCTATCATTCATCCCCCCAAAGGGACCCTTCTTTGCACGAATCATAACATCTATGCACATGTTTCACAAAACTACAACATTGTATAAGGCTTGGCGCAAGCACCGTCAGCTATGTCTGCTCTCAATGTGTTGCAAACCTACCTAGCACAATGGAAAGCTCTGCTTTCTGCCATTGGTGGAATTGACCCTCAAGATTCTATGCCAGCTATATTTGAATTGGAAAAATTAAAACCTCGCCTTTCCCATCAAATTTCCTTTCAAGTTCAAGTTGTCTCGAAAGGCAGGCCCGTCCATCGCACTGTCATTGACAAAGGTGCTTCGACCTGCATAATGTCAGTTGCGTGTTGGCTCGCCTTGGGTTCTCCTACTATGTCTCCACCATCAAATTCCCTCAAAGCATTCAAAGACCACACCTTCCTCCCAAAAGGATACCTTGATAGCTACCCCATGAATCTTAGTGGAAAATGATAACATTAAAATCGAAGTCGTAGATCGTCATCTCAACTATAATCCTTTTTGGGCCACAGTTGGTCTTATGCCATGATCGCCATTGTCTCTTTGCTTTTTCGAGTCTTCCTCTTTCCTTTGGATGGGAAGATAGTTACAGTGGACCAGCTATCCTTCTGCACCCCAAATTATTTCACGTTATCTATCAGCACCTTACCCCTAGTTAGAGGAATCCCTGACTCTTACGTCAGTATAGGTACCAGTCATCTGAAGGTGTCTTCCCTTATGAGTTGTCTTCCTCTCCCATCGTTTGAGGTTCCACAAATGGTTTCAATGAAATCCACCACCTTAGATGGCTCTATCGACCCCTGGATCCTACAGGCCCCTTCAGAAATCGATTCCTCCGGAGAACAGATGTGGCTTTCACCAGCTGACTTGGCTTACCAAGCCATCTAATTAGTATCTAAACCCTCCATTTATTTGGTTTTGACAAATGGTACCACCCTCTCACCCAACAGTTTCTTCTAAGGATCTCCTTGATGAAGTCCTACCTTCAGACGGAGTTATTCGAGAGATCATGTATGTAGAAGAGTGACCTTGGCTTGATTTGCACCATCGCGCTTCGATATTTGATTCAAACACAACCACTATGAAAATCCTAGCTTTTGACCCACCTGAGATCATTCCATCTGCATACACGAATGTTCAAACTATCGTTGTAGAAGGTAACATGGGAAATATTTCTATTACTATGCTTATATACATATTTGTCAAAATAGGTATCGTAGAAAATATACATATTTGGAGCATATTGCAATCCTGAGTAAATTGCACGCTTCACATCCATTTTTAAGGAATTCCACAATGTTTTTGCTTGGGCTTACGAGGAAATGCTCGACATAGAGCCTTCTTTTGACGAGCATGAGATCAAGAAATTTCGAGCATTCTTTTTATGGTATTTTTCTCGCTCATTAAATGGAAAATCTTTGAGTTCTATTCTTCGGGCTCGTTAAACTACCACGAGGAAGAAACGAGCCTTCTTTTTAGGGACTTTTCTAGCTCGTAAAACTGAAAAAACCCCTGAGTTTTCTTCTTTGAGCTTGTTAAACTTCCACGAAGAAGATTATGAGCCATTATTTTCCATCTTTTTCTAGCTCTTTAAAAACTGAAAAAGACACCAAGTTTTTCTTCGTTGGAGTCGTTAAAATTTCACGAAGAGAATAGAGTTTTTCTTCATGTGACTCGTTAAAACTTCATGAAGAATATTAAGTTTACTTCATCTCCTCGTACTCATAACAAAATGATTTTGACGTCCATTGAACATAGGTTTATCACTTTATCTAGACTCAATGGGCTAACTTACGGAAAAGGAACGGTGTCGGGCATACTATTACCCCTTTGTCGCACTTGGTCATCAACCATGACAAAGGTACCCCCTTGGAGTTGTATTTTACGATATCTTTTAGACTCCCTAAACATGAAAAGATCATCGAGTTTACCCTTCTGGAATCGTTAAACCTAATCAGATGGGGAAAAAATTTGGACAATGTAGAGACTCGCTCTTTATACTTTGAAGGATGATTTAGCAACAACACCTTGAACATGGCACTCCTCAAAAAAATTCCTTTCACAAGCTTCTCACCAAGCCCTGCTATTCTATGAGTTTGGCCTTCATATCCCAATATTCCTGCATCTTTGAATCCTAACACTATTTTTTGTTCCTGAGTCTAAGTTTCCTAGTACCATGTATGTTGTGCCTTATATTGTTCAAGAGATCATGCTATCTACTGCTTTCTGTATCGACAAGCCATTATATGCCAAAAATCATTTTCCTGTCATCTGTTTGCACCATTAATATATACTATCTTCAAAACAAAATCATCTTTGTCTTGTTCCGTGTCAACTGATGTAGGACACATTATTGCCTTCATTTTGACAGATCTCTTCCTATCGACTTCAACATCTTATCTAGGAAGGCGATCCAGAAACATGTCAATACCTTGGAACTTGCAGACCTCAGTGGAAAGTTACCTTGTGTTTGATTGGGATTTTTCATCACTGGCTCCTGATCGAATAATTCTATGAGTGTTCAACATCAACACCATTTTTTCACACTCGCTAGATTGTACTGGGCATCTTGGAGACCATTATCCTTATTGGTGGCCATCCTTGCGTCTGTTAACAATTTTCATCATTCACTGGTAATCAGACGATTTCTCACATGTTCTAATACAACTCCTTTATTCACATGTGTAGAAATATGCAGTTTGGAGAAGCGGTGGCCAAGATCTTGGGTAGAGGCTTACATCATTCAACTTTCTTTCCTCTCCCAAGATGCGTATATTATTTTCGGAGACAGTTTATCAGAATGATATTTTCATGACACAAGCTTCCACATTGTGCTTATCAGTGGACATACTAGTCATATCTCTTCCTAGAGAAATCACTTTGATACAGCTACTGAGCATGGGGACGCCCGACTTAAAATATATTTATATATTTTTGACATATGTTGTTTGTTTCAGGTTTCCCACAATCCTCCATCTCCTCTCTCGCTCTACTACACATATATAAAGTATTGAGGCCATCGTCTTTGTCTATGAACTCACACTTTAGGGAAATTTATTATACTTCAAATGACCTCCTCATCAGCTCAGAGGAGAAGGACACATGAATGGAAGGAAGTGACCTAGACATAGACCTATTTTCCATGGTAACAGGTCAAGTTATAACGCTTCTTTGCTTCCTGCAGGGAGCGTTAGTGCCTAGGTTAACACCCTATTTTTCCTAAAGGGCCACGTTACCCGTGTTTCGTGAAGAATGAGGGGAAAATTTTGAGTCAACTCACTAACATTTCCAGCTTTTTCTCAAGGAGTCAGTCCAAAAATCTGGCAACCTGTGGTGCGGGCCTCTGATTGGACATTTCTAAACCTAATTAAGCATCTAAAGAGGTAAAAAGCTAGAAAAGCATGGAAACACCATGGATTTTTCCCTAATCGGACTAATGGAGAAGAATGGCAAGGCTGATCCTCCCAAATTCTTATAAAATGGAGGCAAGGGCTCATTGTCAAAGGTCGAAAGGTTGATTGTGTGAGGAGCAAACTTTTGTTAGTGTGAGGTTTCATGGTTGGCATGCTTCATTGAGAAATATATGCCTAAGCATTGTCGCACTAGGATATTGAGGAGGGAGAGCTTGGAGTCGGAGGACTGAGGGAGGCTCGACCAAACCAATGCATTAGAAAAAATTTGAGGTCTAAAATGGGCTTCCTAAGAAAAATGTACAACCGAAATAAATTTTTATAAGAACCAATAGGATTCAAGATGATGATTTCAACCATGGGGGATGATTCACTATTTTTGGGGTAAAAAAGTAAAAAGATTAAAAAATAATAAAATAATAAAACTACTTTTTCAACTTGTATTTTCAACTTATCTCCCTAAGGTTTACTCAAATTTCGAGCGGGAGCACTCATTGGATGCAAAATTTAATTCCTCATCCAAGGAGTACCTATGTTGCATACTTTATATGACGTGTTTTCATTTATTTCTATTTTTTGTGTAGTAGGGTCCATAGAAATTATGCAACATGGGTACTCCTTGGATGAGGAATCAAATTATGCATCCAATGAGTGTTCCCACTCGAAATTTGAGTAAATTCACAGGTAGATAAGTTAAAAATACGAGTTGAAAAAGTATTTTTTTTTTTTAATTTTTTCCTTCTAAAATGTGATGATGTAATCTAATATTATTTTATTATTTCCACTATTCTTTTATGATTTCCTTAAAAGGCCCATTTTAGACCTCAAAATTCCCCTAACGGTTGTAACCCTCCTTCGTTTAATATAATAGAATTGTCTCTATTTTGTCCACTTGATGTCTTATTATTACATTTATTGAGTTATTTGTAAGAGATATATGTTATAAGTGGCTTAGATTTATATGAGTTCATGTTTGATTATATGCTTGTCTTTGATTTTTTATTATGATAACACTGTGAATATTACTAGTTTCGTTGTTTGCTTGCAGGATTCAGACTTGGAGCTGGTGAGGCAGGGTTCCATCACACCACCTTGAGCTCTCCAACAGATCAGCACTACACATCGTGGTAATCCTTCTCTATTTCATATTGTCAATCAAATACTTGTATGAACATGCATATATTGTCTTTATGAATGTTGCAACTGATATGATTGTCTGCCTTGGGTCCTAGGAAGGCCCAAGAGGAATCTTACCTCCAGCTACCAATTGTGCATTTTAACCCTAAGCAACATGTTGTGAAGGCGGTGTATTTTACACATGATGTTGTGCACATGTTTTGCAAGTACTATTGTGTACAGGTGGTACTGTGTACATGTTTTGCAAGTACTGTTGTGTACAGGTGGTACTGTGTAGATGTTGTGCATATGGTACTAGTATACATGTGGCAGCATGTGCATGTCGTGCAGGTTGCGTTGCGGGCATGCGGTACTATGTATGTGCATGGTGTAGTCGTGGTATCGTGACATGTGTATTCGTTGTGTTGTACTCTGTATATGTATATGTATTGTTTTGTGTTATACATCAAATGTAGGTGTATGTATTGTGTTTTATTGTACACCAGGTGTAGGTGTATGTGTTGTATGTTGGTGTAGGCTTATGTATTATGTTGTATTGTGTTAGGGTCCCGTGATTTAGCTGATTGGCAAGCCAAGTGACAGGGTAACATCAAACTAACTTTGGAGCCCAAGGACCTAGCCTTCCTGGACTCAGAGAGGGCTCTCTCTATTTGTGTAAGGGATGTATATTTGTTTGCTTCTTGTGTTTTTTATATTAGGCTAGTTATGAAGTAGGTTTTTGGTTTTGTTTTTAGGTTTTTGAGGGAGGAACTGATCAAAGACTAAATAGATAAAAAGATTGTTAGATCAACTAGGCTATGGGGTCGAAAAGGTCGAGAAAGCCTCAGATGGTGATACAAGGTATATTGAAGGGCCGATTTGATCAAGGTAAAATGGATATTTAGGTAAAATGAAGTGGGATGGACACTAATTTTGTGAAGGACAAAGGCTTTCAAACATAAATAGTTCAATAGCTGACATCTATATGGTAGGGCTAACCATTAATCATGATAAATGTAACTTCAAACTGATAGATGCATAGAAATAAACATTCAAGTGATACATAGAGATATATGACTCTCTAAATTTAGGAAAATAACTATTAGAATTTGGGGAAAAACAATTAAGACAAAAAAATAACTCAAGCTACTAAGAGGGAACTCCTAAACATAGTATTTTGGGTTATCGGGCACTTTGAACTAAGATTGCAAAGTTTTAGGAAAAGGGCAAGATCGATACAAGACCTCTTTGGTTCAACTAGGACAATCAAACATTCAAAGAAAGGTTTCAGAGGTGGAAGCTTTTACTAGCCATGAGTAATCAGGGCGTACCGTGAATCATAATTAGCATGCATAACAACCATAAATGAAACAAGCAAATAATTTCTTCAGTGATCAAAGAGCAATTAAGAATTCTTTGATATGACTACGAAGGAAGAAAACATAGAAGCTGTAATGAAACAGTAAATCTGAGGTGCCTCCAAGGGCATGTCTCAAATCTATTCTCTACTATCTTACAGCAAGAAAGAACATGAAATATGTATGAAAACTAAGAAACATAACAGAGAGGGACACTATACCATTTTACCAAGTCAAGGAATCCAACAACAGTCCTCTTTCATCATCCAAAACATTCCAGAAACTATCCAATGCATGAGACAAGTATTTCTTCCAAGATTTTATAACCATGTATTGCTCTATATCATCAAGTTCAACCTTGTTTACAATGAAGTCTCTTGGAATATATAGGCCAAGATGAAGGAGAACCTCCTAGTGCAACTAGCAAGCTCATTGGCCCATCAAAAATATCTGATTTTTTCCTTGAGGCTTTCCAAAGCCCAAGGCACAAAATATCTATAAAAATATCCTAAAAATGCTAAAAAAATGACATTAAATTGACTTTTTCCCAATTGAAAATGGCTAAAAAAGGCTAAACGCACATTTTGAAAAACCACTTTAGAAAACTGTGTTTTTACAAAAATACTTCAAAAATATAGCAGCAGACAATTCCTTGTCTTGCGGGCAACCTTTGGAGGACTTCCCGATGTCAAAACGAGGCCCGTGATGGCTTGTTGGAAAGCCCTGGATGTCTAGTTTCTGAGAATGCTTTTTTTTTTCCAAACTGATCACTGGAAGCTTGTGAAAATCTGACCTATGTGGAAAAACCCAGAAATTAGCCTTTGCTGATATGTGGGGCAGAGTGTTGAAAAAGTGATTGTTTTTCACCACTTTGGGGGGGAAAAAACATATTCAATTGATATGAAATTTTATGAGTAGATGCCCCTGAAATTATGGCATCAAATGATACCATTTCGAACCTTTGAGGATGCTTCAAACTAAAATGGCGATGCCCATGATTTTTTGCAAAAAGCCCAAAAATGTCAAAAAACAAAAACTTGTCGAATTATGCCCAATTTTGGCGAGCATGACCCTCATGGGTTTTCAAAAGCATGCTAAGAGTTGGAGGCCAAAATTTCAAGCCTTGATATGCCTTTCTTCACTTTTTGTGTTGGGCGCCTCTTTCGAGCCTCCTTGAGCTTTTCTTATGTAGCCTTCAATTTCCTTCGGGCGTATTGATTAAGCTTCTTATAGTGCCCGATCATTTTTATTTGAAGGTTTAAGTCTCTATTGACCTTTTCCAACTTATTCTCCAATTGTTCATTCACCCTTTCAAGCCATGCTTCTCTATTGTTTTCTATCTCTTAGGTGAATAAAGTAGTAAGAGGAAAAGATTGGAAAAGGGCAACCTCTTCCTCTTTTTGTTTCTCCAAAGCTCTTTTGAGTCCCATAGTCCTTGGCCTCTTCCTCCTTGGCTAATCTTCTTCTTCACTGTCATTGAATTCGCCCATGAGTTCTTCCAACTTAATTTGCACTTTGGAGGCTTCTTTTTGGTACTTGATAGCTCGTGTCTCATAAACTGCCATGTGGACACTCATTTTCTTGTTTTGTGTTTGCAGAAAATGAATGAGGTTTTTAGACCTCTCTAGATCTACTCTTAGATCTGCTCTTAGATCATGAATTTTTTCTTCTCTATTTAGCAATAGAGACTCTAGTATTATGGCCTCATTGTCACTGTCATCATTGTTTATCTGAATTATGTCAAAATCCCTTTCTTTCTCATGGCTACTTTCCTCCTTCTCTTTTCGCTTGCTTTGGGTGGCCTTCTTGGTCCTCCTCCTCTTTGGTAATTCAACAATGGATTGCTTGGGAAACTTCCCTTTGCTTCAGAGTGCTCTAGTAACATTTGGAGTTACAATTTGAGCCACTTTCTTTCTTGATGTTCGGGGCTTTGTTACCTTTGGAGAAGAAAGCATGGCCCCTTTCCTAGGAGAGGGAGCTAGCACATGCTCTATTTGGTCTTTGCCCTTGCTGCTCCCCTCATCATCATTGCCACTGTTTTCCTCCTTTTGAAGGCTAACTTGTTTATAATTCTCATTGCTAGGGCTTTGTTTGTCATCATCCTTGCTGAGTGATGGGCTTTCCTATTTTTCACCATAAGTGTCCCTTGGAGGATTGTCTTGACCTTCCTCATGAGTGCCTTGGCTGTCACCTTGCATGTCTCCTTGAGGGCTGCCTATGGTTTCTTCTTTGTGACTGTTGTGTTCTTCATCAACTTGTTCCACCTCTTCATGCTCACTGTTGTGCTTGGTTTCCTCATTTTGTTCCTCCTTATCACTTTGCTGCTCTTTCTCATTGTGCTCTTCTTCATCATTGTGCTGCTCTTTCTCACTGTGCTCTTCTTCATCATTGTGCTCCTCTTCACTTTCAATTTTAGGAGATTTTTGTTTCTTAGGAGTAGACTTACTAGAAGAAGGAGAAAGATAATGAGTGAATGGTGAAGGAGATGCATGGGATGAAGAAGTAGTGGCGAAATCAGGATGTGAAATGAAAGAATCCCAAGAAATTCCCTTTTTCTTAAGTTGATGGAGGATGACGATCTTGACAAGGGAATGATGAAAAGGACAAGCTTGATGCTGAGAGGAAGGCTTCTTTTGAACAGTGGAAGCCATCTTTTCAATACTTCTATAAAGGAAAAAGGGTAGGTTTAGAAATTGGGTTCTTGTGAAATTCATGAGTAGCCTGATATGGTAAGCATAAAACCGGGAAAACCTCCCTTCGCATGTGAAATATTTCATGATGATCTTCATGAGAGGAGCATATCTAGTAAACAAATAGGAAAAAGGAAAGATAGATGGGCATGCATCCCGATGTTCTGGTTTCAAGAAGGGTTTGTATTGATCTGAATCTAGGTATCTCTGCTTAAACCATTTTTCTCCGACATATGGAATTTTGGTAGCTCTGGAGATAGATCTAGGAGAGAGCTTAAAGTCTAAGCCTACTAGATGAACATGTTTCCCTTGTAGCCTTAAAGCAAATAGATGTGTCAAGGGAAGATAAATTTTTACCTCCTGAACCTTTTGACAAAAATTCAAACATCCTACTTCATGAAAGTTAAAAAGTACTGAAGGATGGGCATTCACTTCCTCAGTTGAAAAAGGTTCATACCTTTGGTGAGGACCACTTCTGCTATCTTTCCTGGGAGGCATTTTGCTTCTGAGATCTTTGGCTAATTCTCCAAGGCAAACTGTATCAATTTTTCACTGTGATCAATCTTCAATCAACACACCCTTTATTTTTTGAGAAAAAGCAAGTCTATCCTTGGCTGGCTAACCAACTGGTTCAAATGAAACAACTCCTTTGATCTTGATAATATGAACTCCTTTTCTTCAATTGACTGTGTTATGAATTTTAAACAAGAAAAATATGTCCTTTTGAAAAACAATGCCTCTTTTGGTAGCACTGCTCTAATGGACTGATAAACACAGACTGTTCTCTTTAGCAAACATTGTTTCTGCTTTTTGAATAAGACTGCTTCTCTGTTGGATGATTAATGTTTTTCCACAACAAAAGACAAATCTTTTGTCACTGAATAAAAATCCTCCTAACAAGCTTTTTCCCCTCTTAAATGATCACTTTTTTTCAAGGGATTTATTAAAAACAAAGGTTATACCCCTCAGGAAACATTTGTTCTGATTTTGAATAAAACTGATGTTTCTGTGATGGTTATTGTTTTTCCAAAACAAAAAACAGCCTTTTTGTTACCAAATAGTAAGCCTCCTAACAAACTTTGTCTCCTCCTTGAATGATCACTGTTTCTCTTTTGAGTCTGGAAAACAAGTGCATCTGAAAGAAAACACATTCAACCCTTCAACACTGTGTGAGAGAAATGAGGTTTTTTTTTTACTAGGTTTGCTAGTGGTATTTTGAAAAGAAGTCTACTTTTTTTAGCACAAGGCACTTTTCCTCAAAACACTGTATTTTTTGAAAACTCTGTTGTGTGAATCTTTAGCAATTTCTCATCACAACCTTAGATTTCAGTGAGGTAATATCCCTTTAAAAAGACCCACTGTTCTTCTTATGAAATTATAGAAGGAAAAACCCTTCTCTTCACTAATATAACACCCTCACTACCACAGCCCAAGAAAAACCTTCTCTCCTTTGAAAATTATAATGTAAACCCTCCTTAGGACTGAAAACTTGGATAGGAGATGGATAAATACCTTGAGGAACGAGTTTTAGGCCTTTTTGATTGCTGGTGCAGCGTTCAAAGGATTTCGTTGAATGCAGGTGAACGAGCGGGCGTTTAGAACTGAACGCGTCGTGCAGAGGGGGTGTCGGGTCGGTCTTGGGCGCCCGGTGACCACAGGCACAGGCGTGTTGCGCGCAGCTACAGGCGCGTTGCGCCTTCATTCAAACGCTTTAGTCGGGCACTCACAGGTGCGCCGCGCAGAACCCTGAGCTTAAAAACTTCAACAACTTGCCCGAGAAACGCTTCTTTCTGCTGTGGGGGAGAAAATGAGTGTATGCTTTGGGTTTTGAAATTTGATTAGGGCCTTTTTAAAGGCTCTTCCCTCCTTTAAAATTTGAAAAATCTCCAATGCCTTTGCAGCTAGTTTGGAAGGGTTTATGCCTTTTTTAAAAGTTTTTTTATCAAAAATATCAGTTACTACCCCCCAATATGTATTACTTTTGAAAGCACCATAAAAACCTATCATAAAGACTTATAGAAACAGTGCTATGGCAGCTCTTTGAAAACACCATAAATCCATTGTTTTTTGAGGTAAGGAGGCCTCCTTTAAATAAGATGTTTCTCATTGCTATTCATCCAGGAGTTGACCCTTACAACTACTAATGTGACTTCTGAAAATGATGATTTTTTCTTATCTTTACTGTCCTTTTTGTAGGCATATGTAAAAGCTATGGTCAAACCTAGCAAGCTCTCTCTTTCTTTGGCTATTTAGATGAAGGTCTTTGGCCAAAGTTTCACCCTCAATTATAGTTTGAAGGATACCTTTGTAAACAGAGGAAACATAGACTTTTTAACACTTAGAATGCCATCCTTTTGCTTGATGTAAAATAGGTTTTTCAACCTATGAACCCTTATGGTTTTATCACTATTTTTCAAACCTGTCTTTCAAAAGGAAATTCCTCAAAAAACCATATGAAAAACATGTTGATGCCTCTTTTGCCCATCTCTTGGAAGGAGGTGACTCACAACTTCTGAAAACACTTTGACACCTTAACCCTCTGCTTTTTGAATGAAGGAAGTTACATTGTGCCCTTTAACCATCTACTTTGATGAAGGAGGTTAGCACTGATCTTCTAACCATCTGCTCTTCTAAAGGAGGAGGTTCTTACCATGCTCTTAACCATCTGCTTTAATGAAGGATGTTGGCACTGTAGATAAGATATTTCATCTATTTCCAAAATTTATTACCTTTCTGTAAATCACATGTCTCTATTTAGTATTATGTCGAAAAGGCAATAATCTTCTCTCTGAGATGTGTTCTGAGATATGTTTTCTTTGTAAAAGATCCTTGTGAACCTTTAGATTATAAGTCACATGACTTGTATATGCAGAGTACTTTCTTGCTAGAAACCTTCGACTAATCTCCTTTGAATATGTTTGCAGATTGATCATTGATGCAATCACACCCCTGTAGAGATGTAACTAACAATGACTTTGAACTCTGAAGAACTTCCTTGGGATCTGATGGAGATTTTGCTTGACCTTAAGCATGTTCTTTTAGATAGTGAATATACTTATCTTCTTCTATTTTGGATCTTTATAGAATTTCTTCCGGACTGTGACAGAAAAACCTCTAAGTGGCACGAACTATGGATGGATGAATATTTTTTTTTGTAGAATAGGCGCTAATTCCGGGCTGGCTGGTACTGAACATAGGCTTTTGGCTCAGGATGTTTTTGCCAAGGAAGGGATTCCTTAAGGCGCCACTATCTAACTTAGGGGTGGTCTTGACATGTTTTCAGTGTTTTCTTTGGTATGATTAGATCTCATAATGACATATGACCAGAGATAGGGTGGCAGAAATTTTATCAATAGTTGGGTAAAGAATGACTTGGGAATAAGGGTAAATGACAGCAGATAACTTTTAGCTATGACAGCTCATGGACAAGATTATATGGCTAAAGCTAGATAGGACTTGGAAAATAGGTTTTCTCTCATCATAGGCTGACCAGAATGGGTAGGAGGACAAAAATTGTTTAGGGGTGTTTTCTAGATGACAGATTTGACAGTTTGGAGATCAGCTTCTAGAAAAATTGGCTTAAGAAAGTAGTCATCATCAACAGGTGAAAAATACTGATGACTAAGTGTATGTGTCGTATGCCACTCTAGGTGCGTGTATTTTATGTTGTATGTGGATGTACGTGTTGTGATGAACATTGTGTGTATGTGTACATGATTGAAGAGAAGCAAAATAATTGGGTGCTTGCTGGATGGGGCAACCGATCTGGTATGGGTACAAAAGAACAAATGCAATAGTGAGGACCGATCAAGGATAAGTATCGGAATTTTATTTCAGCTTTATTATGCATTTGATTTATGATTCTAGCTTATGATGGTTACACGTGACTTATGATTATGGTTTATGGTGATTTCATGTGATTCATGTTTTTAATGTATGATGGTTTTGTTTTGAGCTAAGAAATTGTGATATGTTTATACATGATGATTTGATCAAACAACTAGTTTGACTTGTGTGACAGGAAGGAAACAGAAGTGTAAGTGTACCTTATTGACAGGCTACCAATGAGGTATGATTTGAAGTTATTTCAATTTATTTTGAATCTAATGGAAATTATGTGCTTAGTATAGGAAAGCATGGAAATATCTGGTTGGATGATTAAAGTCGACTGCAAGAATTAGAATCATCAGCAAAAGGAATTGAAACATGCAACAATATGCTAGTAAAGCACTTGAAGAGCAAGGCCATTGTGGGACACTGGTACCCAGTAGTGTCCACTGATTTCCATGAGCAAGCTATGACTGGTATGATGTTTTTGAGGTAGGTATATGAATTGGTTGTTTGACCTTCAGATGCGAGGAAGCCTTTCCAAGGGATTTATTGCCCGGGATGGGGGTGCCAACGGAACTTGGAAGGCGTGTGACTACACGGAAGGGGATGACCGGATTACCCGAAGGACTGGGTAGTAGAGAAGGGAAGGTAGGGGATGGATTTGTTTTGGTCATTAGCCTTTCCATATGGAATCAAATGCACATTGGGAGTGTGCCCTGGAACAATGAGTTGGTAACTGTTCACTAAGGGTACAATAGCACAAGATTGTAGCACTAGACATTGGATGTAGAATTTGACTTTGGCAGTGGATTCTGGACTTCCTGGGAAGGAAGTGAATCCTGGTGTTACTTTGAGTGTGGAGGTGTGAGCCTGTGGATTCTCTTGTTGTTGATACATGCATCATATCCTTTTATTTTTTGGTTGGGAAAATGTGTATGTGTGTATACTATTGTAAATACCGTAATGAGTTAAGCTATAAAGCTCTAGTACACGGTATGATTGTCATGATGGTTTTAATTTTGAGCAGGTTATTCTTTATAAATACTACAATGATCTGTGTTATAAAGCTCCATGGGAAGTATGTTTGCTTTTCAACGTTTTTTCTGAGGTATATGTGTCGTTGAAAACCAAGGATGGTTTCCCCCAAGGGGGAGGGTTCTGTAACAGCCCTGCTGAAAATTCCATGTCATAAAGTTAAAAATAATAACCATGGTTGATGCGACATTTATTCCAAGCTGAATGTTGGGAAAAACATCCTAGCAGGTGTTTATTTAGGTTATTATGGCTAAAATAAATTGGTAAAGGCAATGGCAAAGGAATTGGAAATGCATGAGGCATTAATTGGCATTTTATTAATGAAAATAGTTGAAACGGAAGGTGAAAGGTCACTTGTTTCATGTGAGGAGGAAAATGAAGGAAAATAATGGAAAATGAAGAAAATAGAGGCATCATCTATAAAAAGGCTTCTGAGGATCAGTTGGCAAGATTTTTCTCACATTTTATGGAGCTCTCTCATTATTTTCTCTCTCTCACTCTTGGACACTTAGAATGTTCTTGGAGCACTTCGACATTGGAGCAAGAAAGGAAAAGAAAGAAAGAAAGAGCAAGATCAAGCAGCTACAACGGGATTCCTTGAAAGTATCGATTTACATATGTGATGTCCTTGCTACATCTAGCATACATGGTATTGCATGTGGTTTCTTATTTTCTTGGCATGGTTTTTTCCAGGTGTGACAATGTTTTCAACCTATCCTTGCCATATATGTATAGCTTTGATGAGATAGGTTTCTCATACTTTGGTTGAGTTGGATTTTCAAATGGATTTGAAGGTGGGTGGGGTGGATCTCTGAAATGACAAACACATGGCCTAGTGGTCCCTAAACCGGACTATAGATCACAGTAAATCCACTGGCCTAGTAATCCTTGAGCAATACTATGGGTTGCGGTAAAGCCAGATTGTGTACCTTGGTGGGCCTAGGAATCCTTGTTGGTGAATGGAAGGATATACGATAAAGCCAAGAGGTGGATTTCTCTTCGTTGGGCTTAGTAGTACTGGGATGGTATGTACGGTAAATCCTAGAGAGATGGTCTTGGTGTAGGGCCTAGTGACCCCTGGATCGAATTGTAGGTTACAGTAAAGCCTAAGAGACTAGGAGGCACTCAAATTCCTCATGGTGTAGGTGGAGAAATTTGGTAGCATTTATTCTTTTTTGGTTCTTTTTCAGTTGGTTGTGAGCCCCACATTCATGCTTGGAATATGGCACGAGGGTGATTCGCTGAAGAGATATTTGGCTCAACCAATATATGGTCAGGTGGAACATGGAAGTCCCATCTACGGTTGATTTTTACATTCAGTAATGAAGAGCTCATTCCTATGGTATTCGGTATGAAAATGTATTGGTATATATATGGATTTATTTTCTAATTATATCCATTATATTTATGTTGTTATCATGTTGATTATAAGCATGTTTTTGATCAGTGATGATGTATGGCTCTATCTATGTTTTTACCTGTAAATGAATGCACAATGTATCTTTGGTCAAATAGACTTTATTGTAGTTTATGATGTAGTGTAGCAATGCTTCTTAGATATTCTCATATTTGTAAGAGACCCCCGTGTTTAATTCGGTTGTTTACACCTGTAGATGCAATGCTTGTGACATGTTTGACAAAATCCCTGTCATGGCTGGGTGGGGTCGGATGAGTTCCCGATGATGTGATTTAACCCATGTATTTTTTTTAATGTTATTTACCCTTTTTTTAAGTTACGGGAATTTTTGGGCATTGACCTTGGCTCAGGGGCTAAAAATGTGGCACAAATCTCGGAGATGCAGGCACAAAATTGATTGTTTGGGGCCCTGACCACCACCTTTCCAAGGCTATCCAATGGCTAATGGTCTATAGTCACTCCCTTGCCCTTATATGCCCACGTCTAAGTCTCAAGAGGGTCAAAATATAGCCCCCTTTCAAGTTTCAGGTGTCTGGGAAGGTGGTTTACCTCCTTGAGGTGTTGTTGATGTTGTGTAGGGTGTGTTTGTCGTGTTTTCATCATTTCCACTTCCTTAGGGTCATCAAGGAAGGTGAATATGATATTAGTAGCCTCTCATCACATGTTTACCCTGGTTGGTCGATTACTTGGGTAGATGTGGGAAGATGGTTTTACATATCGGCCCCTAAGGAGAACGAGCAATGGGGTCATTCGTGAGTCAAGTCAAATCTGACAATTCAAGAGTGGCCACAAACGACAAATACCTATTAAAATCTAGAGTAGGACAACCTAGATAAGATAGGATAGCCTGAGCAATAGGTATCTACATTCCACAATAAGGAGGGTTCTAATAAATAAGAACCTAGGCACTAGGATAGGGCAGATTTTGATAACCAGTATACGCATACCCTTCTTGTCCAAATCCAAGATAACCTTGCAAATGCTAGAGTGGTTGGGCTTGGATTTTTTGGCCTTGATAAGGAACTTGGGGGATACCTTTAAAAGGTTTATATTGTTGCCTCATGGGATTTTTCATCATTCCAACATAAGGTGGATTCAGTGGGGTTTGTGCCATACCATATGCATTTTTTCCTACTAGGATTTGAGGGATATCTTTTCCAAGCAGTTGATACTATAGGGTACCTTGTAAAGGTTGTCTAAGATGGACTTGGGAGGTACCAAATATCGTTCAAATAGATTGAGTCATGGTGACAGCCTATAAAGGTCGACTTACATTTATTTGAGCTTGTTGAGGCATAGATTGATAGGTAGGAATTTTGGATGCAGATGGTATAGGTTGATAATATAAGAATGTAATCATAACCAAACCAGGATGGATGGGCAAAGTAGGTTGCCAAACATTAGCATTTGAACCCGGATAAGGAGGATTCAATGAAGGTTGAGCACTAATTTGTGGTATACCGACAACACATTTCCTCCTTGCCGAAGGATGAGGTTATAATGGAGGAAACTTCCCATCATATGAAGGGTACCCAACATAAGCAGAATTGGGTTGTCGAAGGTGTCCATTAATATAAGGACAAGCCTGTTGTTCGATTGTAGGTGTAGGTGGAGGAGAAGGAGCATATTGAGATGGAGTCTAAAGAGGAGGAAGAGGATAATCCTGATAAATATGAAGCCCTCTCAAAAGAACAGTAGAAGAGGGACGAGGTTCTTCTTGTGGGATCTTTTCAATACTCACAAGACTAGGTGAAAGGGGTTCACCATCAGGGCCAAGATATATAGTTTTTGGTTGTGTCTGAGACAAAGGAAGAGAAGAGGAAAGTCCCAAAGTAATAGGTGAATATGGCTGACGTACTTAAGTTTGAATAACCTCATGCAATGATCAATTTCTCAAAAATTAAAGTTGTCAGAATGGTGTGGAACCTAAACGACCACATAGATATCATCATTCTGAATTTGGTGCAACTCATTTCGCAGAAAACCGACACCGTATACTCCCAGAAACACATTCTGTTCACTTTGTCAAATAGGCAATTTAAAAAAATAAAATAATGCAGGACAACCCAATCATCAATTCGTATAGCTGACTGGGCATGCCTACGTGGTAGGGTGATTGTGCATATGACTATTTTTGACTGGCGAATGAGACCGTTCCAAGTGACATTACTTGGTTGGTTTGTTTTGGCGTGTTGTGATTTGTTGGGCATGTGGCCAACCACATGCTGCCATGTGGCCCAACCAAAGGCTGCCATGTGGTAGCACGGGAGGCCAAAAAAATTTGGTTAAGTCTGAACATCTATGTAGTGGACCGAAACCGCAACCTTGTATCCACAAGCCTAACACATTACCACTTCGCGCCACACTATGTTTCTTAACTACTATGTTTTTTACATAGTTTTATTATGTTATGTTTTGCGCAATAGGGGGAGGAGGGTGGGGTGTAGCCCCAGCCCTTATTACCATCGAGGGCGGGATGCTATCCCCACACCCCACTCCCCCCCCCCCAACTAACCGTAACCCTCAACCATAACCGCAACATTAAACTCACCGCAACATGTGGCCATTGCAAATAATGGACACGAGACCACTCGCTGAAGCCGTCGGGTAGTAACTGCCCACTCTAACCGCGCTCTGACCATGACATGTGACCGGAACAACCTTCACCGCCGGCAGTCACCACCTATTATTTTATTTAACCACAAAGTTTATGGTTAATAAATCAAGTTTAAGGCGTCATTAGGCATTTAAGCGCTCCAATAATTTCGCCTGGTTTTTGGTAGAATTAGCGCATTATTAGCGTTTTTGGGGGCGAAATTGTAGGATCGTACCAGATTTGGTGGAAATCGTGGGGCAGTTAGTGAAAAAACTTGGGGAAGCCATAAATTACTCAATTTTTGACCAAATTCGATGCAAAAAGAGGCTACACAGGCGTTTTTCTGCATTCTAGAGCTGATGGAACAGGTCTTCAGAGCTGTTTGAGCATTGTAAACACATGTAATCATACTTTTGAGCATAATAGAAGAGGGCCAAGCCATTGGAAGTTGGACCAAGGCGACATGGCCCAAGCGGGGTGAACTCTTTCATCATGTGTTGTTGTGTTACTGTTTATGGTGATGTTCATGTCTGTTAAATTCTCTTGTTCAATGTTTTGTTTATGTTAATTTGCTCAAAAAATTCACACAAAAACTCATGTTTAACTTGCAATTTACCTCATAATCCTCAAGCACTTTGTTTATATTTTGAATTGGAATTTAGCAAAACAAAAACTAATTTTCCCATT
This sequence comes from Pinus albicaulis, assembly GCA_034641835.2. Taxonomy (NCBI): domain Eukaryota; kingdom Viridiplantae; phylum Streptophyta; class Pinopsida; order Pinales; family Pinaceae; genus Pinus; species Pinus albicaulis. The sequence continues at coordinate 657,098,904 of CM076576.1, read as the reverse complement.
CATATCAATTTGGTATCAGATGTGAAAATTATAATGCAGTATCATGGTTTATTTCTCCTACTTGATTTAAATTATTACAAGTTATTTTCAGAATTTAGATTTAGAAAATACCGAAATAAACACAACTACAGTCTACACATGCAAATCATTTACTGAATAATATGCTCATCCAAAAAAAATGACACATGGATTTTTGGACATAAGTCCCCGGAAAAACCCAAAGCGAGAAAACCGATGTAGCAAATATGAGGGTTTATTTATTAAGTATATTATGAGTACAGTAAATCTGGGTTCCAGATCTGGAAATACCAACAGAGAATAAAATAAATAAAATCTGCAGCTAACCTGTAGATCTAGGACCAAATATCTGACTAATCCACACCCTCAAATGGGATTTACAAGACTCGGCCTAGATCTAGCCCTAGAAACCCCAGTGCTTCCCCTGAAGCCCCAACATCAGCCCTGCTAGCCTCAGAATGCCACAACGCTGCCTAGAGAGGGACTGCGTAACCCCTGAGAGGGTGATGCAAGCCTTACGCTGGCCCTGGATACCCTCTGCATAATTTCTAAAGCCCCCTAGAGCCTCTACGTAGTTGCTTCTCTGCGTTGTCCTTGTTGCTGCTTCTCTGCCTCTTACTGACTCTTGGCTCTAGGATCAAATCATCCCCTTAGCCAATACTACCCCTCGCAGCAGAAAAATTCCTCCATAAATTCTTAGCAAACCCTGCCCTAGAATTCCAGATCTATTCCTCAGCTCTGCAATTATGTGTGTCCCTCCAACTGACCCCCAAGCCTTTCTCTTATACTTTTTCGTTGAACCCTTCAATGGTCGAGATTAAAAAATTCATCAACGGCTGAGATTAAAATATTGTTGGATCTGTGTCTTTTAGAACATTTTAGCACATCTGTTAATTAATTCACTTTAATTATTTAATTTTCCTAAGTTTAGACATAGGAAATACATTAAAATAATTAATTATTTAAATAAATTGAACACCAACTGAAATATCTCAAAACAATTTATGCGTTTTGGATTTCAAGTGCGTTCTAGACCCTCCACAAAATTTTAGGGCTAGAGCACACCCGATGCTACAACAACTATACAATATCTTAGCACGGAGTGTGCTCTAGCAATGCATCCACACCATGCACTACAAGATCTTGTAGTTTGATTTTGTGTTGATGATGCTTGGCATGTTGCCCTCCATCCACTGCACTGCTACTCTCTTTACTACTGCCCATGCCACTGTCACTGACATTGCCACATCCGTACTACAGCTCCCTCTCAAATTGCTGCATCATGTTTCCCTTAGCACTTCCATTGCTAACCCTTGCACTACAACTCATCTACTAAGAAGTAAGCAACTGAAGGAATCATGCCCAATTGTTTGACAGATAAGTCAAGTTGCATCTATCACTGAAGCTTTCTGGTTGTTGATTTAGGCTATCCTCTTGAAGCCACTAGCATGCTATAACTCTGCACTATGTGAGCCCAGCCTCTCTGCGTTGTTAAAGTCTCATCAGCCTCTGCGTTATTGTCTCCACGTTGTTGTTGCCTCTGCATTACGCTGCTCCCTCTTCAGCTCTTCATCACTGCCCTTCTGATTCTTTGTGACCTTCTGCAACCATCTCCCGGCTCATCGCACTACCGTCTTAAGGCTCCCATAGCTCATATGTGATCCAAGAGTAGGGTTGAATCAAGGATCCTGCCAGTGTCTATAGAAGCTCTACAAATCCATGTCACCCCACCTCTTCTCTCGAGGTGCATGAGCACTCATGGCTACATCATCATCATATCCATCATCCTTTGTTGTTGTTGCCTTGGAATCAGAAGATCCTTTGTCGTTCTTCTTGGGACAAGTGCTGGAGAAGTGTCCAAGATCACCACAGTTAAAGCACCGAACCTTGGAAATGTCCTTCTTCTTCTTCCCTTGCTACTTCTTTTCCCTTGATGCAAGGGTTGCATCATCCTCCTCCTCCTTTAATTTGGTTTTTCCGCTTCCACCACTGATATTCTGCCGCTTGGTGATCCTCCCAATCTCCTCTTCGCGGAGGATAGCCCACATGTCAGCCCAAGATGGTAAGGCTGCCCTTCCCAAAATGCTCTGGACAAACGTTTCCCAATCATTCGAGACTGCATTTAGGGAAATCCTCACTAAGATACCATCATCTGGAGTAGCATCAATGCCAACCAATTGATCTTGGATAGCTTGAAGTCTGAAGAGGAATGGATATATTTCTTCACCCTTCATCATTTGGAAAAACCGCATCTGATTCTCTAGAAGCATCCTCCGTTGGACGGAGCCTCCTTGGTACATCGTGTCCAAGGATACCCACATGTAATTTGTTGTAGTCTTTCCAGCAATATGAGGAATAATGTGGTCCTTGAATCCGTCTATGATCAAACTCTTGTTCCGCGCTTGATTTTATTCATACCTCTTCAAAGGATCTGCATCGGTTGGTACAGCAAGAACCTTCTCTGCATGATCTTTGAGACCATACTCATCCAGAACTGAGAGCATTCTGGCCCTCCATATAACATAGTTAGACATGTCATCTAATCTATCTTGGTCCCTCAATCCATATCGAGCCATCTTGCTCAGATCTGACATAAAACAATACTTCTCCCTCTGGATCTGGGTTTCTTGGTGACTAGAAACCCTCTAATAATTGCTTCTGCTGAAGACTGATACCCCTCCTAGAAATATTTCACCCAAACACAAATGGACGACAATCTCTGATCCTCCTGATCGAATCTTAGATCTGTTTGGCTCAGATACGCTGAGTAATTTTCTTCCTCCTGCCTTTGTTGACTTACGTAGGCACAATTTTGCACCTGCAGAATCTCCACCCCACCAACACTGCTAAATATCTGAAGCACTTCTTATGGATCTTGGAGAAACTCTTCTGCAACTGGAGAAATGACTAGATTGTGTCTCACTTACTGGCCCAGCGTAGCCTCAGCGCTCCTTAGAAGTGGATTGCATAACCCCAGACTGGATGACGCAGTCCTTAGCTGCCCTGGTAAGGGTCTGCGTAAGCCTGATGGCCTTCTACAGCTTCAGCTATGTCCTCTTTTGGATCTGCGTTCTCCTGTTGTCAAGATGCCCTTTCCGGATCTGCTGCTTCTTCTGCTACCCTACAGAAAAATATTTCTTCAGCTGATTGCTGGAGATTCAGCTTGATCTGCTATCCCTCTGATACCATGTGAAAATTCTATTGCAGTATCATGGTATATTTCTCCTACTTGATTTAAATTATTACAAGTTATTTTTATAATTTAGATTCAGAAAATACCGAAATAAACACAACTTTTGTCTACACATGCAGATCATTTACCGAATAATATTCTAATCCAACAAAGTGACACATCGATTTTTGGACATAAGTCGCCGAAAAAACCCAAAGAAGGAAAACCAGTGCAGCATATATGAGGGTTTATTTATTAAGTAGATTCTAAGTACAGTAAATCTGGGTTCCAGATTCGGAAATCCTGAAAGAGAATAAAAGAAATCAAATCTGCAACTAACCTATAGATCTAGGACCAAATATGTGACGGATCCACACCCTCAAACGGAATTTACAAGACTCGGCCTGGACCTAGCCCTATAAACCGCAGCGCTGCCCCTGAAGCTCCAACGTCAGCCCTACTAGCCTCAGAATGCCACTGCGTTGCTCAGAGAGGGACTGCGTAACCCTTGAGAGGGTGATGCAGGCCTTACGCTAGCCTTAGAGACTGTCTACATAATTTCTAAAGCCCCCTAGAGCCTCTGTCTTGTCCTGCGTAGCGGCTACGCAACACCTGTGTAGCTGCTTCTCTGTGTTTTCCTTGTTGCTGCTCATCTGCCTCTTACTGACTCTTGGCTCTGGGATCATATCACCCCCTTAGCTAATACTACCCCTCGTTGTAGAAAAATTCCTCTATAAATTCTTAGCAAACCTTGCCCTAGAATTCCAAATCTATTCCTTAGCTGTGCAATTATGTGTGTCCCTCCAACTGACCCTTAAGACTTTCTCTTCTACTTTTTCATTGAACCCTTCAACGACTGAGATTAAAACATTCATCAACGACTGAGATTAAAATACTGCTTGATCAATGTCTTTTAGAAAATTTCATCACATGTGTTAATTAATTCACTTTAATTATTTAATTTTTCTAAGTTTAGACTTAGGAAATACATTAAAATAATAAATTATTTGAAAAACTTGAACACCAACTGAAATTTCTCAAAGAAATTTATGGGTTTTGGAGTTCAAGTGTGTTCTAGCCCCTCCACAAAATTTCAGGGCTAGAGCACACCTGATGCTACACCAACTATACAAAATCTCAACATCAGAGCCCTAGGTTTACTTGTGTAAGGAGGATTTAATTGTTTTTCAAGTGTTTAAATTCTTACAAGGTTGAAGCTCAAGAGAGGATAAGGCAAGCTTGTGGGTGCAGGTTCTCAAGTTGGAGCAAGGAGAAGGAGGGCACATTTTCCACAATCTCCACCACAAGATTCACCTCCAGTTTCAGTAGAAGCTTCAGTAAGCATGTCTCATAAGGAGGAAATGATAACATGAAAAAGGATGAGAAGGCTTTTAGCAAGGATTTCTTTGACATGACAAAGATGGTGAAACTCCTCTATGAAGAGAGGAATACAATGTTTCAATGTGAAATATCCAGGCCTCCAAGAGGAGAGGGTTCTCCAGGAGGAGGAGGTAATTGAAATGGTGATAAGCCACCCTATACTCCACCATCATCCTCACCACCATCTTCACCTACATCTTCATCCTCTTCAACTAATACAACCCTTACTCATACTCATCAACATATCTCATTAGGGAAATTTTGAGGTCTAAAATGGGCCTCCTAAGGAAATAATAAAATAATATATAAACCAATAAAATAATACTTATGAATTTGAAATTCACTTTTTGCACTACATTCCATGTAACCATAGTTAAATTCAATTCAAAAGTTGTACCAAAATAAAATTAATAAAAAAATTGTATTGATGTGACTATAAATAAGAATGAGCTTTTCAAGAAATAGTCATTATCATTGAACAACTAATGCATTTGTCTTTTGTACTTAAATAACTTAAAATAAAATATAAATATAAATTTATAAATTCTTAATTATATTATATGCTAATAATTAAAATTTATATTATTTAAATTGTATAATAACATGTAATTAATATACTATATAAAAATAATATAATATAATATAATAAATGTATATGGATATGCATTGTTTCTTTCAAGGAATATGAAATGAAAAATAATATATTTTTATTTAAAAAGTGTGAAATGACATTTATTATGAGTACTTTACTTTGACTTTAAAAGTAATTAGAGCACTACCATGGTTAACCATGGATTTTTATCCACCATTGAGAATGTGACAAGTAAGTACCTTTAACTCAAGCAATGCCACTTCAACCATTAGGGATGATACCATTCCCTAAAATGTGATTGGTTCTCATAAAGTGAATTTTGGTTGTACATTTTCCTTAGGAGGCCCATTTTAGACCTTAAAATTCCCCTAATGTCAAAAGGAATTGGTAAACAACCCTTGTTAAAACTTGATATTAAATTTGAGTTTCCTATGTATAACGGTGAAATGAATTCAGAGAAGCTTGAAAATTGGGTTCGTCAGTTAGAGGTCTACTGTAGGATTCAAAACCTTCAATATGATGACACAAAGGTTCAGTTAGATTCCTTGAGACTGGAGGGTGCAACAATAGTATGGTGGGAAGCCAAGACACAAGAAGAGATGAAAAACCATGGTAAGATTTGAATCTCTTGGTCTGGTTTTATTTCCAATTTATCTTCTCAAGACACTTTGTTAAAGTATATTATGGGTTTTCACAACTATCTTAGACATATTGTTCTCATGTTCAATCCCACAAACTTATATGAGGTTTGTGTTCAAGCCACACATCTAGAAGAAAGAGGGAAGCATAGTGCAGATGAGAAAAGTGTTAGTTCCCTTGAGTATGAAGGTGATAGCAGCCTAAGCTGCTCTTACCCACATTCTCACTCTAAGTGCATATAAGCAATGCATGGTCCATTTAACAAACCCAATAACTTTCCAAACTTGGCAAAATTTCTAATGCGGAAGCTTTATGTTCAAAACATATGGTTCAAACCATAGAATAAAACCCACAACGCATATAAAATGCACTTCAATTTAAACCTCAAATGAACATCATATCCAAGGTTTCTCCATTTATTTATCCACAAGCGGAAACCCTTTCAAATAACCTTACCATAAACCTTGGTTAAATAACCCCTCAGCATCGTATTTATAACTCAGAATTTATAAACCAACCCCGAATGTTTATCATAGTCTGCTTTATGACTCTTAACTATATGGTTTAAAACCAAGTAACCATATAATACCCATATCAATATCAGTTCTCACTTATATCATTTATGTCATTGAACTTGGATAAAAAACAATATACTTTGGCTCCACATATATTTCAACCATATATCATAATATTTCCAAAGCTTAACCTTGGCCACAAGATTTCATATACCTTTGCAGAAATCATTAAACCCAAACATTAAGTTCAGAACTTACCGTTTACGTCGATTGCATAAACTGCGCATATGTCTAGACTTTGTGTTAAAACATGTATGGCCCACAGCTTAGCTTACCCGCATATAATTATGTTTTGGACCCCACAAAATTTCTTACCTTGCATTAACTGTCGGATAGATCTGATGGCCAATATTTCATCGCGCTCCAAAACTGATTGTTGCGCATATCCGACAGATATCGCATTCCATTTGACTCTGGTCTTTAACAACCAAAACGCACGTGAAATAGGTTGTATTTGGATACCACCTATGCTACGTGTTGCACGTTTAGGTGTATCACGTTCAAATACAATAAAACTTCTTACCACTTAAGGGCTACGCAAAACCCATTTCTGGTTTCGGAAACCCGCCTTCACTGTTTATTTCCCTTCCGGTTCACAGTTCCATTTTACTCATGGTTTCGTTCTCCCTTCTGATTTCAATTCAACTCTTGCTATCGACTCACAGTTCCGTTGCTTCTGATTACGTTCCACACAAACGCAATTCAATTTCTTTTTTATTCCTTCGCTTTCTGCCTTTGTTGTTCCTTCGCTTCCGTCATACTCTGTCGACCAAAGCTCCTTCCGCTTCCTCTTTTCAATAGGACACTTCCACATGCTGTTCAAACAATTATCGAATTATTTCACTGCATTATGAATTTGATCGATCCAACATCTCCATCATTCCGGAGTCAAAAACCCACTTAGCTTACAAAGGAAATTGACCCTTCTCCAATTTCGACAGGCTTATTACAGACTTTCCAATTCATGATTTTAAACAAGGCCGGGTTCCATCCAATACTCACAATCTTCTCCGCCATACAAATAATTCGTGGTTTAACTTTTATATCTAATTTCTGTGGTTCAAATCCACAATAAACCCTCAATTATAACTTCAAGCCTGTTCTCACTGTATTGTAACTACACCACAGAATGTGTAATCACCTCCTTATACGAAATCAGCCTTCTTGCCTCTATGCTGTCCAAATTTGACATCAATATTGTGACATCGATCCATTCTGTGATCGATACACCCAATTTTACTATTGCAATTCAATATTTCACACTCAAACTCATACAATCCCAATTTCATCTGCACACCATATAACTCATAAAATGAGTTCTATGTATTAACACACAGTAATTACATAGGAAATTCTCCTCTGGCCTGATATTCAATTAGTGGCCATCCCTCTACAATTTCCCGTAGGCTTACAACAAAACCCTACTTCCTATTATTCTCTGTCTGCTTCCCTTTTGCCTTTGAGGCTTATTATTTTTATACAAAATAATCTGAACTAATTTAGGTTCAGATCCTCAACCAATTCCTTAAAATCCTCAAGTCCTAAAGTCTATCCTTTATCCCTAAGGATCCTCTTCAATCCCATAAAATCATGAAACTGACTCTAATTTAAGATTTACAATCAATTCTCAAATCTGTCATTTCTTATGAAATCTAAACTATCATAATTCTCTCATGTTCTCCAATCATTCAGGAACATTTACAAATTCCTCACATTAATTAATATCCCTCATTAAAATCACTCAAAATATTAATAATTACATAAGAAATCAATATTCTTTTAAAAACACAAGACCCCTATATCTATTGAAATACAAAGTATTTTCTTGAGCCTAATGCCCCTGCATCAGAAGGAAAAGGAAAGGGTAAGTTTAATGGAAAAGGAAAGAAAAATGGTTCTATTAAGTTAGAAAAATAGAAACTCACATCTAAACATTGTTTGAAAAATGGGCATGATGAAGACCATTGTTGGAAACTCCATCCAGAGTTGAAGCCCAACAAACTTAAAACCAAAGAGAAGGAGAAAACGATTGTAATCATTGAACATGACTTAGGTTCATATTCAAGAGACGAAACTAAGATTAAAACACTGGGTTTGAAAGGTAAGAACATAACAAGCACTAGTTCTTCAAGTTGTTCTAATGTAACTCAAGATCATGATACAAGAATCTAACTCTTTCATATTAGAGTTGTTTCAAAGCATACCAAAATAGCCACACTATTTGATATTGGTTCTCAAGCCAATTTGATTTCTGAAGACTTTGTTAAGAGGTTAAATCTAGAAACTGTTACACATCCAATACCTTATCCTTTAGGCTAGATATGTAAGTTTGAAAACTTGCAACTAACAATGAAGTGCATCCTAAGGTTTGCAATCAATTCAAACTTTCTTGATGAAGTTGAACTTGATGTATTTTCACTTGAGATTTCAGGTATTGTTTTGGGAAGTCCTTATCTTTAGGATTGGAGGACAGTATTTCATCGGCATGAGAATAAGTACCACTTGTTCAAGAATGGAATTGAGCATATAGTTAGATCTCATAAGAAGAATATGATTTTTTCTCTTATGCATGCAAGACAAATGAAGAGAATAATGAATGCAAGTGAAAAAGTTTCTTTGTTAATGTTCAAGCGTGATGATGTTTTGAATGAGACCTTTCAAGAACATGAATCAAATGAACAAGATGGTTTCATTGAAGTTGCTAATGGTTGTAATAAGATGTTTCAGGGCTCTCACATGTCGCCTTTGAAAATAGGTAAAAAAGATGTGAAATATTTTCAGCAGTACACATCATTGTTGAACAGTGATGGAAACAAGATGTTAATGTTGAATGGTGCAAAAATAAAAGAAAAAGCACCAAAAAAAGATGAAAAATAAGCCATAGGTTCCACACGTACATATTTTGGGTTTCAAAATGGTACATGGCAATGGCGAAAACACTTGGTTAAAAGTTGACGTAAGTACAACACAAGACAAGCTAAAAATCGCCAAGTCGACAATGTTCGAGGTGAGAAAGATTTCAAGCTATTCAAGTTTCTTTTGATTGACGACCAAGGAAGGAACATGTTTGTCTCTTCAAGGATGGTTTGTGTTTTTGCAAATTTTGGGAAATTGCAGCATGTACAACAGCAAGACACAATCTCTAGAATCAAGGAAAAATATCAGTTTTCATGAAAAGCTCAAATTGTTGAATTTAGGAAAATTCCAGTGGATTGAGATTAGAAGAGTGAGGGGGTTGTACCCTCATCCACATGTTCAGTAATGAAATATATTTTTGGTTCCAAAATATTACAGTGGGGAGGAGTGATTAGGTGCTCAAAATTATGCTAAAAAATGAATTTTTTCAGAATGGTGTGGAACATGAACGACCACGTAGATTTCGTCATTCTGAATCCGACGCAACTCGTTTCGCATAAAACTGACATCGTATGCTCCCAGAATTACAATATGATCACTTTGTCGAACATGCAAATTTAAAAACAAAACAAAAAACAAAAAATGCAGGACAACCTCGTCAGTAATTTGTACAGCTGACTGGGCATGCCTACGTAAGAGGGTGATTATGCATATGACCATTTTTCACTGGCACTACTTGGTCAGATTTTTTTGGTATGTTGTGATTGGTTGGGAATGTGGCCAACCACATGTTGCCATGTGGCCCAACCAGAGGCCACCACCTGGCAGCACGGGAGGCCACAAAAATTTGGTTAAGTCCAAACATTTCTACAGTGGATTGAACCCGCAACCTTGTATCCATAAGCCTAACACATTACCATTGAGCCCCGCGCCATGTTTCTTAACGACTATGTTTTCCACATAGTTTTATTATGTTATGTTTTGTGCATTTGGGGAAGGGGGTCGGGGTCTAGCCCCAAACCTGGTCATCGTAGGGGTCGAGACCATGGGCGGGAGCCCCCACTAACCATCACCCTTAAGCATAACCGCAACACTAAACTTTCTGCAACATGTGGCCACTGGAGATAAACACCACGAGAGCTCCCACTGAAGCCGTCGAGTAGTAATCACCCACTCTAACCTTGCTCTCACCATGACATGTGACCGGACCAACCTTAACCATCGGCGGTCCCCGCCTATTATTTTAATTAACCACGAAGTTTATGGTTAATAAATCGAGTTTAAGGCACCATTAGGCATTTAAGCGCTCCGATAATTTCGCCCAGTTTTTGGCAAAATTGGCGCTCCATTAACCATTTTGGGGGCGAAATTATAGGATGGTGCCATATTTGGTAGAAATTGTCGAGCGGTTAGTGCCAAAACTTGGGGAAGTCATAACTTACTAAGTTTTTTATCAAATTCGATGCAGAAAGAGGATACACAGGAATTTTTTGGCATTCTGGAGCTGATGGAACACGTTTTTAGAGTTGTTTGAGCATTGTAAACACATGTAATCACACTTTTGAGCATAACAGAAGAGGGTCAAGCCATTGGAAGCTGGACCAAGGAGACGTAGCCTAGGCGGGGTGAAGTCCTTCATCATGTGTTGTTGTGTTACTTTTTATGGTGATGTTCATGTCTACTAGATGTTGTTGTTCAATGTTTTTTTATGTTAATTTTCTCAGGAAATTCACATAGAAACTCATGTCTAACTTGCAATTTACCTCATAATCCTCAAGCACTTTGTTCATATTTTGAATTGGAATTTAGCATAGCAAACACTAATTTTCCCATTCATATCAGGCAATAAGATGTTTGATTCAAGTTAGGCTCAATAACCTTGGGCAATAAGGGTTCAGGTACTTCTGTTTTGATTTTGTCATATTCACTAGCAAGAGAAGATGTAATATCGAGCTTAGTACTCAAAGGGAAGGATGATTTTTGTGGATCAATTTCAGGAGGAAGACCAGAAGTAGTTCTCGTTGTGTTTTCTTATGCTTTTGAAGACGACCATGAGTTTCCTCTAGTGGAAGAGGAGGCTTATTTTTCATTCTATGCGAATGAAGGAGGGTAGGTGTTGGTTCTTAAAAGTTGGATTAATAAATTTTAACAATTAACACAAAAGATAAATAAATCAAAAAGGGGTAAAACTAGGCATAAGGGTTTGCCAAGCAACCATGAACTGCAATATACACCTTAGAGAACCAAGGACTTAACGTATGTGTAATAAATCTCCCTGAATGTTGTGCTCAATGTATCACGGTATACAAGGTGCTCGACTCGGTTACCTATGGCGAGGATAGCAACCTATGGTGTACTTCCAAAATATACTCGATAGTAAGTGGAAGTGTAGTCCGTAGTATTGTTAATGAGAGCGATCCCATATACTTATCATGCGTGGAGCACCATCCAATATACTCGATGGTACGCAGAGAACAATATTATACACTTACATACGTGGAATAGGATATCACCCCTAGGATACAACGCTAACAAATAATGACAAATCCTATGTTTAACAACGCTAGAATACGTCTCTAGCGTAGACCTCTAAATGTTTGTGTTAATGTTACAAATTCTTCTTAGGTTGATTCAATAAATTTTAATGTTTATCTTCAATTAAGTTTCAGTTTTAGGGCTCACCGTGAGTTTCGCCTGAATTTCCTAAAATGCAATCTAACATGAAGAAATAAAATCTTTCACTTTTATTGAAAAACTATCTAAAGGAGGGAAGAGACAAAGAATATGCAACAAACAATATTCTAAGTGAAATTCCATTTTAATGCAATTGTTCCAATGTTGATGCACACACAAAACTTATATGCCAATGTCGAGAGTTTTTCCTTTTCAATTTCACTTAATTTTCAATTATGATGAAAACTAATATGCGTGTCTAATCACTGATAAAATAAAACTTTCATAATGATGACTAGAACACCAATTCATTCAAGTACTCAATGATCAAACAAATTAGTTCGCTAATTACCTAACGATAAAAACAAAGGAAAACTAAAAAAATCCTTATCAAAGGTACTCAAAACCAAAAGAAAACCAAATGGATGCTTATAAGAGATGACAAGACACTCAAAGACTCAAGAAAGAGCAGTTGGAATAAAGTTGGATAGAGAAAAAATCAAACAAAATTAAATTTGTTCATGAAAAGGGGTCAATGCAGGAGATGGAGGGGCACTAGTGCTATGCAACGCAAGCACAGAGAAGGCTCAGGAGCATTGCAATGCTCTGTCTCTAGACCAGAGGGAGCATTGATCAGGGGATGCAAGGCTTCGACACAAAATTGCAATTGAAACTCAATGAAAGGGTCTTCCAAGGTCTGTTCTTGACTGATTATGACAATGAAGGTACGAAGAAGAGGTCGAACAAGAACTAAGGACAAGAAACCACCAAGGGAATACAATGTTCCCCAGTGGAGTCGCCAATTTTTTATACGGAATCTACGACAGCGGATAGAAGTATCTTCCCTATACTTTATGGCCTAGTCTAGAACAAAAGAAAGAAAAGGAGCTAATGTTTTCCTTAAATTAAATGGACAATGGGATAGAGCCTACCTAGAATCTGTCATATGATTCAATCATATCTTGCCTTGTATGCTCCAATCCTAGCCTTGATCGCTATAATTAGAACTTGCACAATTGAACAACACAAGCCAACAATCTAGGACATCTATTTATCATCATCCAATCACTTTATTCAATGGATCAGCATGGCATCGAAATACATGAAATCATAACATCACATATAGGAAAACAATGAATTCTTTGTATTAATATAAATGGGGAGAGTTACAACCAAATATAGGAGTTGACCTTGTAGAAGAGCTCATCCAAGTTGACTTGTACTTCCTTATCACAAAGTATACATTTATGTCACGCTAATGCATGGAATAAAGACTCTCATAGCAATAGCATGAGGGTATAATCTATCTCCAACACCTAGCTTGTGGATGGAAACAAATATATAGAAGAGGATGGTAGGTAAATAGTTCTTATCCATTTCCCAATCTAGGCTTGAGATCCACTCTTGATGGGAGGATGAGCTCAAGGGATAAGGGCTGAAATATCCAAGGTACCATAGGATTGGATTCAAGACTTTCATATGAGGTAAATAGTTATAACAAATCCCGGAAGCTTATGGAAGAGGAAGCTTTGGGATTCTTTTTATTTTTCCTGAATTTCTAGAATCGGTGCAACACGCTGGTCTTTAAAGGGCCGGGCTACGTTGGGCATAAAAATCACTGAAATGAAGCAGTTAAAGGAAGAAATTCAGGGTTTTTATAGGGTCATGCTTAGGGCTTTATGTAGGTATGACGACAAAGTGTTCAATGATGTGAATGATGTTTGAAATCCTATTGACCAGATGTGACAAAATGGCCTATAACACAAACATAAACATAATCTAAGATACACATTAAAATTCACTACCATCATATAATTATATACACCTCTAGCACATATAAACATCATTAGCTAGCACACAAATATAATACTCTAACAGGGCATCATCATCGTGATCACATCTAAAAAAATACAAGCATTTTAATCTAACATCATCACCACACACATGCTCAAATATACATCTCATGTCAAACAACTGCTATCACATACACATATATCTGCAAGCACATTAAATTAACATATCTAACACGACCTAACAATATACACATCAACACCAACATATAAATTAAGTACATCAATATCAATATATATATATATATATATATATATATATATATATATATATATATATATATATATATATATATATATATATATATATATATATCAAATAAATCGCATCGTAAGTCACATCGAAATAATTGATACAATAGCGTAGTAGTGGCACCTTGGTTTGTAGCTGAAGATGATGGATGGTTAAGTACTGCCTCAACAGTAGAACTATGAGGTGGAGGATAAGATGGCTAGTCTGCTCTCTCAAGAGAAACATGGGGCACCTCCACTAGTACTGGGACGTGATCATCAGGCGAATGATGAAGAGGTGGAGCACTACCAGAAGGATCACCGACACCCTGACCATGATATGATGAGGTAGTACTACAAAAAGGATCACTGACACCCTGACCATGATCTCATGGGGTAGTAATACCAGAAGCATGATCACCACCCTCATCATCATGGTCTGATGGGGGTAGGACTATGTGAAGACTCATGTAACGTATATGTTTCATGCCTTACATCCCTCCTTGTTGTCAGTAGCCTGGTAGCTCTGACGATATGACGCATAAATCTCATCATATCACATGGACATTCCTTCAAGAGCTCCATGATCCTAGGATCTTCTCGTATGTCTCGAGCCCTCCGAGGGCGAACTCCCTCCTCAAAAAAAAGTCTAGAGAGTTGGTTGCAATAGTCCATCCTGAATTTGAGACCAACCCTAGGGGCCTGCATGCACGTTCCCTTCTCCATATGAGGATGTGTCTCACCCTTCAGGGCCTCGCCCATCTCTACATCTAATCCCTTTGGTGGAGGAGGAGGCATGTCCTCAACTAATGTGTTGATGTCTATAAAATATATAGTAGACGACAATAATTATACAATTTCATTAAACAATTTAATAAAAAAATATATAAAGAACGTGCTAGAGTAAATTTTATTCTAATTATATAAGAAATAAAATGAAACTAAATTAATTTAAAGAAAACACTAATATTACCTCTATCATCTACAGGCCCATTCAATGTGAAAAGGATGTTGGAACACTATCTCCAATCCATCCCCGCGTACGAACACGAAACCAAGACAATTATGTGGTCAACCACACTAGCTAGTAGCGGTAGTTCTTGGGCAGAAATCCTATTTGGATACTTCGTTAGGACCCTCTTAGGCATCATCTTGCCCCACATGTACATCCACACCTTAGTCATCAGCCTAGGAGGGTGACAGTCAAAAGTAGGCCTTTTCTCTGGAAACCTCTCGACAAATAAACAAAAAATATCTGAAGCGAAAGGGAAATTCATCCTCCCATCTATCATAGCATGAAATATATCTAAAGCCCTAAAAAATTTCCACCAAAAAATGGCATACCATCTAATACATCGTGGTTCCTACATCAAAGAAATGACATAAAACAAAAGAGGGCAAATAATGTGTTTCCCATCACTAGTATATTGTCCAATGGTACTCACTAATAATTAGAGGCACCTCACCTCTTGTGCACCAAAAGAAGCAATTTGTAGTTGTCCAATAGACACCTGAAAATATACTAGACAAACTACATGACCCCTAACATATCTTTGATAGTAGAAAATATGACTCTCTGCTGCAACACCATGGGGGACATCAGGGAACTCGGGAAAATCCTCCCCTCTCCTGGATAGGCCAATGATAAAATATATATCCTCCTGTTGGTTCAAAAATATGGTTGTTAAAGGTAACCTTAAAGCTTCACATCAATCATCAACCCAGGGCAAGTCTGTTTATTTCACAAGTGCAAGAAAAATATATGCGAGTGAAATCGGAGGTCAACTACTCTAAATCGTTGCACGAAATACTATCTAATTCTCAAAGTTCGATCAATCAATTCAAAAGTAAACTATGAGATAATTCACACCAATCAAAGGATGAAACACTAATATGATCTTATGTAGAAAGTAAACACTCAATGTTGGAATTAAATATCTTTTGTAATTGAACATCAAGCTTAATGAATTGAACAACAATAGAAAAGGAAATACTTAATAAAT
Organism: Pinus albicaulis; assembly: GCA_034641835.2. Classification (NCBI taxonomy): domain Eukaryota; kingdom Viridiplantae; phylum Streptophyta; class Pinopsida; order Pinales; family Pinaceae; genus Pinus; species Pinus albicaulis. The sequence goes on along the minus strand of CM076576.1, from coordinate 657,082,915 downwards.
TGAACAAAAATCACCTATTGACATTTTTCAATGGACTTCTCTATAATTCAATTAATAACAACATTCGAAATTGAACAACAAACCATACGTTCACACTTGTAATGGGAAAAACTCAAGAAATAATAATGTGCAGAATTGAACAACAACTACTTAACCACGCTGAAATTAAGCTAAGAAATGGAAAGAACATCACTCAGTATTAAAGGAATATTAATTATAAATTCAATCTGTTTAAAAGGGAAAATCGTAACACACCCCACTTGCAATTACTGAATTGAATTGTAATTCTACAAAGTGTAAGAATAACTAAATTGAGGGAATCAATAAATAAATATATAATAAAAAATAACAGGAGAACTCCCAGGGACCGAGCCCGTAGCCTCCATAAGTATTCTGCCAATAAATACTCATAATCCACTTATAACGAAAACACTAACTCTTTCATTAATCAAAAGAACAAGTACATCATTATGAGTTCAAAGACTGTCTAAATAAATGTTTATTACAGAAAACTATAATACAAAGGAAAAATCTCTCCGTAATCTTTCTTCTACAGCCTTTTATAACTCTAAGAAGAAACAAAACAGGGAATAATGAATCCTCAAGATCAGGAGATCCTGAGGCTTCGCAGCCATCAGCCAAATGCTTCAAAATAGACGTGTCTTTCCATATTTTGCTGATTTTCAGGAACCAGACGCGATTTCATTTACTTTTCTTATCTACTATTGTTTGTTCGTTTGGTTCAACAGTTAGTTTGTTCAGATTCCATATCAATAAAGACAACAAATTTAGTTTTTATACTATTAAACACATCATTTATTAATAATTTGTTTTGCCCTACTTTTACACTATTCTCCTTTGATTTATCTCTAAAAATGAAGGAAAACATATAAAAGCTAATAATAAATTAAGCTAAATATGGGGGTAAAATGAACCTTTTCCATGGCCCAACATACTCCCATGCTTACCCTTTTTCATGTCCTCGTGAAAACATATGATTAAGGTGTAGTTGACTTAAGGAATAGGCAGGCTATACCTCTTCCTCGTAAAGTCTAAAACCATGCTTTTGTTTCACTTTTGCAAATTCCAAGTTTGTATGCCTCTGGAAATTCATAATCATGGTGGTAATCTTCAGGAGGATACCATATGATGGGGCATCTATATCTGCATCCTATGCATGTAGGACCCATGTTTAAAATTAAATTTCTATACAAATGAAAACGAGAAGTAGCATCTTTAAAATTTCTATAACCAAGTGGCTCTCTATTCTTAACATTATTGGTAGAGGCTTGCCATATTGTCTTATCTTCTAATAAAACATCCCCCTGAAAATCCTGGAAGTATGTTATTCCATTCTGTACAATATATTTGTGAATTGGCCCTAG